>CAHIKZ030005488.1:772500-790000 GCA_903632075.3 Acanthosepion pharaonis | reverse complement strand
AGTGGGTAGCAAAAGTATTTAACACGTTGGTTTTTCTTATATATATAAAAAAATAACAGGTCAATTCCAACGAAACTTATAGGAAATATTTAAACGAACATTGTCGATCAAAACATAAAAGGAAAATTTAAAACCACTGTTTTGAGAAACATTTATTAACAATAAATAAAATAACCCATATGCAAAAGTATTTAACACCAATGCAAATATTATGCTAGAAGAGACGTGTCGTCATGATTCCTAACCATATTGATATGATGTGATATGTCGACCAATGACAGCACTGCACGACACTCAACTGGCTATTAGATAACAGCTCTGAGACACTGCAGCTATTCTGTTGCCACTACTGCAAAAAAATGGTGAAAACAAAAGAATTGTCAAACGACATGCGCAAGACCATAAAGAATCACAAAGATGGTAAGGGATATAGAAAAATCGCTCAAGATTTGAATTTGCTTGTGAGTACAGTTGGTGCTGTTTTTCGAAAATGGAAAAAAATTGATACTATTGAAAACATTCAAAGGAGTGGTCGTCCCCGTATCTTAAATAATGGCTAATGAGCGATACATTTCCCGTACTGTGAATAAAAATCCATTTTCAACTCGTCGAGAAATTCAGAATGATTTGAAAAATGCCGGAATTGAAGTTAGTAAAGATACAATTAAAAGATCACTGAATCGTGCAGGTCTCACTTCAAGATCACCGAGAAAGACTCCATTACTGAAACGCCGACATGTACAAGCCCGTTTGAATTTTGTAAAGAAATATGAAATTGAATCTAATGATTTCTGGGAGAAAGTAATTTGGTCAGACGAAACGAAAATTGAGCTTTACGGACGAAACATGCGCACTCATGTATGGAGGAAAAAAGGAGCGGAATACGAGCCAGCAAATACCATCCCTACAGTCAAACATGGGGGTGGAAATATTATGATGTGGGGTTGTTTTTCCTCAAATGGAGTAGGAAAAATAAAAATCATCGAAGGAACAATGAATGCTGCAAAATACACTCAAATTTTGTCGTCTCAACTCTTGAACAGTGCCACATATTTGGGACATGGTCGTGATTTTGTATTTCAGCAAGACAATGACCAGAAGCATACTGCTAAAACAACTAAGAATTTGGTTAATAATAATGACATTAATGTCTTGGAATGGCTAAGCCAGTCACCGGATTTAAATCCAATCGAAAATTTGTGGAAACTATTGAAGTTACGAGTTCATAAAAGAAATCCATCGAATTTAAACAAATTGAAGAAAATTTGTGAAGAAGAATGGGTCAAAATACCAACAAGTACCTGCAAGAAACTAGTTGAAGACTGCGGGAAACGACTGGAGGCTGTGAATCAGAACAGAGTCTACTGTACTAAATATTAGTAAAGTGTGTTAAATACTTTTGCATATGGGTTGTTTTATTTATTGTTAATAAATATTTCTCAAAACAGTGGTTTTAAATTTTCCTTCTATGTTTTGATCGACAATGTTCGTTTAAATATTTCGTATAAGTTTCGTTGAAATTGATCTGTTATTTTTTGAGATATGTAAGAAGACCAATGTGTTAAATACTTTTGTTACCACTGTATATATATATATATATATATATATATATATATATATATATATATATATATATATATATATATATATGATAGAGAATGATAATCTACGTATACTTCATACAGAATGAATTTATAGTAGGTCAACGAAGGAAATTTAAAAAAAAAAGTATCTTCAAGGTGTCCTAATTATTGTTAAATGATTAAAGCTCCTTGTAGATAACTGACATTATTGATAGTGGCAAAGGTGTCAGCTGAGATATGATCCTCTTCACCCGGCCGAAGCATCTGAGAGTCGGAGAGAATTGCAAATAATAATAATAATAATAATAATAATAATAATAATAATAATAATGAGCAATATCTTCGAGAAAAAGTAACATTTTCATGTCTATTTTCTTGTTTTATTTAATTTCTTCTTATTATTTCTTTTTCGAATTTCTTTCATTGGGCTACTATATTTATATGTGTGTGTGTGTTTGTGTGTGTGTTTGTGTGTATGTATATATTCATCGGACAGATTTCATTACTTAAATGTTATTTTTAGTAGATATCCATATGGTAGACGGTCCGTTTATAAATATACTGTTTAATAAATTAATGGAACGTCTACTCAAATATTGGTATCAACTAAAATAACGTTTAAGTAATAATAATAATAATAATAATAATAATAATAATATATATATATATATATATATATATATATATATATATATATATATATATATATATAAGAAGAGAATGTGCTGAAGCTTTCTCAGCACAAACCCTTTAAAAAATTTGATCAGACTAGAGAACCGCGGAATAAACAGAATAGTAAGTACGTTTCATTGCACGATCCGAGAAATTATCAGCATATATTCAGTTGCTTCATATATATATATATATATATATATATATATGTGTGTGTGTGTGTGTGTGTGTGTGTGTGTGTGTGTGTGTGTGTGTGTGTGTGTGTGATCTGTTATTTCAAGGTGGGCAAGCAGGCTCTTTTCCCTGAATAAGAACTGAACTACCACATCCTCCTCCAACCCTGTTCATGTCTGTATCAATGTAATCTACCGTATTTGATGGCGTCTTCACACTTCCTCTCTTTCCTATTTAGATTTAATATTACAGTATTATGGCAGTAGGCTAAGTACAAATAATGACAGTCTCCGGACAAACACCAGCTTACCAGATGCATCAATTTCACACATGGGTCCCGGAAGATATTTTTTGAGCATCGAGAAAATCCCAATTGTCTTAGATGCTATCAAATACGGGTTCAGTCTGTTTAATTCATCATTTTTTTTAGTTCGACCAAAATTTGATAAAAAAAAAATGTCCGTCCTATTTACAAGTATTTTTTTTTTGTTTTTAATCCGACTAAAATTTGATCAAACCGTTTTATTTACATAAATAAGTTGCGTTTTCTACCAACTTGTTTTAATAAGTAAATTATATAGTGTATAATAAACAGGTTACACATATTTTCTTTCCTTTTTTTGTCTTGAGAATTTACAAGAAAAATTTTAAACACTATTCATTTATTAGATTGTTTATTTACAAGAATAATTTTATATGTACAGCATTCAAAAAACTAATACAATTAAAACTAGTGAAATATATATATATATACATATTTATAAAGAAATAAATAAGAAAACATTAGCGAAATTATATAAATATGTGAACCAACTATATGATTTGATTAATTCGTTTAACGGCATATCAACACCATATGGGTCATTTAATGCCTAAATTTAATTTTCTTTGGAGCTTTGCTGTAATAAACATATGATGTATGTTATTCTGCTTTCACAACTGAATACATGGTAGATGATACTCAGCTTTTGTGCATATACATGTTTGTATGGACATAACCAACGTCTTTATCCACTAGGCAGTCAATGGATAAAGACGTTGGTCAGCATTTGGGAGTCAATACCAAACCACAGCAGTGGTGAACCAAAACTTGTAGAGTTGAGTTAAAGGGAAATAACTGGGACATCCGGAAGAGGGATGACACGTGGAACTAGAACAATCTACCCCGGTGGACGAAATAAAGCGTTCGGTTCGAAATTCCAATCACCTGAAGAAGACCGGGACGTACAACTACCGAAACGTTGTGAATATGGTAATGAAGATGATGATAATGTAAATAATGTAAATAATCATAGTACCTCATATCAGAGAGATAGACACTCATTAGGAGGGTTGTGCTTTGATTTCCACTGTCTTTCTTGTCGTCAACATGCCCTGTGAGTGTTAATTTTTCCAATCCCTCTTTCCTCAATATGCGCTCTAGAAATGTCAATTGTCTCTTTCTGATGTTAAGTACAAGCATCCTTTTTGTTTCCATTATCCTTCTTTTCTTTGTTTCTAATGGAATTATCTTTATTCTTAATACTTTGCTGAACTTTTTGAAAGCATGCTTCGCTATCTGTTTAGGGGTCAGAAAGAAAGACACGGAAGACAAAGGTAGGTTGAACAAGTGTATTGAAATAACAGATATATACAACGCAAGAGTGTTAGTAATAAGCGGATAGATATATACGTCCGAACGGTAGGTTAACACTGCGTCTCCGCCATATTTAACAGCACGAGGGTTGTATGTGGCACAAGGCCGAGTTTACCGTGGGTTCTCGGCCAAAAATATTCCCTTAGAACCCGTATAAACGGGTTCAGGGTCTGTCTACCTCTCCGGACGAAACTCTGCCCTTCGGCATAGCTTCGTCCGGGTTCCTCTCTGCCAAAACAGAGAGTCACACACGGTCAGAGACTGTGTCTCCGCTCCCAACCGACGCATGCAGTTAGTATTTATGAGAGGAGGAAGAGTTTATTCTACTGTAGGAGGGTTTACCACAACAGTATCCCAATACGCCTTTGGATTTCGATGTCGAAAAAAAAAAAAAATTTTTCCATTATACTTCCGGGATTCTTAAATTTTTGTCGGACTTCCTGTAGTTCCCTTTCCTTGTCTGCTATCAACACTGTGTCATTTGCATATCTAATGTTGTTAAAAATGACCGCCAATAACGAATCCTTGTAAGACTTCTAATTCTCTCAGGATTGCTTCACTGTAAAAGTTGAATAGATCTGGTGAGAAGACACATCCTTGTCTTATACCCTTTTTTATTTATGCGTATTTACTAAATTCACTTTCTATTCTCATGCAGGCTTTCCGTATAAGTTTTATATTATTCTAATATACTTCCAAAAATAAATCACGCTTCCCTAACAGTTCAAGCAGTTCTTTGTGATATACCTTGTCAAATGCTTTTGCACCATCTATAAAATCCTTTTTTATCATTTCTCCCAAGCAAGGCAATAAAGCCACTCGGATACAAGAGGTTATTGAGTGTTAGAGAATATGAGAAAAATTACTACTAAGGAGAGAAGACAATAAAAGAACAAAAATTGAGAAAACAGACGATAACGATCGACATTGCATTTAAATTTTTGCAGATCAATGTTGACTGGGAAGCAAGAAGCTGAAAGGGGTTTTCCACAAGCAATAAGTGCGATAGATGAAACTGTTGACATTGAAGTGATGGTTAGATCTAGCCATTTCGACTGTCAATTGATGAGACTTACCGCTTATCTAGCATTGCGATGAAAGTTTAGGTACTATAGCGAAGAGCTCATCCGAACAGTTGTCATGAAATTATTTATAGAAAGGGCGCAGGGAGGCAACTTTACGGCGTTGAAAAAGTGACTGAAGCCGACACGCCAGATCAGGATCAATAATATTGTCGATTCTTCTTTGGATTTTATAGAGGAAATTTCGTCAGAACAATTACCATGAAAGTATTTATTGAAAAGACACAGGAAAGCTACGTTAGGGCGGTGGGGAAGAAACTGAAGTCGAGATCGTATCTGTGTTGCTTTTTGTAAGCATCTACAGGGTGTCCATAAAGTTCGTGTGCATTTTAAAAATTATAACTTTATTTGTATTTGCGATAGAAATAATCTGTAAAAAATGTTATAAAGTTTAATGTACCTAGTTTTAAGTATAGCTAAAATAACTAATGTGATTTCAGGCATTACTGTAAATCAGTTGGCAAATGTTTTCCGTGAACTGCAAAATCGTATAACCCTTTGTATTGCTAATGATGAAGGACATGTGGAAATTTAAATAAAATTTCAATAAAACCTTAAAAAAATATAGATTTACTTCTTTCTAATCCTTTTTAACAAATTATTTCTTTCGCAAATACAAATAAAGTTATAATTTTTTAAAGTGCACACGAACTTTATGGACACCCTGTATATCGGATTCTTTGTTCAAATGTCTTTAAGGAAACTACTCTGTTCTCGTCCTATTTCCGGTCTAATTCATCAGAATTCGGATAAATTACGATGGCGCTCGTATTCGTTTGTACCTGATTTCTTAGGCAACCGTACGAAAATGGATCTACTTTGGTTATCCGATATATAACATATATATATATATATATATATATATATATATATATTTTATTATGTCTGTCATTTTGTCAATGCCGAAATCATCTAAAGCTGCAGGCATCTTTATTACAAGCCCATCTGGTCATTAAATTCCAGGACCAAACTTACGAGGTTCAGTCCAGAAATTCTGAGATTTTTTTTAGTACAGGATGTAGGCGATCATGGCCCTCTACATCTTCCTGTCCCTTGTAGTTCTTAATAAGTTTTGTCAATTTTTATATCTTCCAAACACTCCTCAAGCTCATCAAGTATGTCACACGCTGCTTTCCTCTGTCCCTCTTTCCCTCAGAATCAGGTTTTCCAAGCCCTCTTTCCTCATTATGTGCTCCAGGAATTTCAACTGCCTCTTCCTGGTGTTAAGTATAAGTTTTCTTTTTGTTTCCATTTTCTCCAAAAGCTTGTTGTTGCTCACGTGTTCTGTCCATGGTATCCTCAGCATCTCTCTGTAGAGGCGTAAAGCGGACAAAACTTGCCAAAACTGATCCCTCGCCCGGTAAAGAGTGACATGCGAGACAGGTGTCACCAGACCGTCATCTAGCGACTGTTCGCATCAACAAAAAAAAAAAAAATTCTCGGAACATGTAGCCAGTTGGAAAATATAAAACAGGAGATGAGTAGGTTAAATGTCAATATTTTACAAGTATGTGAAACTAGGTGGCCAAAAAACTGAGATTTTGTCAGTGGCAAACACAAGATTATATATGCAGGCGGAGATATAAATGAAAAAAGTGTTGGATTGATACTAAACCAAGACATGAAGAAATATATTCTAGGATAGTGACAGTTATCTGATAGAATTCTTGTCGTTAAACTGAAAGGAAGGTTTTTCAACATATCCATTATAATAGTGTATGCACCGACAGCAAAAAGTACGGAAATCGAAATCGAAATTTTATACTCTATGCTAAACAACGCCAAGGCTCATTGTAAATCGCAAGAAGTTATAATTATCATGGCAGAGTTGAATAGCAAAGGCAAATAGATGGATGGTGAAATAGCTGGAAAATTCGGACTAGGAACCTGCATCGAAAGCGAAGAAAAATGGCTCCAATAACTACCCTATATTATTGTAATTTTAGAATATTATTACCCTTTATTTAATAAGTTGACCTGCAAACTTTTGATAATCTAAATTGAAAGAGACAACTGTAACAGCTTTTGGAACACACCCTAATAAACACTGCTTGTCACAGCTGACGAATTTACAGAATGCAGTCGGAACATGGAGACAATTTGGAAGTTCGCTATGCAAAAAAAAAAAAAAAAAAGAAAGAAGTTTTGTGTTAAAATGAGAAAGAATGGTACAGAAACGTATCAATTGCCACAAAGTGCTTAAGGATTAACTTTTATGAGCCGGACATCTATTTTTCGCTGGTACGAAAGGGGCAAAGACTGTAGAGAGGTGGTGAGAAATGTGGGAGGGATAAGGACGTCGGAACATCGGAGCTGGTTGAGAAGACCGTTGTGATTCTATAAAGACAATAAGTATACAATTGAAGTTGGTTTGACAACTGCAGGCTGGATTATTCATGAACATTTGAAAAATTTATCCAATGTTTGTTCTCAGGGTGCTCAGTGGCAAACAGAACGAAAAACTGGTTGAGAGTGATGGTTAAAGGGGCATCAAAACCGTCCCTCACACTCTCTACGGGTCAAGACCTTGCTCCCTGTGACTTTTGGTTGTCTCCAAAGCTGGAGGAGAACCTCAGTCGCAGTCGTTTTGAAGACATTGAGATGATGAAGGAGTCTGTGACAAAGGTCCTGGACACCTTCTTTTTGGATGACTTCCAATGGGGTTTCCAGGGAGTAGCTGGAGCGTTAGAACAAGGGCATCGAAGTAAGAGGATCCGACTTTGAAGGAGATTAGAGTATCGTACATCTTTGAAATTAATAAATGTCTCTCCTGAAACAAGTCTCAAAACTTCTGGAATGCAGCTCGTACTTGCGGTAGGAAAGGATTCAAGTTAAGCAACGTCGACCATGATCAGTACATAGATGGGTGACCGCTTGGAAATACCAGGTGCTGTAAGCTTGGATGTGCGGGTGGTGTAATGGATAATGGCACGGGATGTGAAATTGAAGTTAAACAATTCGACTCTGGTCAGTATCTAGATGGGTGACTTGTGGCCGTAAGCTTGGATGCGCGGGTGGTGTAATGGATAACGGCTCGAAATGTGTAATTGAAGTTAAGCAATTCGACCCTGGTCAGTATCTAGATGGGTGACCTGTGGCCGTAAGTATGGATGTGCGAGTGTTGTAATGGATAACGACTCTGAATGAGAAATCGAAGTTAAGCAACGTCGACACTGGTCAGTACCTAGATGGATGACCATCTTGGGAATACCAGCTGCTGTAAGCTTGGATGCGTGGGTGGTGTTATGGATAACGGCTCGAAATGAGAAATATAAGTTAAGCAACGTCAACCCTGGTCTATACCTTGATGGGTGATCGCTTGGGAATACCAGGTACTGCAAGCTTGTATGTGCTGGTGGTCTAATGGATAATAGCTCCGAATTGTTAATCGGATATCCGAGTTCCAATTCCCGTTGAGTTTTTATATTCATTTACACATAAATACCCTTGGGAAAGGCATGAATCTGCCACTTACCCCAGCTAATGGGTTAATTAGTAAGACTTGTATCACTAAATCATTATGATCTCCTCATCCACAAAATTCTTACAATCTAAAAATATTTTCTGGCTTTAAATAACTTGCAAAGGGTTGATAAGCCGTAAAAAACGAAACAATCGTATAAGTTGTAATAAACGGCAAGAAATAAGATTACGAAAGGACCAAAAAAAAAAAAAATGAATTAACTCAAAATTTAATAATAAAAATATGTCACATAATTGAGCAAATGAAAATTTCTTTTTCACACTACCAATTAAAAAATAATACACCTCACGCAAGGCGATTAACTCACTAAGACTCAAGTAGTTACTGAGAGTGAAAAAAACTGAGAAAATATTAGGAGAAAGGACAATAACAGAACAATCAAGGAGACAAATGACGATGATTGACGTTGCTTTTAATTTGTTTGTTTTTTTGAGATCTTAATTTACAGGAAAGCAAAAACCAGAAGAGAGTTCTAGAAACGAGAAAAGAAATTATTAGAATAGAACTCAACTGTATAAGGATAAGACCGAACTGCCAATCTAGTACTAAGCTTAAATTCGTGAAATCGTGGTACCAAAGCTCTTTAGAACAATTACTATAAATATCTTTATAGAAAATGTGCAGGGAAACTACATTACGGTGGCGGAAAAGTGATTGAAGCCGAGTTACCAGATTATGTTCAGGACCGATAAAATTGCAGATTATTCACTGGATTTTGTCAAGAATCACTAGATATATAGCAAAAGCACCAGCCCCGACGTGGAAACAATATTCAATGTTGGACAAATGGTAGATTTAGAAATGTGCAAGATAGATTCTCGCACAGTGATTCTCAATCGCCGTCTCTCAACCGCCGTGCCACAGCATACTAGTTTGCCACTGAAGCCTCTTAAGTGTGCTGCTGGAAAATATTGTCACGGCATACATATGTGTGTGTGTGTATGTGTGTGTGTGTGTGTGTGTGTGTGTGTGTGTGTGTGTGTAAGTATTAATGGTACACCGTTAGTATTTGAATAAATGAATAAATATTAATAAGTATTAAACTTTTTTTCAAATAATTCTTTCCACTATTCTTCGATTATGTTATTTTAAATACTTTGTTTTAATATTCATTTTTTAAAAAGTATTTTTATTTTTTTAATTTAACTTTTTAAAATTTCCCTTTATTTCAGTAAATTAATAGTAACATTTTCATATAATTGTATTCAACATTTTTTGTTTAATTCAAATTTTTTACAAAGTAACATTGAATTATGAATTAATATTGTCATTGATACAATTTGGATTTCAATACAAACGAAATATCCCTCATTAGCTCTAAAGGCTTTATCAGTTTTATTGCAATTTTCTACTTCTTATTTATGTGATTTAGGCTCCTCAACCCTAAATAACATTAAAAATAAGATGCGAGAAAGACTACGCTCAACTGAAGAAGAAATGTGGTCTGCTTATCGCACATTCAACCAAACATTAAAGAAATTGCGAAAAAAAAAATCATCAGGCGCCGGTTTCACACAAAATAAGCTGCACAAATAGTTAAATAGATACATTGAAATAAAGTAAGTTCATATTTGTGTGTGTATTTTTAAAAGATCTATGTTTTTATTCCATAACATATAAATGTATACCGTTTAAAAATTTGCTAAACGTGCCGCGATTTTTTCATTTGACGCTCGGTCGGTGTGCCGTTGCTTAAAAATGTTGAGAAACACTGGTCTAGCCCAACGCCTTAAGCAACATTTTTTTTGCAGCAGCAGTCCGAGCAATTGACTCAATATAATCGTTCCAATTCAGTTAGAACAAGAAAGTGCAATGAACTACTCTCCTTGAGGTTAGCATTAGCCATGCTGATGGAAGGTAAAATGGTTCCCTGAGACGATTAAAAGAGAACAGTTGAAAAGGAAATTCTGATAGTAAGAAATTCAATAGTAAGATGATGAAAAGACATGGCAAAAATTTATAAAAAAAAAAATACTTCAACTCGGAATTGTAAGAAGATAGAATAGATGGTTTTAACACTAGGATGGCCAGCTCCTTTGACATCTTTATTTCCATTACGCCGTGAAGCAGCCATCTTTAATATATTCAATATTCAAGTCAGGAATAACAAGTCTGAAAAGAAATTCACAAATATTAGTATACCTCATACTGAAAGAAAGTGATTATATATATATAAATTATGTGTGTGTGTATAGTTAGATAGATAAATAGATGGATAGGGGACATAAACACAAGTATTATTGCTTGTGAGAAATTTTTCAATGCATTTACCCTATAAATAGACTAGGTGTCAAAAACGACACCTCAGCCATTCAAGGTAAAACCTCAAATATCAGCTATTCCACTGAATATTTTTAAAGAATTAAGTCTGTTAAGCATCTTTGCTAAACTTCAATAATTATCCATAAACCTCAGCATCGAACCAAAACTAGTTATTCCATAGTAATTTGTTGTCTTAGTAGTTTTATTGCCTTCCTTGGAGTGAACACGATAAAAAAGGACAGCCATTTGTCTTCAGAATTCACATAATTAGTGAAAAGTGTCCACTTGATTATGACGGTTTCTTTTGAGGAAAGAAAAGAATGGTAAAAGAGTTACGACCCTTGATTCAGGACTCTCCATTTAAATATACCTGTTCTATGAATGAAGGCCTCAGAGAATTGTTGGGGAGTATTATCAAACAAACAGCATCTCACTAGACAGATCAAGGATGAATTTGTGGAGAAGTATAAAGCAAGGTTAGGTTATAAAAAAAATATCCGATATTTTGAACAGCTCGCGGGACTCTTTTAAACCCATCGTCCGGAAATGGCAAACGTATGACACAACCGTAAACTTACCGTACAAGGCTGCACACTTATACTGGCAAGCCGGGCAAGGAGAGCATTAATCGGAGAAGCAACCAAGAGGTTCAGGGTAACTCTTGATGAACTGCAAAGATCCAGAGCTCAGATGGGAGTATATGTCTACATGGCAACTATTAGTTGTGGACTCCTCAAACCACAAGCAATGCGGTAGACACAGCAAGCACATAAAAGGCTCAGATGAAACCAAAACTGAACTTTTTGGTTTTAATTCAAAACGCTTCATGTAGCGGGAACCTAAGACCGCACGTCACACCAAGCACACCATCTCCATCGTGAAACACGATGGTGACAGCATCATGTTGTGGGGATGCTTTTCTTCAACAGAGAAAGGGTAGCTGGTCAGAGTGTGTGCGAAGATAGATGGAGCCAATACACGGCAATCTTCAAGATCAAATAATATATAAATTCACTTTCATCATATGTTTAGGTTTTATTACAATTCTAATCATCACTTTTTAAAATAATGATCATTACCGAGGAGTGAAAGTAATTAAAATAATAGCGGTGTCAACGGAAAAACTGTCTTTTGACAAGCCATTTTTTGCGGTCACGAATTTCGAAAACCCTGATGAAAAGCAACAATAATATAATAAAAAAAAATTGCCTTTAACAATTATCAATTCCGCTATCCATCTATACAAGTCATGTAGATGGCCTGCTTTTGCTTCCGATATGTCCTACGAGTGTCGAATTTTTAAAACCCTCTTTCTTTATAATGCGTCAAAGAAATAACTTACATTTTTAAGTTCATGCCACACAATCTAACCCATATAAAACAATTGAAGAATATATATATATATATATATATATATATATATATATATATATATATATATATATATATTTTTGTTTTAGTGTGGATTGTCCGCTTGTTGATTTTAGCATACCTTGTTGCTACACAATCTGAACCACATAAAACAACTTAAAGTACGTATATAAGGTACATCTTCGTTTAAATATGGATTGGTACTCTTGTTGATTTTAGCATACCTTTTTGTTTCCCAAAAGTAGTCCAGCCAAAGATTATTCGGTGTTTTACTGCAACTTCTTCTTCGTTTTTGCAAGATAGCTTGCGACCAAGATATACAAAATCATGCTCCTCCTGCAAATTTTAAAATCAGCCTAGATTTAAAGTCGAAAGAATGAAAGGTTACGCATATATCCCTGAAGATACCAGTGACAATACAAGGCTGAAGTAAAAAAAAAAAAAAAAACTTCTCTGCTTTTTCTACAACTTAAAAAAAAATCTAGCCTGGTCGTTTGTCCATCAAAAAAGAAATAAGACAACCCCTAACTGTAGAACTATCCATATTCCAACATGCTCTCAATAAACATTGATTTTATTAAATTTCTCCCCTCCACAACCTCTGTCCTGTTTCTTTCTTTTACAGAAATTGTGACACCAAAATCCGAAGGCGCATTGGAAGAACGGAAGACGCCTTCCAAAAATTGATTGGTTGATTTTATTTAACGGCATATCAATCTCTGTGGGTTATTTAATGTCGGAATCTAAATATTTTGAACACAATCTCATGCCTTCAACTTCAGATAAATATGTATTGTTGGCAATTCTGCTATAAATAACTATTGTCAGTCATTATTTTTATATAAAAACTAACCTACCCGTGACCCGTTGGGTTAAACTTGTGTTTACTATTTACGTTTAGTTTCATGAAGAGTTTGTGAAAGTAGAGACACTTTAAAAATACATTTATTTGCAGTTATTGAAGTTGCTTTCAACATTTTTTAATGTCTGTTTGAAGTAAGTTGAATAATAAGAGATTGGAATGTCAAAATTTGGGATTCGATACAATAACATAAAATATTGTTGCGGGTCTGCGCGTAATTCGGCCGTTTAGAATAATCAAAGGATTTTCATTGAAAGAATAAAATTCAGTAGAAAAGACAACGTAGTTTCAACAAATGAAGTTATTTAATGTAACGACAAGAATACAAGCAGTCGGTTACAGATTGGAAAGTAACGTCTTTTTGTTTGAGTTGATAAAATTCTGAAATAAAATATAAATTCACTTTGTGTACGTATGTGAGAAACAATGAAATGTTGTTATATGCGTATGTTTGTGTGAAAAAGTCAACACGTGTGTGCATGGTTCAGAGTAAAGAGCATACAAAAATAGAAATTGTTTCTTACTGTGGATGGTGTTGCCATAGTGTGAAGCGGCCTCTTTGATGTTTGTCAGCGCTGGCGCTTTCAGCATGTTCACAAGCGAGAGTGGCGTGGACGTTGATGACAGCTGTGCATATCCTGTTTGGGGCCGGATTTCGTGTGTTTTATACACATTCTCGTAAGAAAATCGGCTCTATACCCCACTTCCTACACGATAATAAATTTACATCTTTCTTTTCCCAACTCTCTATATATGACTTCTGGCATACACACAAGATACAAAGTTCACAGAGTTTTATATAGTAATAAGATGTGTTGCTGGTATTTTTGCTATAAAATATATTTTTATATTTTCATAGTTTTTGTTTTTGTTTGTGAGCTCACATATTTGTGAGTTCCCATAGCTGGGACCTTAACAGGTGCTACCAACCTGGGTCTGGGTGAACCTGGGAACAATAGCAATTAAGAAGTGATTCCATGCTCCTCAAAACCTCCATTCTCCTGATCAGATGTATTGCTGTCGGATGTAGTATATCCTTCTAAAAGTTAAGCATAGTATTTAGAAACAGTAACATTTCGTTAAAAATAAAGAAAGGAGTACTGAACTGTTAGGTAATATCAGTCATCTCATATGCTAGTGAATGCTGGAAACCTCCTCACAGATGAAGAATAGATTTTGAGAAATGTGTTTTTATAGAGGTTTGTTGAGAATAGCATGAACTGTACATGTGAGGAACTACGAAATTTTAAGGAAAATGTAAACTGAAAGGACATTTATACTTAGAATCAGAAAGAGAGAGATGAAATTTCTAAGGTACATAATGAGGACAGAGGGCTTAGAAAATATGATCCCCCACAGGACATATTGGAGGCGAGAGGGACAGAAAAAAAGTAGCGAATAATCTACCTAACGGAATTTTGTAAATGGTGGGCAGAAAAAAATTGGATTTTTGCTGTTAATTTATCCTAAATGATGTAAATTTACTTATCGTAAATATTAATTCACCCTAAGATAAAAGTTTACAAAGTCCAAATCTTCATGCACACACACACACACACACACACACACACACACACACACACACACACACACACACAGAGCCTCCTGGCAAAAATCCCTACGTGTAGGAAAAGTCAATTGATGTTATAGCACTTTGTTGGACCCTTATCTGTTTTTCGATTTGTGGAAAATAGAAATGGATTAGCATATTTTTCTATCCAATCCATTCCACTCGGTAAAACTTGAACCACGATTGATTAGCAGAAGCTAATTTACATGAATTCGTTGACCTCATCCAGTGGTGAAACGTTTTTCTTTCTTTCTTCTTTTTCTTCTTCAAAAGAAGCATGCGACACGAAAGCGTTTTTAGCCTTTGGAGAATATCACCATTTTCTTCTGTACACGATTGTTAGAGTCTTTTTAAGATAATGATTTACCATATACAATCGTAATAATTAACCCATAGCTGGGGATAATACAGCTGGATTCATACCTTTCCCGATGGTATTTGCACGTAAATAAATATAACGAACCTAACTGGAATTGGAACTCGGCTCTGGGATTTCCAATTCCGAACCGTTATCCATGACACCACCCGCACATCCAAATTTACAGCACCTGGTATTCACAAGCGGCCACTTATGTAGGTACTAACTAGCTTCGAGGTTGCTTAACTTCCGTGATCGTAGGAGAAGCAGTGTTTCAACATGATGTAGCCGTAAGCCTTCTTTAAAGAAAGCCAATGGCGCTTTCATTTATTCAACTGCAAAAATAAGCTACAAAGCAAAGATTTTATATATGAGGTAAGCAGATGCTTTTCGATAGTACATTTGACTTATGAACAAATTTAGAGAATATATTTTTTTAAAATTCAAAATTTTCTTAAACATGTAACTGTCTCAAAATATTAACTTCAGACACGAACCTAGAAATGGGAAGTCAGATCAGAGCAAAAATTTTACATCAGTTCAGACCTTTACAGCTAAGACACACCGTACCGTGTACAGCAGTCCTGAGTATGACGATAAACTACAAGGCCTCTGATCGGGAGATTGGAAGTTTTCAAGAGTGTGGAACCACCTATTAATTGCTGTTGATCCCAGGTCCACCCTAACCCGAGGTGGTAGCACCTGTTAGGGTCCCAGTTAGGGGTAAATAGTGAACCTACAAACAAAACCAAAATACTATGAAAGTACATTTTTACAGTACAAATACCAGCAATACATTTTTATGTAAACATTACCAACAATACATATTTATAGTGAATATATCAACAATACACCGCCGTGCGTATAGCCATAAACTTCATGCAGCAGCAAAGCCTCTGATCAGGAGTGTGAAACCACCTCTTAATTGCCGTTGTTCCCAGATCTACCCTTACCCGGAGTAGTAGCACCTGTTAGGGTCCAAAATAAGGACAAATAGTGAAGCCCCAAACTGGGGTAAAAAACTGAGTGTTTAAAAATACATTTTCATAGTAAAATACCAGCAACAGATTTTCGTAAAAAAAAAGATTACTCAAATTCACAAAAAATTAAATTTTGGCATTAAATAATCCATAAGAAGTTGATGTGTCGTTAAACAAACAAACCAATAATACATATTTATAGTAAAATTATCAATAATACATTTTATAACAAAATGGCCAGCAATAATTTTTATATGTAGCTCAAAATATCTTTAATTGAAGGCATAAAATTGTGTTAAAAATTTTTAGATTTCGGCATTAAACAACCCATATATTGATATGCCGCTAAATAAAATCAACCAATATATATTAAGATATACCAACCATATATTTTATAGTAAAATTACCAATAATACATTTTATAAAAAAATAACCAGCAATAATTTTTATCTGTAGTTGAAGGCATACAATTGATTTCCTAAAAGACGAAACGCGTTAAATAAAAAGAAATTTCACATTGTTATTAATGTTTATAACATTGTTCTGGTACATAAAAATTTATAATAATATAGTATTTTAAAATGAGTATGATTATCGATACGCATTTTATAACCTGAAAATAAAATAATATTTTTATTAAAAAAAAGTAAACAAAACCACAATATTTATTAACAAATAACTCGCTTACAAAAACGCCTGATAATTATGCACCAACGCTATAAAATATAGTAACAATGAGAAAATATCTGCTTGTGCGTAATAACTTTTTAATGTTCAAAGATTTGTCTAATAACGATCAACGTAAACAATATAATTTTAACGAAGTGTCTATTAAAGAATGGTTCTGGATGGAGACATGGAAGCATTACTTAAATAAACAGCTTATATCATATATGACTTCGTTTTCATCATTCCTGTTTTTGTACTTCCCTTCATTTTTTTTTTTGTAAAAAAAAGAATTCATAGAAACAAATCATTTATTTTCACCTTATTTAATAATTTTTAGCGGTTCTCTATTGTCAAAAGTTCGGTTTTTTATTTTTTTACTCTTTGTTTTCTGTTGTGATGACTTCGTTTCGTTTTCATATACGATTCTAAGTTTTAACTATCTAGGAAGTGTTCGAACAGAAGACGGAAAAAGCGACACGGAAATCCGAAGGCGTATTGGGGTAGTCAAGGAATCATTCCTAAAACTAAGCAGAGTATTAAGAAATAGGAAAATTTCCGTACAAACAAGGAAAAGAGGAGTACTAAACTCGTACGTGATATGTGTCCTCCTGTGTGTCAGTGAGTACTGGACGATCTCTTCAAAGATAAAGTGTGCTTCTACAGAAGGATGCTGAGGACACCCTTGCCCGAACATATGAGCAATGACAAAGTTTTAAAGAAAAAGGAAACAAAAAGGAAATGTATACTTAACACCAGGAAGAGGCAGTTGAGGTGTCTGGGGCATATAATGAGAAAAG
>CAHIKZ030005488.1:757500-767500 GCA_903632075.3 Acanthosepion pharaonis | reverse complement strand
AGAAGTGTGGACCAATGTAACAAATCTAACGAACCAAAATATATTATCCTACCTACCAACTCTATCACAACTATATTTGAAAAGAATTTATCTAAGCTCAACATAAAATTTTTGTTACAACTACTTTTAAAACAATAAAGGACTTAATACTAAATAATAAGCTCAAATCTGAAAGGGAATAAACTTTATCATCTGTAATGATTGCCACAAGGAATACACAGAAGAAACCTCAAGGAATTTAAATAAAAGTTTATATGAATACGAAAGGGATATTTTACAAAACAACACACTCAATATGTTAGTTTCTTACCGTCATGTGTCAGACAATATTTTAATATATTTTAATAATTAAAAAATAATCTGAAGCCAATAAAAAATTATTTTCTTGGCATAACGATAACAAAAATCAAGACTCATCGGTATAAACACATGAATTAAATCTTTAGAATGAAACTAGTCAGTTATCGATAGGGGAGACGGAACAGCCTGTCTGTTTGAAACCGTTTATCTAATAGTTTATACAAAACAAACATTCACAAGTATTTAACTTCCATATGATCAACACACATATTTATTCTTTGCAAATTAAACTTTTCAAACATCTTAAAGTTTTATTTTTGTTTATCTGAAAGCAACAAAATCCTAAGTCATATATATATATATGTGTGTGTGTGTGTGTGTGTGTGCGTGCGTGTGTGTGTGAAAAGTGTGTGTATATAAATATAAACACACACATATATACATATATTATATGCGCGGTAATTATTAGAAAGCGCTCAATATCAGAGATAGAGCTAACATATTTAGTTGGATTGATGTGAGTTTGTGACCCTGGGTTTCACGCTTTTTCGATCGTCAAACAAATGTATATACATATGTATATACAAATATAATGTATCTATGGAAGGACGTAAATTGCCAAGAAGAGTCGTATGGTGTGCATTTCGGAAGATGGAAAAAGTTGTAGCTGACGGAAGGTACACAAGTCGATACCCGATCAGTATCGGCTAGGTCATCAGGGAGAGGGCGTATGATGTTGAAAGACACGAAAATCCTAATGAACCTCAGCTAGAGACATCACTGATGATGTGTACTAAAGCATACAATAGATGTATTTTACGAAAGTATATATATATATATATATATATATATATATATATATATATATATATATATATATATATATATGAAAACGTAATATAGTTTTTTATATAAAAACAATTTCAGTGGAATTTTAAAAATTTATCTCAGCTTAACATACAATTTTTGTTGCAACTACTTCTAAAACAATAAAAGACTTAATACAAAACAAAATAATAATCTCAAATTTGAAGGAGGAATAACTTTATCACCTGTAATAATTGCCACAAGGAATATACAGGAGAAACTTCAAAGAATTTAAATAAAAGATTATATGAATACAAAAGGAATCTTTTACGAAGATGGATGATCCAGGATACTAGGAACGGTCCCGGAAGCGATTGCATTGTTGCTAAGGTATTGAGGCTGCTGTTTACCATTTTTTCATAGAGTGTGAATGAGAGGAGAAACTCCACAAGAGTAGAGGAATTCTATTCTTGTTTCTTTATATAAGAAGGGTACCAAAGATATTTTTTAAATCAATTTCACCCCAAACAAGGTAGTAAAGCCACTAAGACACAGGGGATTACCGTGTGTGGAAGAATTAGAAAACTGAAAAATTAATTACACAAGAGGATTGTAGAAAGCGATTGACATTGCATTTACATTTTTGAAGATTAAAGTTGAAGCTAGTAGAGAGTGCCACTATGGAGAGGTGCAAGAAAAGAAACTGTTAGCATAGAACTTACGGTTACATCTAGCCAACTCAAATGTATGTTGGTGAGACTTCATCGCCAATCTAGTACTGCGCTTAAATTCATAAATTTCGGTACCATGGCGAAGAGTTCATCCGAACATTACCATGAAAGTATTTATAGAAAAGGCTCAGAAAAGTCACTGGGCGGTCGTAGGAAACATATTGAAGCCGAGACGTCAGATCAGGACCAATAATATTGCTGGATTTTATCTAGGATCTCTAGATATATAACAGGAACACTGTAGCAGCAATATTCTAAGCACGGACAAATGGTAGACTTATAGATATGTAAGATAGATTCAGGTGAGAAAAATTGTCTAGATAACTACCCTGTTGTCGATTGTTGGCAAATGTTTTGCAAGGAGATTCTTAAGTGATTGTCGGACCATTCTTGACCAAACACTCTGCCAACGTCGCAATATGGCTTTAGGCCGAATTGAGAATCATCAGGTAATGATATCTACAGACCGACAATTTTAAGAGGGTCCTGATCTCTACCAGTGCTTCATCGATCTCGCGAAGTCCTTTGACACTGACCAATGCTTTTGAATCTCTATCTATAAAAGGCAGTATGTGTGTGTGTGTGTGTGTGTGTGTGTGTAACGAATGCACGGCCGCAATTTTCGACGGATTTGCACCAAAATTTACATGCACATGCTCCAAGTTAGCGGGAAGGCCAAGACCGACCTTGCATTTCCCAACTCCCATCGATAGTGGAAATAATCGATTTTACATCCTTCTACGGCAGTTTTAATGTAGTTTTCGGCCATTTTGTACTGGCCAGAGTGAGAGCCTATAGCTGGCTGCCACGAATAGGCAGGAAGATTCTATTGGCCAGCGTGAGAGCCAACAGCTGACTGACACGAATGTTAGCATGCAAAAAAAAATTGATAGCTGCATTCGTCACAAGTGGGAAAAATTTAAATCTGCATGGCACCTTACTCCAATTGGCTCATTCGCTTGCTTAAACTCAACGTTGATTCTGATTCCATGGAACTGGGTTGGGTGTGAAAAAGTATTTGTTGTTAACATTCTTTTTCATTCGGTTTTCCAGTTACGAGTCCTTTTTTAAAGCTGAACGTTTTGTGTTCATTTTGTTTAGTTCTTTTTTCGTAACAGATTTAATGTTTAGTATAGAGCTTAGAAAAAATTTGCAGTGTGAGATAGGCAAGAAGTAAGGCATGTAGCAACAACAGCACGGCAAAGGCACTCCTTTAAAGGCAAGGAAGGGCAAAAATATTTTAAGTCAAGTGATAGCGATTGCTGTATGAGTCGTACGATTTTTGAATCAAGCACGGGCAACGCCGGGCCATGCTGCTAGTATTCTTCTAAAACTAGGATGTCATGAAATGTTCACAGGACTCATCAGATCTTTACATGACAACATGAAGGCCTGGTTTTGTGTCAATGGTGAACTATTAGAACCCATTTCTGTTGAGGCTGGTATTAAGCAAGGTGGTCTTCTGGCGTCTAAGCATCTGCGATCTTTGTCATTTTTTGCAGGCATTCTCTCCTTGCGATGCCGGTATCTATACAAGGTGTTCGGGATTAAATCTGACAGAATTTAATGTTTGTATTTTTATAAATTGGTTTTGAATATCTGTAAACAGTGAACGGCGTTGTGAAACTTAATCACTACAGTTTTAAAGATGTCAAAATTAACTGAGCTGGACGAGGGGAAGCCACCTGATAGGGTTTTGAGGATTCGTACCAGGCATTAAAATGCCGCAATCATTGAAGTTTTTCAATGCTCTTTGAACATTGTGAAATCAATAAGACATGAAATGGAAAGCTGCAACGGAGACTACGAGGGCGTGGCTTGTAGAAAAGAACACGGCAGGCGTTCTGGTTGCCTCCATACACCAGAATTTATCCAACAGTTGCAGGAGAAAGTTGATTGAAGACCCAGGCAAGCGAATGCAGGCTTTAGCGCGGGAAATGGGTGCTGCAATTTCCACCATGAAGCTGGACTTGAACGAAAACTTCCGCTACCAGCCATACAAGAGGTGTAAATGTCAACTTTTTTTCAGAAAAGGCTCAAGAAAACCGTCTGGCAAATCAAAAGAAAATACTAAACAAGATGAAACATCCTATTAAACTAGAAACAATGGTTCTTTGATGAAAAGAATTTTTATCAGAAACAGCTGCACAATACCAGAACAACAGATGACTTCCCTACAATCAATATGACGTTCCTCGTGTCATGAAGATTGTGATAGTTTTGGGGTGTGTCTCCAGAGAGTTATACCATGCCACTTCACATCTTTAAACAAGGTCTCAGGCTTAATTCACATGTCTATCTGGAGTTCCTGAACATCGTGGTCAAGTCTTGGTTGGAGAAGGTGGCTGCTGGGAGACTACATGTGTGACCGCAAGATCCAGCTCCCTGCCATACCTCCAGGAAGAGTTTGAAATGATTATAAGATAATGTCTGGACCCCTAACTCCATTTTTGGTAATCCCATCGTTTATTATTGGGAAAGCACCAACCGTACTGCCCATAAAATCAAAGCCCCTCTGATCGACAGGTTTAAGTAGGCGTTTGAGGCTCTCCTTAGAGACACCCTGTAGGCCGCATGTGCCAGATTCCAGAGTCGGATCGATGCCGTGGTAGATGCTGAAGATGACTTCTTTGAGTGAATTGTCTTTTGATTATTTTAACCTATATGCCACTTTTCAATATTACCAATAAATCGATTTTTGGCTTAGATATTCACTTTGTTTCGCTTTGAAAAGAATTGTCAAATTTAGCCTGAACACCCTGTATAGCTGTTACTTTAAAAAAGGAAAGTTGATTAACACCCACCTTTTCACTTTATTGACGAAAACTTTTATGACTATTATTAGTGATCTTTTCTCCTAATCCCTGCGATTTTGTAACAAGCGCATGGGCGGAAGTGAAGCTCCTGATGAACTGCTTCTCTGCTGCGTATGATAAGTTCGGACTAACGGTTAGTCTTACAAAGACTGTCGTTATGATACAACCAGCACCAGGCAGGCAGGCAGGCAGACAGGCAGGCAGGCTGTATATTCCACCAACAATCTACGTCAAGTGTAAAAAAAAAAAAAAAATAAGAAGTCGTAGAACATTTTCTAGGCATAATACACTTGACGAAGAAATCAGTTATAGCCTTCCGAAGGCTTGTGATGCGTTCGCTAAGCTCTCATCGAGATTTGGTTCCAATCAGAAATTAAAACAGCAACCAAATTAGAAGTCTGCCAAGCATGTGTACTATCAACGTTGTCATATGGATGAAAGATTTGGACAACATACCATAGGCATATCCAACGTCTCGACTGATTTAATTTTGTTTATTTGTTTAACGGCATATCAACTTTTTATGGGTTATTTAACGCCCAAAATTAATTTTCTTGGGAGCTTGGAAGTAATAAATGTTATTCTGCTCTCACAATTGAATACATGGTAGATGATACTCAACTTTTATGCATATACATGCTTGTAGGGACATAATTACTAGAGGCATTGATATGTCTGTTTTATGTTGTAGTTTTGTTGAAATTATATTTTGGAAAACAGTTTGATATCTTTAAGAAATTGTAGGATATTATATGGATTAATGTCATGAAAGCGTTTTTTACATGTTGATTGATGTATTATTGGTAATTTTACAGTAAATAGATATTATTAGTAATTTTGTTTATATAAAAATGTATTGATTCTATTCTTTATATAAAAATGTATTTTTATACTTTCATAGGGTTTTGTTTATTGTTTAGGGGCTCATTATTTGCACATAGTTGGGACACTAACAAGTGCCACCACTCCGGATGAGGGTGATTCTGGGAGAAACAGTAATTAAGGGGCGGCTCTATGCTCCTCAAAACCTCCAATCTCCCAATCAGAGGCCTTGCTGACGGATGTAGTTTATCGTCATAGACAGGACTACGAACGTCTCGGGCGTTTCCACCAGCGATGTTTGCTCATGGCTATCATTTGTGCTAGATACGAGAATATTGCTGCTAGCTAAAGTAATAAGTAATGAAGTACCAGCTTAGAAGGGCTGGTCATTTTGTCCGTTTAGATGACGCGCGCAAGCTGAAACAGGTTCTGTGTGGGGAGCTCAATCAAGCCAAGCCTCCCCAATGTAAGACGTGCAAACGCTTTAAGGACAACCTTAAGGAGATAATTAAAAGGGACAGCGTATAGACTAACCCCTGGGAACTTCTTGTGTCCGATAGGCAGGCGTGGAGAAATCTGATGCCTGTTGATGTTGAAGGATTTAGGAACAACACAGTTGTTTACGTTGAGCTTCTCGTGCGGGGCACAAAGGAATGCGCTCTCGTGTGATGAATGCAGTCGCGTCTGCTTCTCGAGGGCAGGCATCCACAGCCACAAACGTGGATACAGAAATCATTCCCTTCTACCGATATGATACACATTAGGACTTTTGTTCAGATTTTGAAACAAAGTCTGTAGAGCAGCTCGTAGACTCATTCAGCGTCATAAAACTAAACGTATAGATATTCAGGTTGCTCTTGGAAGACTCGACTGTACTTAATGTGGAATGGCTTGCGGGCTTATGAATCATCAATGACATAAAAATTATCCATAAATGGGAGTTGTACGTTTTGGGGTGTCTTACTCGGTCACTGTTCGATTTCCGCCATATATATATATATATATATATATATATATATGAAGAAAAATATACAGAAAAAACAAACAAAAATCTTAATATGCAATTATGCTGTATTAATGTTAATATAAAGTCAACGTCGGACGTTTCGGTCTATTTTAGACCATCTTCAGGACATTTTCATTTAAACATAATTAACATTAGAACACATAAAAAAATCAACACGAAAAGACGATGGACATCCTGAAGATGGTCTAAAATAGACCGAAACGTCCGACGTTGACTTTATATTAACATTAATACAGCATAATTGCATATTAAGATTTTCGTTTGTTTTTTTCTGTATATTTTTCTTCATACTGTCGGATCTATATCCATATATTTGCTTACATATATATATATATATATATATATATATGGTGTATCAAAAATACGTTTACATACTTTGGGGCACCACGCCAAAAGAAAGGCAAAATTATATATAAACATATGTCCGCAAGTCCTTAATTTTTGAGTTATTAGTTAGTTATTAGTTATTATTGGTAGATGGCGCTATGTTGCTATGTAGATTAGGTTACATTTGTCATTCGTGTACATTTGTGGCCTGTCTGTCTTCTACGTTTAATGTGTGTAGCAGTGAGTTATCTGAGAAGTGTTCCGTATAACAATGGCTGGATATTCATATAGTGAGCAGGCAGATGTGATTTTCACATACGGCCGTGCGAATGGTAATGGACGCGAAGCTGTATCAGATTGTGTTTCCAGACTGAAGGCAGCCGAGTCATCCCACATTTGCTGCTGTTTATCGTTGAGTTGTTGAGGCAGGATCCTTGGCACTACAAACTATGGTAATAAGTATAACAGTTTCAAATTGAAGTGTGTATTTTTAAGCATTTCAAACCAAGCAAAGCAGGAGAGCCACTAGTAACGCAAGGGGGTTACAGAGAGTGAATGTAAGAGAAAAGACTGAGTATAGGGGAAAGTGAGGAAAGCATAAAAAGTAAAACGGGGATCAAGGCATCAGAAGATGATGATTAAAGTTACATTTAAATTTTTGAAGATTGTAGTTATCGGGGAAGCAAATAAGAGGAAGAGAGTTCCACTGTCGAGAAGTGCGAGAGAAGAAGCTGTTGGAGTAGAATATGTGGTTACATTTAACTGTATCAACAGTAAAAGGGTGGGACCAATATGCCAACCTAGTAGCAAGCTTAAATTCGGGGCACTAGGGAAAATAGCTCGTCATAGCAGTTATGCACGACAATGCGCTTTCTCATTTATCTAAAGTTAAATTTTTGAGCGTAAAGGATTTACAGGAGAGAAGATAAGGGAATGGCTACCATCAAATCCTGATCTGAATCCGATCGAAAATCTATGGTCAATTGTGAAGATTAACTTATATGAAGGTAGCAAACAATATGATATCAAAGCAGACCTGTGGGAACCAATTTAAACCATGTCGGAAATTGAAACTGCTGAGGTAAAAAATAAATAAATAAATAAATAACAAAAACAATAGACAATAGATTGCTGGCTGTTATTGAGAAGAGGGTTGACTATATTAAAATGTAAGTGCTTCACAGACATCATATATGTTTGTTATACGTTCTATTATAGGTGTTGAACAATTTTTGATGATTTTATTACCTTGTTATTAAAGTAAAAAAAGTGATTTTCTGGTTTTGCATAATAACATCACACTGAAATCATACTTATTATAAAACCCAGGTTGTGTGTGTGTGTGTGTGTCTGTTCGTTTATATATTGGATCGGATTTCCTACATTTTTCAACCGATTTCAACAAAACTTCACAGGACTACGTAAAATTACCTTGCGGTGGTTCTGACAGCGCCAAAAATTGGAAAAACACAATTGTTTTTGCACGAAATCAATTTGAAAACACGATTAAGAGGCATCGCTGTCGCGAGAATGAAAGGGGGACAACTCATATCGAGTTATACTTATTATAAAACCCAGGTTGTTTGTGCGTGTGTCTGTTCGTTTATATATGGGATCGGATTTCCTACATTTTTCAACCGATTTCAACAAAACTTCACTTTTTTTGGCAGGTAGTGTTTCTTATTGTCTTGCACACTTTTTTCTTTATTTTTACATTCAGATTGCTTTAAAAATTCCATTTACAAGACAATTGTTTATAATAAAATTCTATTCAATCGGTAGACTCGTAACGATTGAAAACAATGTTTTTGTTTGAGTTTGACCAATTCGTAAAAAAAAATCTAATTAAGACATGCGTGTCCGTCAACCTTAAACAATAATCTTTGTCAATTTTATTTTTCAGTCTTTATGATGGTGGATACTTGATCTATCTCTTACTGTTACATCCCCGGACAACACCGGGCTCTACTGCTTGTGTTTTACTAAAACGTTGAAACTAGCTACAAATTTAGTTCAAGCTTTGTTTTAACATTTAAAAATAAGTGGCTTAAATTCTGACAAGACAAAAAAATTGTTTTCAAAGCAAATTCGAGTTGAGGTTTATGTGCTTTGCATAACATCAGACAGGCTGTATATAGTGTATGTAAATATAAAAGTGGACACTGAGGTCAACACCGAGCAGTTTCAGTGTGTTTCATGCTTGAACGCAATCTTCAAACCGTTCAAGTTGACACAGACTGTCGCTGTGCAGTGTTAACACCAGTGTACACTTTTATATTTTCACATGTTCTATCACTGATATTGAGCAATTATACCCATAAATATAGCATACCTAAAAACTATATTTTCATAACACACGCATACACATACATAAACATACATACGCACACACACTCATATATATATATATATATATATATATATAAACCTCACCTTGTTTAACAAAGGGAGCGACGTGCTGAAAGTCTTTTAAAAATAGGAAGTCGCCCACCCGAATTGCAGTCATGTCCAACACACGAGGGCTTAGAATTAACTCTCCTAGTTGAATAATAAAAAAAAACACACTCAAATAATACATCTCACACAGTCAAAAAAAAAAAAAACAAAAAAAACAACAAAACAACCTCCGCTTGAAAATGGCTGAAGAAATGGCCGAAAACGCTTGGGAAAATGGACGATATGGACAGTTTTGTACTCCCTCAGTCCCACCAAATGGAAGAGAACGCTGTAAAAACAAAAAAAAACTTTCCTTGCCTGCTATATTTAATGAAAGATTACATTAATATATATTTATTAAAGACATTTTTATGTTTAACTTTCTTTTTCTGAGTGATACAAGTATTTAAGTAAATGCTCTGTTTATAATAAACAGTATTAAATAACATTTACCGGCCTGAATGTCCGAGAAATTTTTATAGAAAATATACGTCCTGTGACAGGATTCGAACCTGCATCCTATACGGAACCGTCATTTACGCTGACGTGCCTAACATCTCGGCCACAAAGGAGCGTTCGGTAGGCAAGGTCGAATTTACTGCTTATAAACTTCAATCTTCCATGAATCTCGTACATTCATAACTGCTCTGGCGTATCAATGTCTTTAATAAATAAATTGTCGGACTTTGTCCATTTCTTAATATATGACGTCATTTGTTTACATTTGATACGCC
>CAHIKZ030005488.1:722500-752500 GCA_903632075.3 Acanthosepion pharaonis | reverse complement strand
TATATATATATATATATATATATATATATATGAGTGTGTGTGTGTGTGTGTGTGTGTGTGACTGACTTGACGACGAAATCATTAAAACTGTTAAACTTGACTTACCTCGGTTCTACACTTCATTTTATCTTACGTTTTTTAGGTTCTACCTTTTAATTGCCAACTTTATGATCGTTATATATGATTTAAATACACATGGAAACCTACCAAACTCCATCCACAAAATACTCGTTGATAATACAAATATAATAGCCTCATCCACATATAAAAAAAAAAGGTTAAACATAATGGAAGCATTATTAATAAAAAAAAAAAAAGTCAACACTTAATCATATCAACTATGAACACGAACACAATATACTGGCTGTGTTTGGAAAATAAAACATTCCTATAACTCTAGATACATACATAAAACAATGTATACGTTCAGTTAAAAGTAAAAATAAAATTCATCCTTGATAATGGCTAAGAGTATAGTCGAAAGCGCCCGGACATATAAAATATTTGAATAAATTTTATATAATTTACATCCAGGAAAGAAAAAATTATAAGAAAACACGAAAAATTATATAAAAAACTTAACCACAGCACCTTGTTTGTCGATTCTAATAAAACTTCTTTAAAAGAGGGAAAACACAATTATATACACACTAGAGTTAAAAAGTTTGAGGCGACCCCTGGTAAATTTTTAAATTGGCCCAAAAGTAGGAAATTATTATACATGGTTAACAAAAGTGAGACATGATTTTTTATTAGAGATTTTTAAAGATTACTGCAGGACAAATTTTTGGTATTCGTTGCAAAAGTTTCTGAAAGTATAAGTTTGATAATTGATTTAATTCCTTTCTCAGTGACCTATTTTTAATTTTTATTTATTTATTTATTTTTTTTTTTTTTTTCACTTTTCTGTCAAGTTCATTCCATACTAATTCTGGGGCTGGCTTCAAACTTTTGAAATGTAGTGTGTATACATATATATATATATATATATATATATATATGATTATAATTAAAACGAAAGATATATGTATTTTATAATATGTGGATTTAATAGGTCGGTTAATGAAATTCGAGGAAGAAAAGGACCACAAAATAATACTATCAATAAGATTGATGATATTTAGGATTTTAACATTGTGTGTGTGTTTCATTGAAGATGGCAGCAAGGTATTGAGATTAACTTTTTTATTATATTTTATGCATACATACAAGTGATTTCTTTTTTGGGATTTAGAGTGTATAAGAACTGCCCAAATGGTATTATTAAATTTAAACACAAACGCAGGTCTACCAGACGACAACATGCTCGTAGAAAACGACAACATAATACACTCATCCAAAAGCAGAAAACGCTTTAAAATAATCGAAGCCTTAATAATAAAACTTAAGAAACCAACTCTTAATAATATTAATTATGAACACGGACAGAATGTACTGACTGTGTTCGGGAATTAAAACATTCCTATTGCTAAAATATTACCATCACCATCTACAGGGTGCCCCACTAAAAAAAACAAAAAAAAAACAGGAAATTTGGTACTTTTTATTTAATTGTTGGAATTTTTACAGTTATTTGAAACAAAAGATAGAAATTTAGTAGCTTAAAACAGAACAAAAAAAATCAAATGTTAGATGTGGCGTTCAGACTAAAGAACTCTGGCAAAATTTCTTGTTATTTTTTCAGTCCCCAAGTTGAATGTTCTTTCTTAAAGAGAACAATGACCTCATGTTGCAAATTTGATAACTGCGGCATCCTGGAACAACAAATGGTTAAAAAATTTATACGTTAGTTAATTTTTTTTAGTCCATTCCTATAATAAAATATATAGTTAATTTTTTTTTTATGTGTTAGTTAATATTTTTCATCGTGAAGTAAATCTAAAATTTCCTGTTTTTTTTTTTTTTGTGTGGGTCATCCTATACATATTCAGTCAGTTATGTGCCATGTATGATACACGCTTAGGCGATCGGGATTCTTTTCGATATATGACTGACGAGGCAGATTTTTTCCCCGCAGTAGGTTGTCATTTCTTTCTGCGGTAGACCAGTTGCCATCCAAGGCTATAGAACCCGGTCTGTCCTGCTATTTACTCATAGCTTGGAGAAGAAGAGGATCCATACCTTTCCCCGAGGTATTAGCACGTAAGTGAATGTAATGGATATATGTATATATATATATATATATATATATATATATATATATATATATATAATAATTAAGAAAGAGACAACCTTAAGGTTCCTAGTCTAATTTATTTCCCCATAAAATATATTTTCCTGGTTCATTTATATATATATATATATATATATATATATATATATATATATAAGTTTTCATGAGGTAGTATTCATATAAAATATTCAGTTTTTCTTGTAAACTAATTATGTACAATAATGAATAACATGAAATATAGGTGAACAATTCAAACTAACTTTTTGTTACCGTTTCTGTAAGCCTTCTTCGTTGCTTATTTGCTCCGTCCGTGGAATTCTCAGCATCCTTCTGTAGAACAAAATTTCTGTTGACTCCTGTTTCTTTTGCATTTGTGGTGAATGTTTCTAGCATTCACTGCTATGCAAGAAGGTTGATATCACATAGCAATACAGACTTCCTATTTCTTTATACTTTGTTTAGCTTTTAGAATACATTTTCAAGTAGTAAAAAATTTAACTGATACAAGATATTCCCACGTATAGACATCGGAATGAGAGCAATATAACCCCTGGGAATAGAATCAAGATTTCGGTTTTAAATTCTACAAAAGTTAACAATTATGAGAGATACCTGAAGAAGTCCAGAGGGTACGGCGGTCGGAACGTTGTGACTATAAAAACCAGGATTTGGACAGAAACTCGAGCAGATTTGTTAATCATAATTATAATTTCTCATACTAAAAATAATAAAATCAGACAAAATCTTGTTACAAATGTTTCTGCGTGTAGTCGATGAATCGATACTTCTTGAAGGTAAATTTTAATGTTTATAACAGATAGATAGATAGATAGATAGATAGATAGATAGATAGATAGATAGATAGATAGATAGATAGATTGATTGTATATTTACCTTTATTAAATCTGTTGCATAAGAAAGAGAAAACAATTTTGATGTCCTCAAAATAAAAGAAATCAAAGAAAAGAAAACACGAAAAAATAATAAAACATGATTTTCAAAATGCGTGAAATATACAATATTAAAGTAAAACTTTTTGTGGAAAGGTAATCAGAGTGACACAGCTAGCTGAATATTAACATAATGGAGATAGATAGATAGAAACAGAATGAGATAGATAGATAGATAGATAGATAGATAGATAGATAGATAGATAGATAGATAGATAGATAGAAACAAAATTAACATAGATAGATAGATAGATAGATATATAGATAAATAGATAGATAGAAACAGAATGAGATAGATAGATAGATAGAAACAGAATGAGATAGATAGATAGATAGAAACAGAATAGATAGATAGATAGATAGATAGATAGAAACAGAATGAGATAGATAGATAGATAGATAGATAGATAGATAGATAGATAGATAGATAGATATGAGCAGAATTAGATAGATATGAGCAGAATTAGATAGATATGAACAGAATGAGACAGATATGAGCAGAATTAGATAGATAGATAGATAGATAGATAGATAGATAGATATGAACAGAATGAGATACATATGAACAGAATGAGAGATAGATAGATAGATAGATAGATAGATAGATAGATAGATAGATATAGACAGACATACAAACATACATATGAACAGAATGCGATAGATAAATAGGCAGATCTCGAAAACCTTTCGATTTTAAACGGTTAATTAATATATCTCACACAGAATGTCCCTAGTTTATTGCATTTTAGCTTCTCAGAAAACATGCATATCAGCAAGAGAACTTTAACAGTACTTAGTACAACATTTAATAATAATTGTTAACGTGTTCAGAAGTCTTTCTTTCACTTCAGCGTGTGTGTGTGTTTGCGTTCTATACCCGGCGTTTTTTTTTTTTCGAGGAGAACTAGGGATGGAAGTAAATAGTGCGAGAGGCACGTTTTCACCTGATTGTGCGTTCTGATTAGCGACTTCCATGATGGCTTACGAGGGGGGCCTTTAAAGTGAACGCACAGGCGAGCACACAGACACAAGATTTTAGTTTTACACACAGCACAAAAATTAAAATGAGAACATAAGTATTGAGTTCTAGAAAAATAAATAAAAAACTTATTTTTCATGCAGCTTAATGCACAAATCTTTAAAAAAAATAACACATTTTATTCATTAAAATCTTTTAAGACGCTAGAAATAAAAAAAATTATCCATGGTCTGGAATTTAAGAACGAGCGCGTATTTGAGTTTTTCAAGATAGAATGTTTACTTTTTTTTTTAGCCTCCTGTAGCTAAAAGTTACGCATTTCTTGCCGATACCAGCGATCCGTGTTCTAGCCCAGGTAAAAACTAAAAAGTTTGTATTTCGAATGCTAGTTTTTAAGGCCGGTTTTCCCCGGTTAAAATATTTTGCTGTAGGAAGCTTCCAGCACTGTTTTAAAAATCAATATTTCCAATTCATTAAAATAAATAAAAAGAAAATCGAAGATATTCAAGATGATCTTAATTTATAACTTGCCAACTGACTAGTATTAGATTTTATACTTGCTATCGTTTGGCGAAAAAATAATCTACAAAGAAAGAAAAATATTTGCCTGGATGTCATTTAAACTCTAGAGGGCACATATGCACGGTCGACACCGTTTTTATTCGTCTACCCAAGGACACAGGAATAAATGAATTTATTGTTGTTTTATGTGAGATCATGAAATTTACATTGAATTATTCGATATTCGACATGAAAACAAATTGAAAAAACTGGCTTCACTACAGTTTACCGAGTCTATAGTCCTGGGGGAAGATAACAATAAATAAAAACAGTTGACTAAAAATGAAATTGAACGACATTCGTACAGTGCTGACAATTACGATGACAAATGAATTCAAAGACAACCTAAAAGCAACAACTAATAATTTAAATTGAAGAAAAGCTTGTCTATTATTGTGCAATTATATCCAACCTAATTACAATTAAATAACAGTAAATAAAGTAGTAACAATACTTCAATTAATTATTGTGATGAGATCGTTCAATGAGGCCTCAGGTGAATTTGTAAGTCAAGTCAATTGTGATTTGATTGTCACATTTTTAGTCAATTAGGTTTACTTATTCCATATGATTTTTAGTCAACTGTTTTAACTTTTAACTTTTAATTCAAGTCGTTCTTTGCCTCCAGGATCGTGAATCCGGTAAACGGTAGTCACGCTAAAAAATTCTACTTTCTAAGATCGATATGCTAACTAACAACAACAACGATAAAAAAATAACAATACATTTTTATTTTGTAAGTTTTATTTTTACCGCCACTCATAATTTAAATGTATTCCAATCCAGTGATATAACCAAACCCTTGTAGCTACGACCGTGTTCTTAGTAAAAATATGTGTGCCACGATGTGTAGAGTAAAAAAAAAATAATTTCTAAAACTAAAACTAATAAGACACTCAGTGTGGATCAATATAAATTCTGGTGATGAGCTTGTTAACCATCATACTCTGATAAAGCGCTATATATTTATTTACTTAGCTTCTGTGAGCTTCAAGTGCGGGGTGCAAGCGAGGCTCGAACTCTCTACTAGCAGATTGTTCAGCGGATCGGACTTGTTAACCATAGAACTGTACAGTCGGTGACGTTATTTTATTTATTTACATTTTTTTAACAAAAATGTCCTGATTAGAAAATTACTGATCAGTGAGAGACAGGCTCGTTAACCATTACACTAAGATAGACGTTGAAGTTTAACTTATTTTTTTATTTTTATTTTTCGTACAAGATCACAAAAGCGTGTAATTAACAAGCTTATCGCACTTCTTGATGTAATTCTGTGTTCTGTGTTAAATTTTTTAAAAATTTTAATAATATTTATTTTAAAAATTGTTTATTGTTTTTACGATGATACCTTCCTAGAGAGAACTATTTTTTTTTTTTTTGATAAAATTGTAAGCGTTTTTGTATAAATATTCAAGTTAAATAAACGAAGAATATTTTGTAAACGGGAAACTGTAAAAACATGTTATTGTTGATAGAACGGGGAATAGGAAGAAAAGAAATCCTGAGAGGTAACTGCTTCTACTAGTGTCTGTCTAAGTTAATGACAACTGCTGTGTAGTTAGCTAGAATTGTGTTTTGGGACGAAAACGTTTCATCAGTAATAGCATCCCCCTACTGCTTACTGACGACGACAGGATCACTGACTATATCAGAGCATGTGGTAGTTCCCCACCCCAAATTTTTTTCTTTCTTTCTTTTCTCCTCGGAAAAGGTACAACTACCACTACCACTTGTATTTTTTGGCTTCTTTAACATTTTGTTGTTGTTGTTTTTTCTTGTTTTTTTTTTTTTTTTTTTTTCAAAAAATTTCAACTACTTATTTTTATTTATTTTTATTATTATTATTATTATTATTATTATTGTTATTATTATTATTATTGTTATTATTATTATTATTATTATTTTATTTTTATTCGGAGATTCGACCTAGATCAACTCACTGTCTTTCTTTCATAGCTCGTATCTGAGAAAGTGGGAGAGTTATGTCTCTCTCTCCCTCTCTCTCTCTCACACACACAACACTCTCTCGCTCTCTCGCTCTCTTCTTTTCGAAACCTCCCTCTCCTTCATACCACCATCATCATTTCCTTCCGCCTCTTCGTCGGCTCCCACTTTTGCCGTGCCTTTTACCTCCTCCGTCCCCTCCTCCCCTGTTTTACCTGCCTCCCCCTCTTCCCCCTCCTTCCTTCCTTCATTAGTCGCACCCCTGCTTTTTTCGCTATCTCTATCCACGCTAGAGTGCACCAAGAAGGCGGTCGGTCGTTCGCTCGTTCCAGACCCCGTCGTCGCCTCTCTCGCCGCACCGTGTGAATGCGATGGGCTGCTGCAGAAACGCCGGGCCTTCACTCAGTATTACCTAACCGCCTATTCAAATTTAATTTATGATACAGTCCTTGAGTGTCCATCATTCCATCCTCCGTCCGTCCCTCTGAAATGTGGCCCGCGCAACCCAACCATCTCTACTCCAGATAGGGGACTTAATCCATCACGAGTTAACGGCCCTCATTCAATAAACAGAAACTAGTCAAATATTTGATGATTTTTTTTTCCTTTAACGAAGGAAAAAGTTATCAAAAACTTTTTTCATTGAAATCTTGTTTTTTGCATTCATTTTTTTTTTTTTTTTGGTGGTGACGGTGGTGGGGGGTGGGAAGGAGGGGTGTCCTTTACTGGATCACCTGGAACGGAAGTACACATATTAACATTTGACACAATAGTGCGATCGTCGGCGTCAGAGACCCTCGCTCCACCCCCGGTCAACTTTTCTGCGATTCGTCCTGTCATCAACGACGTTTCTTCAAGGCTTCGTTGACTATCCCCGATATAATTGTTTCCACTTGCTTTTTTCAACGTTGTTGTTGTTTTTATGGATAATGTCTTCCTGATGCATGCGTTGGTGTCGGATGAAACACAAACACCTGGGGGGGAACAGGGGGGTCGTGCGGACATTGAGGGGAGACAGCGTAACGATCCCAGCGCCTTTGTACGGTCGCGGGCGCCCCGGGGGTCGCCCGGGTCTCCTGGAGCACCTGGCAGCTTTCTACGCATCGCGTAATTAACGATCGAGTCGAGCTGACCACGGCTAGACAATACTGTGATCGCCCTGAGAGCGTCATCGTCTTTAGAAATTCATTTTTTGTATTGTTGTAAATCCGCTTAAATTAGCTGTGAAACGTTCTGACCATGTAGTTTTGCTTCAGACGGACAACATAACAAACGCTCTCCAATCGACTACTTTTCTGACTGTCGGCTTTTCTTAACGCTTCTATTTTCCCCCCCTTTTTTTTTCCTTTCTTTTCTATCATTCCATTCCTCCTCCTTCGTAATACTTTACTTATACACTTCAACATAGACCACCCGTTTTGATTTCCAGTCAATTCCGGGTGTGTAGCGGGTTTTCGTCACCTAACATCACATCTCCGAGAACCGCTGATGCCACCCGAGAAATCAACACACGATCACACCGCATCCATGTCTGTGTCAAAGTCTCCATGTTTGTCTGTTGTTCAGTTTGTCCAGCCAGGTCCAAACACCGAGGAAATACTTGTCGAAGGTGAGTAAAATACTGTTTCTTTAGACTAACTCAGAAAAGAAAAAAGAAATGGAAAAAAAAAGTCCGTTTTTCATGCCAATTTTTTAAAAAAATCTTAGTTCTTGAATCTACGATTGCCGACCAATTAGCATTTATCCCTAAATTCTATGTTCCGGATTACAGAAAAAAAGAAAAAGTCCTAACTATTGAATCAGTCGATTCAACTGTAAAAAAAAAAAAAAAAAAAAAATGAACCAAAAATTAAAAAAAAAAAAAAATAAAGTACTCATTTCGCTCAAAAAATAGACAGAAACTTTTCAATAAAGTTCCGCACAAAACATTTTAGATCCTATTCGATGACTATGTTATCGATATTTTTATCGACCTGCTCCAAATCAAACTGTCAACAGAATTTATTTCTCTCATTTTCTACAAACAAAACTAGAACAGAAATCATGCGAAAAAAAAAGTAATACGTAAAACTTTTGTTTAAATAACTTGTACTTAAAAAAGTATTTAGAAATGTTACCTTTCCATTGCAAACTAATAATGTTTTTATTCTTTGCAAGAAATATATTTTGCCGAATTTCTAAAAGACAAAATAACTCCAGTATAAAATGAATTATGCAGTCTTAATTTTTTGCAGGATATTGTAACTCGATGAATTTTATATTTGTTTCAGTTTTCTTGCTGTTTTTGTAAATATATATATATATATATATATAAGCAAAACTCTAAATGTACAGAATTCTTAAACGTAAATTTAAGCTATATATATCGAAGAAAAAAATTGGATTTTTTTAAAGTAAACTATAAAGTGGACTGGAAGAAACTTTTACTGTAGAAATTAGATAAGTTTTTCTTTGTTTTTCTGTGATTTATTATTACTTATATATTTTTATATAATAATTTCCAGAAAATTGACATTTTTGAATATGAGAGCTAAATAAGAAATGCTCTTATGTAAATGACCATTGTAAATTTTTTAGCGGAATATCGAGATCAGACACTTTTCAAAATACGGACTTTTTCAGATTTCACAATGGTAATACTGGTAAAGAATTCTGTCTTTTGCTTGGGAATGGTACTGCCATTAAACTTTGTAAATAGTCACACTAAGTCGGTAAATTAAGACTAAAGATAATATTACTTTATTTGTAAGGTGGTAAGTGACATGAACTAAAAACTGATTAAAAATTACTAACATATTCGTTATTAGTTTTAAAAAAATGTTCTGAAAAGTGATTTTTTTTTAATTGGAGAAAATATCCGGTTTTTAGAGGTTTTTTTCTTTCAGAATTTCGGAAAAGATTTTGTCTACTTTTGTTATTTTTATTATCAACCACGGACATTTCTTTCCCATAAACAGTTAATAATTTCACTTTAGCAGTTGAATTTCTTTTTGAACGCCACTGGATGGACCGCGACTTCAGGTAATCCCAAAAAAACATCAAGCAAGCATGAAGGTCAACAGATATCTAAATTTCGCGAAATTATTTGTTTAAGTCAGAATTAATTTAGTTTATTCTAGAATTGTATTTCGTTTCAAGAAACAAATGAAATTGTGAATGGTAGAATGTTAGTAAGAAACAACAATCTTGTCCTTAAAGTTTCTTTTGACTTGCAGTTTTTATTTATTTAAAGGAAAAGATAGTGACAGATTTAGTTCTTAAAGAAATCTAAATCATTTGGAACTGTAAAAACAGGAAACTCGCAAAAATATAATAAAGTCCGTGTAGATATATTTAGGAAATGTCTGCTAAAATCTTCGCATTTGACTTTTAGGAACCGATGAAATCGATAATAAGTTGGCGGTGGATTTTAAGAGTAAATGTTTATCGAGAAACAACGCAAAAACTTCAAATATTCTGTCGCCATCTTCATTGAGATGAGTATAGTAAGTAAATTAATCTGGGTAAAAATTTGAAAATATCGTCTATACTCGTATAAAAGTCGTATTTTTATTTTTTATTTTTTTAGCTATACTTAAATTAAGGCATCGACAATTCATTAGAGCGTTTTTCAGAACGTGAAATTTATGGGTGAATTTAAATTATAACATTAAAAAAGCCCAACTTGTTGAAAAATACAAGTCCCAGTCAAAGTTAAAGTTACCATATTGAGCTACAAGTAGAGATTTGGGCTACGTTTCAAAGTCAAGCGTTAATAAATTTTGAATTAGCTCCAGTCTCTCTCTCTCTCTCCTTTAGTAACCCAGATGAGACCATCTTGTTTTAAAAATATCCCCAAAATTTAAAAGTAGTGAAATTCAAAATTTAATAGTGCCGGTTTTTTCAAAAGTAGTAAAATCTGACAAACATGGTTTCTCTAATTAAATAATGAATTTTATTTTTATTTTATTTTCTTAACCGTGACATTTTACATACTACTAAAATAAATATCTACTTCACGTATATCAATTCATTCATAGACACACGTTGTGATATTATTTATAATATACTCGAGTATCGTGCATATTTTTATGACCAGTTTTTTACGCGAACATTATATACAGGTAATTTCTTTGAAGTGGTTAAAAATCATGCATTTTCGGTGACTGATTGCACTATATACAGTTAATTTTTTTTCTGGTGAAGTCCAAAAAAATTCATTGATTTCACTATACATGAAATCGACGTATACATGGTTATACACGGTATTTTATTTGTTTATTTATTTACTGAGAATAACTCACCTTATTACTTTTATGTCAATATCTGCCATTCTTAATTCTCCTAAGAATAATAAGATCTGGATGATCTTCGAAAAAAAAAAAAAATTTACATGGAAATTAATTTATCTAAACTTTTTATTTTAGTATTTGAAATCGACTTTTACATGAGTATATACAGTAGCGAAATTTATTAGCACGGTTTATAACGCGATTAAAAAAAAGAAATCCTGTAAAATCATGTATATTTTTGAGTGGGTGTGTTAACTTGAAAAAAATATAGTTTCTTCTTTTTTATTGTAAAATTGATTTTTTCGGGTTTTTTTGTTGTTTGTTTTTTGCAGCAATCATTTTTAGATAAGAAATTGTTTTAGGGAATTTTCTTAAAAAACTGTAAAATAATAATTAAAAAAACAATTATTTTATGACCAAACTTTTATTTAAAAATAAACAAAAATATCACAGCGCGTGATAAAAAACAAAAACAAAAAAGTAAAAAAAAACAAAAAAACAGCGTGTTTACAGTGACGTTCTCTGTCGCCCTCAGTCTCCCTTAAAACGGGTGTGAGGTTTGCATGTCGCTCACTCCTGCTCGCTTACTGGTCTGGCTTTGCTGGCTGGCTGGTCAGCCGGCAGATTAACCTCTGAAAACGGGGTTCAATCGTTATGCAGCAGTCGTTGTATCACAATCCCGACGGCCGTATGCATGAGAAATTTAAACCTGAAAATAAGAACATGCTGAAAAAAGAAAAAAAAAAATTACTGCACTTGTTAAAATCAAGTCGCCGAGATTTGGGGATCTGGTCGTGTGCCGGTGGGGAAAATTGCAACCACATGATGACTTTTTTTGTTTCTTGTTTTCTCGAGTAAAAAAAAAAAATGAATCCTGTAAAAATATCCGAATTATTTATTTTTTTTTTTTTAAAGAAAGAATTGATGTATAAAAATGTATCGGTTTATACACGAAAACCGTCATTTTTTGTTGCCTTTATTTATCTTTCTTTGGATTCTTAGAAAAATAAATACCTTCTTGTTAAAAATATTCTCATACAACAATATCAAAACAATAGATTATCTTTGTTTTTTGAATTACGTAATTGTATGTTACACAGCCTTGTCGGTAAACCTGTCTTGTGTTTTGCTACGTGCATTGGTGACATCATAACAGACGATGCTGAAATTTAAAAGCTGAATTAAAAACAAATGAATAAAAATTTAGCATCTATAATCACTCTTTTTATCCTCAAACATTAAGCCTCTTGATTTTGTATAATGGGCGGAATACAGCGGCATCTCCTTTTTGAGGGTTGGACGGGTCCTACTAACATCAGTTATATTTTAGTTTGCTTCTGTTGGTATTTAGTTTGTTTTGGGACTCCAATCCCCTCCCCACTCTCATTGTCAAATATTAGATTTTTTTATCTACGAAATATTTATTATCATTAAATTTTTAAATCTCGAGGTGCGTTTTGTAGGTCCCCCTGAGAGGATGCGGCATTATGGTGTATGGAGGATTGACTGGTGACGGACGAGTTTTTGTGGTGAATGCGCAAATTGTAACGAGTGAATGGGTTGTGAATCGGATTAGCTAGGTATAAGATAGTGAAGACCAGCCTCAACTCCTTTCTTTCTTTTCGGCCTTGTGCCATAATTGTATTTTTAATACAATAAATATCAACATTAAAGTCTTGAACATTGGTAATGGCTAATTGAAAAACTGAAAGCGCTCGATCAAAAAGTAAAAAAATGAAACAATAATCTATATACATTATATTCGCTGATCCAGAAACAGACAAGGTTAAGTAAAAAAAAACTGTAAGAAATATTATGTTATGAAGAATATAGGTATATATTGCTTAACATTTATGATGGAGAAATGTTGACTATTAGGGATACAGCTTTTTTTTTTTTTTGTAGATATAAACATTGTAGTCATAGAAATCAGTACTGCATGGTAACTTTCATTTTCTCGTTTTAAACGATCATCAAATGTGTTATTATCCAGGGTTGGTGTTTTATGCTCAAACAGTTTAAAGATAGACAGATACATACATACATACATACATACATACATACATACATACATACATACATACATACATACATACATACATATGGATAGACTGGAATAGATAGATAAATATACACAGACGGAGATAGATAGATAGATAGATAGATAGATAGATAGATAGATAGATAGATAGATAGATAGATGAATGCATATGCGGAGATAGAGATAGATAGATAGATAGATGAATAGATAGATAGATAGATAGATAGATAGATAATGCACAGACGGAGATAGATAGATAGATAGATAGATAGATAGATAGATGAATATGATAGACGGAGATAGATAGATAGACGGTAGATAGATAGATAGATAGATGGATGATGGATGATATGCACAGACGGATAGATAGATAGATATAGATATAGATAGATAGATAGATAGATAGATAGATAGATAGATATGCACAGACGGAGATAGATAGATAGATAGATAGATAGATATGCACAGACGGAGATAGATAGATAGATAGATAGATATGCACAGACGGAGATAGATAGATAGATATGCACAGACGGAGATAGACAGATAGATAGATAAGGACAGACAGACATAGAGATTAACAATCAGTCATAAATAGATAGCTAGATAAATAGACAGATAGACATGAATAGACTGAGATAAATAGAAAGGCATAGGACGAAAATTAAATTAACAACAGTAATGAAATATGTCGATCTTATATATAGACACCATAATAAAAAAAATCATACATCTAATATATATATATATATATATATATATATATATATATATATATATATATATATATATATATATATATATATTTATTTATATAAAAAAGTAACTTACTTAAACGGAACATTCAGTTTGCATTTTCCACTGTTTGGAACTCAGTATTTTCCCTTCTATTTGACTTCAGAATAAACAGCCCCGTCTCCCCTGTGGGGAGGAGAAGAGAACAATTTTGCCTTTGCTCCAAAGGCATTTAGGCGAAATTGAACGCAACACACTAACTTGGAATTTGAACCCAGCTCGCTGGTTCCACTTAATACCTCCTGCACATACAATATTCTTAGCCTTTAGCCCTATTAGATTGTGAAACGTTAACAGAATCCGTGACAATTACAATTTCTGAAAGATAAAGTATAAGAAGACTGTATTGCGCCAAACTTCTAAATGAAAAGGGCCTGCCTTAAAAATCAACGGTTAAATTTTTTTCACCTCTCACTGTCTCTGGATGTGAAGAGTATGCAGTCAGATTTCCACATGTTTTCTTTTTATTCTTGGCAGTTGTAAGTCATGAGTTTATTTTTTTTTTCCTGTACTTATATTACGTAATGTGAATTTTGTTAAATATTTATTTCCATTCCTTCTTGTGTCGTGTGTCAATCAACAAAATAAAATCAATGTCGAGACCTGTTTGGTGTTTGTTCCGCCATCGTTGGTCAGTGTATGAGCTGAGATGTCAATAAATAATTAAAACTTACTTACGCTTGAAAGGATGGCGCAATACAGTCTTCCTATTCTCTATATTATTCCATGCAGATCTCTAAAAGCGAGTGGGTCAACACCAGAGACATACTGCACCGTTGATGAATACACACATACACACGTGTGTGTGTGTGTGCGCGCGCGTATAAATATCTATCTATCTATCTATCTATCTATCTATCTATCTATCTATCTGTGTGTGTATGTTTATGTAATTGGTAAGGATTATTCCAAAGAGGACTTTTCAGTTCATATAAGAGCTCAGTCTATGATACAGAGAAAATTTTAAGAATAATTAGGAAAAAAATACTTAAAAACCCAGTCAGTAATAAATTTATTTTGATGAATATAAGCATATTCATCTCATCAGACCGACTACATTTTTTGAAAAAAAAAAAATTATCCAAATAAATTCATTACTGACTATGGATTTTAATTTTTTTTTTCTTAATCATTTCTCATATATATATATATATATATATATATATATATATATATATATTGTGTGTGTGAAACAGGTAGGAAAATGCGTGTCAAACTTATGAAGATTTTCCTACCATGTGTTTATTTAAATGTTCTGTCGGACTTAATCTATTTTAAAAAAATATCAGTGTGGACATTAGTTAGAAAAATCTTATATCAGGATTGTCTTTTTTTTTCATTTTGATCTCTTTCTTCGTTTGTGTTACTTATTATTTTAATTTTTTATTTTTGGATTTTATCTTTTCATATTTTTAGCGGATAAGTTTCTCTTCGACTATTAAATTGGTTCTTTTAAATTTCTAAAATAAAGTATTTTTACGACTTATTTTTGTACTATTTTTATTTTTTGTTTTTTTTTGCTGATTCTTTTCTTTTCCTATGTTTAGTTAATCGTAATAACTTAAATATATTTCAGTATTATTAGATTTTTTTTAATAAGGAAGTTTTAATAAAAATGATACATGTTAGATTGATAAGTTTTTCCTATTTGTTCTTTATTTTATCATGTTTTTTTGTTTATATTTTTTTCTGTTTCATTTATTTATTGGCCTAATCACTCTCCGGTCTTTAAATTCATTAGCAGTACTTAGGAGTAAAGAAGTACTTTTTCATGAAGTCTTATGATGTAATACCATTCACATTTTTTTTAATCATTTCACCCCAAGCAAGACAGTAAAGCCACTAAGACACAAAGCGTTACTGAGTGTGAAAGAATAAGAAAAAGAAAAACATTATTAACGAGCGAAAAAATAAAAGAGGAATCAAGAAGACAGCAGATAACGGTGGACATTGCATTTAAATTTATGAAGATCAAAGTTGCCTGGAAAGCATGAAGAAGGAAATTTCACAGGCGAGAAGTGAGAGAAAAGAAACTGTTAGTAAATAACTTACGGTTACATTTAGCCATTTCAACTTTAAAACGATGAGACCTTGCCGCCAATCTAGTCCTGCGCTTAAATTCCTAAATTCTAGATACCATAGAGCAAAGCTCATCAGAACAATTACAATAAAAGTATTTATAGAAAAAGGCACAAGAAAGCTACATTATGTCGGTGAGAAAGTCAATGCCAAGTCAAGACCAATAACATTGCAGATACTTTTTGGATTTTATTAAGAATCTATAAATATATAACAGGCGCACCAGACCATATGTGGCCGCAATATTCGAAGCCTGGGTGAATGGTAGACTTATAAGATAGATTCTGGAGAGAAAAATTGTCTTTTTCTTTTCCTACGGCATTTTGTCGTATTAAAAAAATCTTATATTATTCTTTTAAAATAATTCTGACTCATTTTTTTTCATTATTTTGTTGCTTTTTATTATTACATTTATTTTTAACTGAGTTGTTCTTTTTTGGCTGTTAATTTAGCTGTTATGTTACTTGTAGATTCTCATCATAACATTTTAACCGATCTATTCTTCAGCCAATATATAAAACTAGCGGTAGTCTTAAATAAAGAAATCAGTATAAAATCAAGTCTCCAAATCCCGCCTCATATCGCAAATGGTCCTTTTCACGGACAAAACATTAAAATTCTAAAACCTCGTCTACTTTATTCCACATTGTATTTTTGATTAACAAGTCATAATAATACAGTGAAGTTGTTTTAAAATTCTGAGATTAAGTTTTTCATTATTATATTTACTTTATTTATTATTAACTTTGACTAACTAAAGCTGTTGTGCCAACCATGGCACACTATCTCGGTCAGAGCGTTGCTGAGGCCGAGGCAAGGTCAGATCAAATAAAAGCTGACCAATATTCATAACCAAAAAGCAAAATGCATGATATACTTGTTACAACACCCTGGTTAACAATCTGCACTTATTTACTAGCTCCTAAACGGGAGTAGATAGATTCGCCTGTTGCCCGGTTCACACTCCTCCCCGAAGTTTCTCTTGTTTCTTGTTTAGTATTGGGTTTCCGGTCCCTTCTAAAGTTTTCTCACTCTCTCTTACTCCCAGTAGGCCACTTTCGTCTTAGTGGCATTATCGCCTTGCTTGGGGTGAATTGATTAAAAAGAGAAATCTTGCATCATTTTTCTTTCTTTTTATCTCAACATTCTTAGACGATCTACTTTTCTTCGGTCGTTAAATTCAAACCGGGAACGAAAAAAAAAAAAAAATAGGGGAAAAAAAAGAAAAGAAACACTAATAATGAAATGTATTTAAAAAGAAAATTAAATGAAAAGGCTTAATTTTAGATTTTCAAAAATGCAATTTTCTATAAATTTGTGGATTAATATCAAAATCTATATTGTTATCTTGTCGAAATTTAATTTTTTTCTTTTGTTTTATTTCAACGAACGACAAACAAAAACCGTCCTTTTTTTGTCCTTTTTTCATTTAGTATGACATAAAATATCGTATATACTCGCGTATCATGCGACTTTTGAAGACCTAATTTTGAAGTTAATTTTAAGAGGGTCGTATCATACACGAGATATAAAATCAGCGTATGTACTGCTGGTCCTGGCTACGCCGTTGACCAAATATTCATTTACTGTAGCCAAATTAGTTTCAAAATTAGGTCTTCAAAGTAGCATGATACGTGAATATATATCGAATCAGTCTAAAACCTTCTTTAAGACGTGACTTTCTTTAAGACGTGAAAACATTTCTTACGACAAAACCTGATGCGATTTTGTTGCAATTAACGATAATGAAAATTCCAACCAAAATAGATGAACCCCCAAAATTCTTTATGAATTCAAAACGTCTTTGTCTCGTGTGTCGAAGATACTTAACCGGGCACCAATTTACTGAAATCCTCTAAATATAAATTGAATAAAATGAACAGTGTAACGTGTATGTAAAGACAATTATATTCGTGTTGATTTCATTTATTGCTATATTGTTTTTTTTTTAAACAAGTTTCTCAACTTGGATATTTCATTTTCAAACAAATTTTATACCAGAACAGAATTTTCTTCATTTTTTATTCTTTGTTCATTTACTAGTATATTGGTATAAAATAATCATGTAAAAAAAAAAAAAAAAAAAAAAAAATTGAAATGCATCACTCAAAAACTATGGGCCCGAACAAGAGATTTCTTTTTGTGAGATATATATTTGAACAATTCTGCATACGCTGTGCTCCCCACCCCCCAAAAAAAAAAATACACAATAAAATAAATAAATAAGAAACTTAACGTAAGTATACAGTAGTCATTTTCAATGAAACATGTGTCAGCGAGATTTTTGTAGCCTAGTATATGTGCTGATTCCTTAAGTTTACGAATTTTCCAATGATGTTCTAAAGGCAACCCCTTACTTAGTGAGGAAATTACTCAATGCCTAGATTACTTAGACAGAGCAAAAACACTTGACGAGGTTAATTCTTAAAAAGGATGGCGCTAGTCGTAACCCGAGTTTTACGCTCACGCAATTTTCAGATGACTTGAATATATATATATATATATATATATATATATATCAAACGTTATATATAGTGGGTACTTCGTATTTGAAATAGACGCCTCATTTTTATTTATTAAACAGCGTGGATTGCGTCTATCGGTCCGCGCATTCGAGAAATTACGTTACCGGACAGGGATCGAACCTGCATCCCCCTTTACAGGAGAAATTATATATCGTATATTTCCGCGTATACGACGACTCTTAAATCCTCAAAACCACCCTTAAAAATTGGGGGTCGTCTTATACTACAATTCTAAAACTTTAAATTCTGAATGATGTTTGTCGGTAGCCAAATACACAGCTATTATGACACAGTAGCTAATAAGGAAAATAATGCCGCAGTATTCGGGGAAAAAAGCTGTCTGTCGATCTATCTAGCTAACGTGTCGGATGAGAACCTCAGTTAGAAAGCCTGCTTGCTACAAAGTTACAATAAATTCTAAAGGCATAAAAATACTGAACTTTTTTGAGATCTTGGACAATTTTGAAAGTATAATGTGTTGAACGTTTGTGCCTGACTAAATTCGATAATTACGATAAGGTTCCTGGCCCATCCCACTTCACAAAAATCAGGTGGTGAAGGGCTCTTTGGTGCAGCCGAGCACTTTACCACCCCCATATAAATATATACAAATAAAGGGATGGATTTTATTTATTTATTAATTCGAAAGCTTTTTATTATTTAAACGTTATTTTAGTGGATACTCGTATTGGAGTAAACGCTCCATTTATTTATAAAACAGCATATTCATTTATTTTCGTCTACCAGCCTGAATATTCGAGAAATTGTATTAGGGAAAAATACGTGCTCTCTAGCAGGATTCGAACCTGTGTTCCCCTAGGGGAAACTGTCATTAGACCTGACGTTCTTTGACCTTTCTTCAAGGAGACTGTTGTTTGAATAATAATAATAATGATAATAATATATCTATCTCTCTCTATATATTATTATTATTATTATTATTATTATTATATATATAATTATTACTTAAAAGTTATTTTCAGTGGTTACCTATATTAACGTTTAAGCAATAAAATCTGTCGGATTAATAAATAGAAAATCCATCGCTTTTGATTTCGCCTAATCGTCTGTCTCTTCGTGGCCAAAGCGGTATAGGCGCACCGGTCTAAACGGTGGCTTTCTCTACTCTGATCTTGCCGAAGAGCGCAAATTGTGTAACGGTGGAGACGATCCGTGTGTGCGTCACCTTCACACCTGTGAACCGTATACCACGGATGCTTTGATACAGGCATTATAAGCGAAATTGGATAGGTGCAACTGTTCGGAGACCGCCAATGGTTTGCCCTAGCACGAAGTCACAAGTCATCGTGACTGAGGGCTTAAACGTACTGGCCTCGTTCAAACTGTTGATCACGCCAGATGATGCTCTCCGTCCCAAAAACCAAGGTCCGCTCAGTATAATTGCAGGAGTAATTAATAGCAGGATTAATTGCTCTGTTGAACATGAACAAACACAATGTTTGTGTGCGTATATATGTATTGTATATATATTTAAACAAAATCTTTGGTGGGCCCAACAGACAACCAAAAGACGTAAATAACCTTAAACAAAAGACAGCAATAAGAAAAAAAACCCTAAAGGCAAGCACTATTTACATTGTTCGGACTATCACCCTCATCTTTGTTGCCATATTTATCACAACGTTTCGTTGTATGCTTCGGCCTTCTTCAGGTGGTTGGAATGTTGAACTGAACCCTTTATTTCGCTGGGGTAGTTAGTTATCAGTTAATTCCCCTCTCCAAGTTCCCCACTGCCTTAGCCATGTATTGAACTCACACTCTTTGGATCCTGTCACTGGACCTAACTAACGCCTATATCCACTGTGCCATTTGTCCTTAAGGACTTCTGTGTATGATTTTCTGGGTATTATAAACCTAACCTTTTTTTACCAGTGCTCATATTGCAATTTTCGTTGTTATTATTGCTTTTTTGTTGTTATTATTGTTTTTCTCTGGCACTTCTTATTACTGGTTCCCATATTGTATTCATTTCTATGCTTGGTCATCTCAGGAAATTTTTGTAGCCTAGCATATGTGCTTATTCCTCATTTTTATTTATTAAACAGTGTGGATTGCGTCTATCAGTCCGCGCATTTGAGAAATTACATTACTAGGCAGGGATCGAACATACATCCCTCTTTACAGGAGAAATTATATACCGTATATTTCCGCGTATAAGACGACTCTTAAATCCCCAAAATCAACCTTAAAACTTGGGGGCCGTTTTATACTACAATTCTAAAACCTTTAATTCTGAATGATGCATGTCGGTAGGCTAACCTCGGCCTCAGTCTGGTAACCAATAATGTACATGAAAAGATTCACGTTATCAAATAAACTGGTAATAAAACCATTTCTACCTTATATATTACTGACATAACTTCATAATAAATTGCCTATTTGAAGAATAATTCAATATCAATGAAATCAATTTATATCAATGCAAGCTCAGCTGAGAAAATGTAAACATCGAATTATGATTGCCTTTCTCAGCAATGGAATGTACTATTATTGTACATTATCGTACTGTTATTAGCGGTATTTTGTGAATGTCGATGAAGTATAAGTAAATGGCCATTAGTACACCAGGCTGTTTGTAACTTCAGATATAGAAGAAGAAGAAGAAGAAGAAGAATCAGTATCGCAATATATCACAGGAGAAAAAGTAAACAAAACAATGGTTTCTCTTTTAGGGGAAGTGTGTAGGAAAAATATGATATAGAATTGGTTTTGCTATTTCCTTTATTTTGAATATCTAAGGATCTAACAACATTTCCAATAACATCATTTTCATATGATATATAAGCTCTCCCTTATACGACAGGTAGAAGATAAATTCATGGAAATTTGCTATATTTTTTTTACTTCGTCTTATCTAAAGGTCGACTTGTACACGGAAATATGCGGTATATATATATATATATATATATATATATATATATATATATATATATATATATATATATATATATATAATTTGTTGGTTTATAATCCAAGTTAATCCTAATAATATAAAATATTAAAACTGATCCACAAAGAGAGAGAGTTCAGTGTATTTATTAGAACAGAGCATATATAAATAAATAAATTCCATAAAATAGAAATCCAAAATTACCCCATTTGAATAGCTATTTCATCCTACAAGATCTTACTTGTAGGATTTGTCAACCCTAATGTGTGAAGAAATAAAATAAAATAGTAACTTACAAATATTATATATATATAGTTTGTCTGACGATCGCTAAAGCGTGAAACCCAGGTCACAAACTCACATCTATCCAACCAAATATCTCTGATATTGAGCGCTTTCTAATAAGTACTGCGCATATAATATATAAATAATTATACATATATATATTTATTTATATTTATATACACTTTTTCACACACACACACACACACACATATATATATATATATATATATATATATATATATATATATATATATATATAGGATTAATTAATTTGAGTAAAAGTTTGTCATTTCATCATCCCAAATCCAGAGTTTCGTAGGTGGACCTTACCGTCCATTCTTCAGGGGGTAAAATGTCTGTTATGAAATATATGAACAAAGTAATTAAAAACGGAATTTGCAAAAGCCAGTTGAAGGTGTAAAATGTTTTATTCTGTTCAATCAGCTGTGATACCGCCATTTAATTCGTTTAATCAGAAAGTTGTTTTTATAACATATCACCTGGTTAAATTAAAATAGATACTGGCTAAAATTACTTTGAAAAATAATTCTTTTAGATTTGTTATTTAATCCAGTATTTTCCTTAACACAGATTAAAATTTGAATGTTATGTATTCATTTTTGTTTTTAGATATGCCCGATTTATTTTCCACACCTTTTATTGTCATTATATTTTATATGAATTTTAACATTTTTTTCTTTTTACAAATCTCACTGATTTGTTTACAGATATTTTATGAATTCAGAAAATATTTTTCAGTTTTTATTAAGTGTTTAATTTTCAAACGACTTTCAAGTTAACCACAGCGTTTCTAAGTAGCAAGTAACGAATTTGACTTTGAAATTTTTTTCAGTTGTTTTGATGTTCTTATTGAACGAAACGTTGAGAAGGGAATAAAAAAATTTACAACTCCAACTGTTCTTCACACATTCTATCTATCATTCATATATATATATATATATATATATTAATTATGTATTTGGGCAGCAATTCCTCTTTTATGCAAGTTTCGTTTATTCAAGGTGTGGTGGTTGAGTTTTTTTATATGTTCGTATTTTTTTTTAGCACGTAAGTAAATGTAATGGATTCGACTGGAATTCGAACTCGGCTCTGCGTTTCCTCAATTCGAGCTACTATCTATTACTCCACCGTGCCTCCTTAAATTAGTATAAGTCTAAAAAGACGTAAAACACATAACTATAACCTCCCCTCCCCCCAAAAAACCTTTATTCTATTAACCAGACTTTCTTATGCCTCCATCTCCATAAAGATTTCTGACTTCTGGTTTAAACACATTTTTAGTTTGCCGAAGGTAGCTAACTTGCTAACTTCACCTCCATAATATACAGAACTTGTTGCCGGCTTTATATTTACAACATTTTTTTTAGTATTTCCCATTTTAGAATGGGATCCGTTCTATCTTCCAATTTAATACTCCAAACGTATTTAGAAGTTTCTGGTTCTTTTCTTTTTTTTTCCAAATTTTTTCATCTCATGCCAATTTGTTTGAAACTTGCGCGATCCAGGTTTTTTCACCTACTGACTTTAAATAGATTTACATTATATATATATATATATATATATATATATATATATATATATATATATATATATATATATATAATATAAAGAAATTCGAGAGATAAAAAAAACAACAATAATTATTATTATTCGATGTTATTAAGACTTTAGATAAATATTTTAGTTATCATTATTATTGTTTTTTATTTCTCGAATAAAAATCTAAAAAATCCTTGATAATGTCTCTCTCTCTCTCTCTCTCTCTCTCTCTATATATATATATATATATATATATATATATATTGTGTAAGTCGACACTGAAGTAAATGCAGAACGGCGAGAGTCTGTTTTATGCTTGAACGCAATCTTCATGGTCTGTAGCTTGCATTCAATCATGAAACAATGTCGTTGCACGGTGTTGACTTTTATATTTCCATACTCTCTATCTCTATATATTACCCATAAATATAGCATACCAATATATATATATATATATATATATATATATATATATATATATATATATATAGTGTATCTGAGGAACAACCATTCCTGCATGTATGTTTCGTTAAATATAACGGCAAAAAATCATGTTCGTCTTATTTAACGAAACGTATATAAGGCTGGATCGTAAGACATAGCTTAATAAAACTATTAACTGGAGAGGTTGTTGGGTAGGAAGATCATGTTGCTCCAAGGTTATATGTTGCAGAGTTTATCTACTTTAAAATAAACGAACATTATTTTTTTTTTTTAATTTTCTTTTGTGCTTGTTCCGAAAGTCATTGACGTATTCAAAATCTAATCTTGTGTCGAACTTTTCTTTGTCCGGAAAATACCTGCCATATTTCATGGCGGCAAAACCTATCCACCTTTTTATATCTAATAATTACAGTATCATGCAGATACATATGCTGGTAGTCATAAGCAGCGAGCCGAGTTCAAATTCAAGCCTTGTCTGTTGCGTTCACACTCGCACCAATGTCCTTGGGAAAGGCGTGAACCCAACTCTTCTTCCCAGCTATGGGTTAAATAGCTGAATAGACTGGGTTCTGTACCCTTCGCTGGCTAACAATCTAAAAGTAGAAAAACTTGCAAACCATTTAGAAAGCAACAAGAAACCACTCTACTATATTCCACCAAAAGTTATAATCAAATCAATAAGAAAAAGAAGCTGTGGAGAGCCATGTTCTGAAAGAAGAAAGATTATGTAGTTTGACTAATTACATGTACTTATTGGTAATATAATTTATGTCTGGCCACTCGTATTCGAAAATACGCGTTTAGCAAGGTGGCTAACTAATCCTTATTGCAGACGCTTGCTCAGGCGCATTTTGTTTTTGTTCAACACCCACAGAGCCCACCTGTGGCTTATACTATGCTGAGCAGACCGAAGTTACAGTTTCTGGGAGAGAAGCGTGTTATCTAGCGTGATCAACAATCTGAACAAGGCCAGCACGCTCAAACCCTCAGTCACGATGACTTGTGACTTCGTGCTAGTACAGGCATCGATGGCCCCTAAAGGTTCCGTCTACCCAATTTCAGTCACAAGGGTTGGGTCAACCAGTTATATGGTTTTTTAGGTAGTTTCCAAAGATCGCCTCCTCCAGACCGATAACATCAAGAAATGGTGAGATTCGAACCCGGGTCTCATGGTCAGAAAGCCAACGTTCTAACCACTCGGCCCATATTAGTAATGTAATGTGTTATTTATTAGCTTACCAAATACCTTTGCATATGGAACCCCGGGGGTTATTTTGTGAGCAGTATTTTTTGTAGGGAAAAGCGAATCTTTTATGTGCTGTGTCCCTTCAGGAAGTTGGCGACCATGGCTCTCAACAATTTCCTGTTCTTTGTAGCTATTAATAATTTATCTTTTTACCATATCTCCTAGACCCTGTTCCGCCATTTATTCATTATTAAGTTCGCTAAGGAAGTTATGCGTTGTTTTCATCTGTCCCGCTTGTCTTCAATCTGTCCTGTGAGTATCAAAATTTCCAAACCCTCTTTCCTCATTATGTGCTCTAGAACTTTCAACTCTCTTCCTGATTTTAAGTATAAGTGTCCTTGTTGCAATTGTCTCTGGAACTTTGTCGTTGCTCAAATGTTTGGACTATGGTAGTCTCAGCGTCCTTCTGTAGAACCACATTTCTGTTGTTCCAAGATTATTATTCTTCTGTGAAAAGATTGTCCACTGGCATATAAGAGGACTGATATTACGTAACAGTCCAGTACTCTTATTTTTGTTTTTAACGAATGTTTTTTTGTTTTTTATTAATTGGCTAAGCTCTTCTTTAGCCAGCTTAGAACAGCTTTAACCATCTCAGTGTTGAGATGAGATTATGTGCACTCTTTTTCTTGTTAAATGTTTTAATTTACACGTTAATTTTTTTTAACTATAAAAATCCTTTCTCCATAAACGATTTACTGAGCGTAGCTTAGATGTGGCACAAGGCCGAAAGTATGGGACCACCCAGTGAGGATCGAACTCACCATTCAGTCGTGATTGATACAACTTGCTAACCATTACACCACATCAAAATCGTTATATTTCTATACACATTTCATACACTAAATTTATGGAACAATATTAGCATTTCATTAAAATATTATTATTATACAAGTATTCCGTGTTATATAAAACGTCCACTGAATCATACAATGTCGTAAACATTTAAAATCCTTATAGCAATCATTAATTTTAATGAATTTTAATAAATTTTGATGAATTTTTAATTTTAATGAATTTTAATAAATTTTGATGAATTTTTAATTTTAATAAATTTTAATAAATTTTGATGAACTTTAATTAATTTTGATTTGATAAATAGTTGTTCGGTGGATTTTTAAAAACTGCTGTTTGGAGGTCAGGTTCTAAATTAACTCTCACATGTCAAAGTATGGCACTTAGCTTTGTTCAATATAAGGACAAATGGTTGATAAAAGCGGGGTAGAAAGACTATATTGCGCCAATTTTCTAATTTAGGAGGGCATCACTATCTTATAAGCCATCATTTGTTATACGGGCTTTAGTAAATAAATATCTATGTATGTTTCATTATCCGCAAGTTCATGGGAAAAGATTCCGAGCTGCTCTGGCGTAATGAATGCTGACGTACATGAAACTGCGGTAAAGTAGATTCCATAAGAAAAAGATAACGTTTTCTCACCCTTGTTCCTCAATCCAATGCTTTCAGGACAATGTTCGGCGCTTCTTTTTTCATTCTCAGTCAAATTTGATTTTGGGCAGGTTTGCGAAACCTTAGTTCACTGACCAGCCCGCGCGAATCAGTCCTACGGCTTATATCTGCAGTCCTTTCTATATATAAATCTATTCCTTACCCCATTACAATTATAGGTAAAATAGCTGAGTAGACCGTGATCTCTAGCATTGATTGGGTAGCAAGCGGTTAGAGTGTGTGTTTTATTTGTGTCAAATTTATTTTGTATTATTAAATTTAGAATTAAATTAGGTTTTGATTTAGTCAGTATATAGGTAACAGATTAATTTTCGCGCATGCGTGTGTGCGTGTTCGCTTCATCTGAACAAAAAAAAAGAATATCTTTAATTGAAAATAGGAAAAAAAAATTCTATGAAGGTTATGGACCTTATTTCGTAAAGTTGCGCATTGACAGGTAAAAAATTTGTGTATGTTCACTTCAAAGTTTTTTGTTTCTTCTTTTAAATATATAATTGAAAAAAAAAAAGACATTTCACGAAAATTATCGACATTTTATAAATTGCGCATTAATAATTTTAATCTTATTTAAATAAATAGAAGACACAAAATGGATGCAGAACCGGTGCCTACTACCCTCCGACATTGGGGACCCCGGGCAGTGCTTTTTGACCCTCGCTATCTTATCAACATTTGATTTTTTTTTTACCTATATTTATATATGTTACAAATTAAACAAAGCACAATTGATTATTAAAAGATGAAAAGTTTTCTCGGATTTTGACGTCATTTTGTTTTTTTTTGTTTTCAAATCCGTGAATTTGTTTTACTCATGTCAAGTCTCGAAAAAAAAACTATATAAAATTCACTATTTCTTTATCGATAATGTTGAATGTGTTAAAATTATTCAACTTTTTAACAAGAAAAATCTCAAGTTGATGTTAAAAAATACCGCAAAACATTATTGATTTATTTAAGATGGAATGATCTATTATGACATGTCTCTAATTTGTATTTAGATACACTGGATTTTTTATAATTGAATTGTTCACCTATATTGCATCCTGATCCATTATTGTACATAATTAGGTTACAATAAACATTTGTCTTTCATATGACTACTACCTTATGAAAATTGAAATTTAGTAGAGAAATGACCTCATATATCATACATTTTTATGGCCTCATATCATAAATTCAAGGTAACCCGTATCATAGATTCGGTGGGGGCCCACGATTCTCTTGTAACGGCCCTGAATATGTGCGTATGCGTGTATGTACACGTGTTATAAAATAGAAATAATTTTACTACACCTTTTATTTTGCTCGATTACGGGAAAACTTGTAGCTTCATCACTTTTTCTTTTGTTACTAATCTCACTGGTACCATCTTTTAGATGTGGAATGATTTCGGTTATTTCAAAGATTTCGCAAGCCTGCCATTCTCTACACAAAGCTATTCAGCCTTGTTCCAACCATGCCGATATTGATGGGTACAACTACCACTTTCATATTGCTCTTTTATTTTATTTTATTTATTTTTTGTAACATTTTTTTTTAACAAGGTCCAGATAATTGTTGTGATTTCTTTTAAATCTTTTATTTGATTTCGTCGTCTACTGAAACGGCAATATCCAGAATAAGACTTTTTTTGTTGTTGTTTGCACTGAATGCAGAGCCACGGCTAGGTGCCCCCGAATTCAGTGATCGGAGGAGGACAGAAAGGACTCAGAACAAACATGCAGTTAAACAATTAAAAATTCCAAAATTACCAAGTCTTTCTCAAAATTTAATATACAAAAGTTCTTTCTTTTTTTTTATGTGTCTTACAGTCAAATCTCCATAGGGAGACATCAAATATTACCAAAGTCTCACTCGGCATTCTTTGCTGCTATAGATTTCTATGGAGGAGCCCAAAGCAAACATTTCGAAGTGGGCCCAGATTTTGACTCATACGGTACTGACATCAGCTTGAATTTCAAAATCATAATTTTTTTTTGCTTTATTTTCTTATTATTTATTTTATTTTTTAAATTAAAATTTTTAATTAATTTATTTATGAATTTATTTGAACAATCGTTTTTATATTTAAAAAAAAAACATATTGAAATGTTTTTAAAAAGTTTAAAATTTTAAAATATCTACATATTTTCTTTAAATAACATTCAGTTGGCTTACACTGAGTAACGATATAATAATAATAAATCCTATTAGTTAAACTTAGTTTTTAGCGGTAGTAAATGCGACACAAAATAGATTACAGGTGTACTGTGTAAGGGACCGAGTATATTTTTCTTTCTTTCTCTTCTCTCTTTCTCTCTTCTCCCCCTGTCTCTGAAAAATCACCCACGTGATTTCAAGATGTTTTTTAATAGTTTAATTCTTAATTAACAATAAAGTTGGGGGGGGGCAGCAGCTGTTGAGAAGAATTAAACCATTTGTTTTTATTTTATTTTAATTTTTTTTTTTTACAACCACTCCTTGTAATTTAATTTTGTTGCGAAACACGTTGTCGAGTGTGTGTGTGTAAACCTAACCAGCCAATCACGTAGAGAATTTAAAAATTAGGTAGCAACAAGAAATATAATTGGCCAATGAATGAGTGACGTAATGATGACGCAACAAAAGTTCACTTTAGCTTGAAATTGACAAGAACAGTTTTCAGTAAACACCGTTTAGCAATTCAGTTGAGGAGAACCCGATAACAAAACAAGTCGTTGTAAAAATTAAACTCTGGAGATATTGTGTCATGAAGATATTGTTGCGTCATAGTGTTTCATTTTTTAAAATTATTTTAAATGAAATTTTAAAATATCAAATAAATAATTTAACTTTATTTCTGAAGTTTTCTTGATTTTGTTTCCTGTATTATTTTTTCGGGGTGGGGGTGTGAAATAAGTTTTTTTGTTTTTTGTGTATGGGGAGTAAAAAGTTTTTTTCTTTGTTTTTTTTTTCTATTTTTTAAATGTTTTTTTTTCCTAATATTTAAAATAAAAATTTTAAGTTTCATTTTTACCGAAATATAGAAATTAATTTTTATTTTTTTGGAGTGAGGAGGAGACGGCGGAATTTATTTTTCGGGATAAAAAAAGGTTTTTTTTCTATTTTTTTTTTTTCTTTTTCTTCTACGTGATTGTATAAATTTGCAAAATAAACAGAACAACGATACCCCACCCCCGCGAAAAAAGATCCGTGTGTGTGCGTGTGTATTATGTATCGTCGGAACTGATAAGATAATTTAATTTAATTTGTGACCCCTCTTATCCTCAAAAATCTTAGCGCATTCTCCCGACACAGAGTTTTGCGTTTTATTCTTAACCTGAAGTGACCGAAACTAATATACGTCGGCGAAACGCGTCGTTTATAGATTTTCTCCTTTAGCTTCTCATCTTCAATGCCATGTAGTATGTGTATATGTGTATGTTTATGGATACACACATCTACCTATAACCGAATAGGTTAATTAAGGTATATAGCGTTTACATGAGGGAATGGTGGTCATATACAAATATAATCTAGTGTAGGAAAAAAAAAAACAGTGCTCAATGTAAAATAACAGAACTATTTAATTTAATATATATATATATATATATATATATATATATATATATATATATATATATTGTGCGTGTGTGTGTGTGTGAGTGTGTGTTTAAAGGTAAAAGACAATAGGAAAACACTAATATTAGCCGATGCGTTTCACCCAATGTGGACATTTTCAAGACAAAAACGAAATGAATTTATTAAAACAAAGTAACTATTAACAACAAAACAAAATGTCCT
>CAHIKZ030005488.1:710000-720000 GCA_903632075.3 Acanthosepion pharaonis | reverse complement strand
ATGTATATATATATATATATATATATATATATATATATATATATATATATATATATATATATTACATTTCAAACTAGTCACTACACATTACATTGCATCTAGACATTGGTTCTATTGTAATACTTCGGTCTATCGCCTGGTATGGCGTCATAGAACCTCATCTTGAACTTACGATCTGCGTCTGCTATTCCGTGACCGTTATCGTCGCATAGCAATTTTCTATGTCAAAATAATATCTTTGACGATGGATATCTTTGTTTCATGACTGTATAAACACTCTTAGGAGGGCTTACGTGAGCGGAAAGCTTAGGACCAAATTAATAAAAAAATATCCATATGTTGGACAATTTTTGTCTTTATTTTCAACAGAAATTAAAGCAAACATCAGAACAGCTCATGATCAGACATAATAGATATTCATTTTCTGTTATATTTAATAATATATGATAAAATATGTACGTATGTATGTATATATAAAATTATGATTTTTTTGTAAGCCTATGTTTCTGTTCGAAAGTAATGAAAAAGGCATTAATTTGTTTTAGTTCATCATCCCAAACCGAAATTTCGATTTTGCCAAAAAATCAAAATAGTTCGGAATATTTATTTTTCAATTTGCTGATGATGTAATAATCGGATAGTACCTATGGATTTTTAACGCATTTAACATTTTTACTGTGGCATAATTTACGAACTTAGAAATATCACAAAAATAAGTTCTAGAAGGCTCCAGAATGTTATAGTACTACAGGGCGGTCCGAAAGTCTGGTCACCCTAACGCTCTCTTCTAAACTGAGCTCGTGCCTGCCATCTGAAATAGAAAATTAATATAATTATTAATAATATAATATAGAGGTGACAAGACTTTTGAACCACCCTGTACTATACTTATATACAATTTTATAAATTTCGCCTTGGGGGTGACATTTTTTTAAAAACTAAGTTAAACCCTTTTTCGTTATTTTTTAACAACAGTTCATCAAATTATGACACAGGAAATAAATTATTTTACTAAAAGTTAAAAAGTGATAACCTTAATACATTTTAGTATATTTGTTTGTACTTTTTTATATAATCTATTCACTTTTTAAAAATGACAGGAATTTTTTTGTGTGTGTGAATTAAAAGATCGTTTCTTTCAAATTTCATTCAATAAATAAAACTTTCTGATAAGACTTGCTTGATTATTACACACTCCACTTTTTCCTTCTTTTTTTTTGTTTTCGTCTGATTATCTACAGCTCACCCTTACGTGTATTCTCCATTCGAGTTGGCAATGATTTTTAAATCTATAATTTATTCAAAACAAATTACGCAGCACTTATTTCGATTAACCACGTTACTTAGAACGATTACTTTTCTACTTAGGTAAACCGTCTTAGTTGATAATCATAAAAATGACAGATGGCTATAAAAAGGCGCTGCTGATTATTTACGGTTAGTTTGTTTTAAAAAATGCATTTACTATTTGCGTCACTTGGCTATAATTGTAAGTAAAATGATACACTAAAATAAGTATCCAAGTAATTGATTTAAGTTTTCTGAATATCGGTACGTTATAAATATTTATAGAATGTCATTGCAAACGAGGTCGAAAGAGTCTGTCGGTGATCAGGAATAAATGCAAGCGTTGACCAAATTTGAATATGGAGAGAAATAAACATGAAAAAATAATCATCTGGTGTCTGGTCATTAAAATAATGATTTGGGAAAGTGTGTTGGGCTGAGAACTTTTCAGACCTCTTATAGCTCATTGTTTAAAGGGAGATTACTCTTGTATAATTATGAAACCGTTCAGTGGACATCTGCATGAATGTACAAGTTTCATTATATTCATCAAATGATTAATTTTCATTACAATTAATTCAAGTCGAACTAGCTGAGCAGTTGATTGTAAGAAAAATGGGTCTTTAATCATGATATAGAAACATTTGTAGAGCTTCACGATCTAGGCCGGTTGATATTAATTTAAAACTAAAAACAGTTGTCCACTCAAACAAAACTAAAAATAAAGTTTATAGTAATCAGAAATAATGTCGAATTTTAAAAAGTAAAATTAAGACATTTTTAATTAAAATGTTTAAATTCTAACTCGCGCTTTCGACTTTTGGGCCAGCATTTAAATCACTCTTGCGAAGGGTCTGACCCTACCCGAAATCCTCGAATAATTAATTCTGTATAATATAATAATGGCTGGATGCTTGTTTCGGAGGATACCCATCTGCTCGAATAGCTAGCTAATCCCTGTTTCAGCCGTGAGCTCAGTCAAATGTTTCATCAACACCCACAGAGCCAACGTGTCTGTGATTTATACTGCAACTATGCTAAGCAGACCTTAGTTACAGTTTCTGCTAGAGATAGCATAATCCAGTGTGATTAACAACTGAACAAAGTACCCTCAGATATTCGGTCACAATTTGTTTGTGCTAGTAAAAGTATCGACAGCTTCCGAACAGTTTCGTCTACCCAATTTCACTTACAAGGCGTGGCCCAACGTCTCCCCAGACCGATATTATCAGGATGCCACGCCCTTTGACAAATGCGATATAGATTCGAACTCGGATCTCATGGCTGAAGCGCTAACGTTCTAGTCATGCGCACTGTGTCGTCTTTTCTAAAACTCATGAACGCTCATTATTACAGTGACGAGAGTTAAGCTGTCAGAGATCGAACGCTCGGATGCTAAGTTTGCAGTTCTTGCTTTCATGTATCTAACCAAATACCTATCATCATAGTTCTCTTACCTCTTTAAAATTTCTATATAAAGAACATTTTGAGCAAGGCATCTCTTTTATAAAATCCTTTTGTTCGAATTATGCTAAATCCACTTGAATTTCCTACTCTGGACATAAGAATTAGATACATGAGAGAAACGCCTGCATGGCATTTTCTACACCGACCGTGTCACGAATGAAGGGTCAGTCATCAGATAACAACGGCTATAAAGATATGTTCACTACCATAAAGAAGAGGAAGCTGAAATGGTATGTCCACGTAACCAGATCGTAAGGCCTCTAAAAGACCATTCTACAAGGAATGGTACAAGGAGAATAGGACGCCAAAGAGAGCTGGACATTAAATAGAGTGGCGAATGGATCAGCCAATGACCAGATCAAGTGGAGGCTTCTTGTGGAGCAAACAAACATACAACAGACTTACGACTCTGACAAGTTATGTGGCAGCAGAAGGAGGTGGAGGATATACAATAGCCACAATATTTGAAGTTTAATCAACTAGCCGAATACCTGTTCGTAAACAGATCACGAGGCCTCTCCAAGACCATCATACAAGGAATGGTACAAGGAGAATGAGATGACGAAAAAAGTCGGACATTAAATGGAGTGGCGAATGGACCAGGCAATGACCAGATCAAGTGGAGGCTTCTTGTTGAACAAGCCACCATGCAACAGACTTACGATTTTAACAAGACAGCAGAAGGAGGCGGAGGATATACAATAGCCACAATTTCTGAAATTTAATCAATCCGTTCGACGAACAGAGAAAAGTTATTATTGAAGTTCTCTTACCTCTTTAAAATTTTTGTATAAACAACATTTTCAGCAAGATATCTTTTTATAAATTTCTTTTCGCCATTATTCTAAATCCAATTGAATTTCATTCTAAGAACATAGCTACATACAGCTGGCCACGAGAGAAACGTTTGAAAAGTTTTCGAATATTTAGATAATAATAATAATAATAATAATAAGAAGAAGAATTATTCAGCAAACTCACTATTTTGTCGTTTTTTTATCGTTTCACCTCAAACAAGGCAATAAAGCCGCTACGGCACAATGGATTACTGAGTGTGAAAGAATAAGAAAAAGAGAAACATTCTTAAAGGAGCGAGAACAATAAAAGAAGAGGAATCAAGAAGACAGTAGATAAGGATTGACATTGCATTTAAATTTATGAAGATCAAAGTTGACTGGAAAGCATGGAACTAGAAGGGAGTTTCACAGGCGAGAAATGTCTTAGAAGAAACTGTTAGCATAGAACTTAGGGTTACATCTAACCATTTCAACTTTAAAACGATGAGACCTAGCCGCCAATCTAGTCCTGCGCTTAAATTCATAAATTCTAGATACCATAGAACAAAGCAATTACCATGAAAGTATGTATAGAAAAAGGCACAAGGAAGCTACATTAAGCGCCAATGAGAAAGTGACTGAAGCCGGAATGCCAGGTCAGGACCAATAAAAAAAAAAAAAAAAAAATTGATGTTCCCTTGCATTACACACATCTTTTCTTTCAGGGGAAGAACTACAAAAACATATGTTATGCATAAAAAATAAGAAATTATCATAAATAAGACATTAGCTAATCTTACTCTTTTCTTCGGATGGCATATTAAAAACCAACAAAATAATAATTTTTCTTTATTTTTTTAAAAATTCCAAATGAATCTTGTAACTTGAAAGTAAGTTTGCCGCTGTAGACTCGGACAAATTTGGATTTAAGATTCAAACTTTCTTTAAAAAAAAAAAAACTATCATTCTTTTTATTTTTATTTGACTGAGAAAAATATTTTCGTAAAAACACCAAATTCAAGCAGTGCCAGAATTCATGCCCGAGTTGTAAATAAAGGGAGGCAACTTTGAGAGTAATATCGACTAGCTGAAAAATACAAATCTTTTTTTTTTTTTCGCAATGACAATAAGAATGACTAATTAATTTTGGCGAGTATTTACGTTCATCTTAATATTTAGTTACTTTTTTGTCGCAACTTTACTCAAGCAGTCAATTCTACAACAGTGGGTAGACAGTGCAAGAACGGAAATAAAAGAGGAATTTAATGAGATTCGAAACCTTTGCTGTTCTAACCGCTACTAACTACGTATCTGTCGCCTTTCACAAGAGATCGAGTGTCCACAGACTTCTTCAATACTCCAGAACTCTGCCTAGTATTCCTGTTTATTTAGCTGCATTGTCGTCTGAGTTATTTCAATCCTGGTTTCCAATGCTTTCGATATTTTTGCATGAACATTTGAAGCTGTTTGAGTTACGTTATGTAGTTTCTCTAAAAGCCAATGTTAACTTTTTAAACTTATTTATTTTTCTGTCTGAATTTCTAAAATGAAAAATTATCATTATTTACATTATTAAATAATGTAAATAAGGATGACAACAAAGATGAGGATTTTTAAAAATCATTTCACCCCAACCAAGGCGGGAATGCCACTAGAACGCAGAGGGTTACATAGAGTGAAAGTTAGAGAAAAGACTGTGCGTGTGTGGGATGGGGGGGATTGAGGAAAGGATAAAAGATGACCGTGACTAAAAAAAAAAAAAAAAAAAAAAAAAAAACAGAAGATGGCGATTGACGTTGCATTTAAATTTTTGAAGATTGTAGTTATTAGGGAAGCAAGTAAACGGAAGTGAGTTGCACAGGAGGAAAGTGAAAGAAAAGAAACTGTTGGAATAAAAGTGGCGGTTGCATTTAACTATTTCAACAGTAAAAGAGTGGGACCTAAATGCCAATCTAGTAGCACGCTTAAATTCACGTAGTCGGGACACCAGGGAAAAAAGCTCTTCAGAGTAGTTGCCATGAAAATATTTGCAGAAAGATTTCTGTGGCGACGAATGATCTGCGAAATATGTTAAAATAAAAAAGTTGTGTATATATATATATATATATATATATATATATATATATATATATATATTCAGTTGCACGTCCATTCTTATGCTACAAAGACAAGAGACAATTTGAAACGTCTCAACTTTGATCTGAAAACCTGGGAAGCCCAAGCATCAAACTGAACGGAGTGGCGTAGGACATGTTTCATTAAGTTAAAGGGTTTTGAAGACAGCAGACTGAAGCACCGTGATCAGCTTCATCAAGCTCTGAAGCATAGACGCCATGAAAATCATGCTTTAACAAATTTCATATCACAGTATGGCTTTGTCGCCCGCAGCGAGGCTGGGCTAATATCACACTTAAGAAAGCCCAAATTAAATACGTCTTTTCCTTACCTGATTTTCTCCACAACAGCACCTGCCAACATGCATAAGTGTAAAACGAAAGACACCATCCAATGCTGAGCCTCATTTATCGTTCACGATACGAGATTCCATCATATATATATATATGAAGAAATATAGTTTTAAGGTGTGCTATATTTATGGGATAAAGTGCTCAATATCAGAGATAGAGCGTATGTAAATATAAATATAAAAGTGAACATTGACGTCAACACTCAGAGGCGACAGGCTGTTTCATGCTGGACGCAAGCAATCGATTGCGGCCAACATGAAAAATTTATATATTATTTCCTCCCATATATATATGGGAGGAAATAATATATAATTTTTTACATACCAGAACAATGTTAGGAAGTCAAAAATGTATACAGTAATAGCGGTGTTAAGGGAATAACCGTCCTTTTGACACACCGTTTTCTTGCGGGCACAAACGTTAAACATTGCCTATGCCTTTAATACTAAGACCATTGATTTAGTTTAGAATGTCAGCATTTAAAGTATTTTAGAGTATTTAAAACTTTAAGAATTGAAGCAATACTCGATAGATAATATTCTGATACGAATACTTTTGTTAGGCTTCCTTTTTTATTTTAAATTATATTAAGCAAAAATGAACTTATGCTAAGTTAAACCCTTTTCAATAGTTTTTTTTTCTCATTTGACACAAATGCTCTGACTCCATTTTAACATCACATCGACGATTTGAAAAAGTTGACTCAAACACTGATCAATAATTGTTGAGTAAAAAGGCTGCGTGATGAAACTAACAATTTCCTCTGACATTAAATTTTTAGTATTCAACAAACATAGAATAAGAACAACATGAGAAAAAACAGTTTTTGCACAACAATGAATAAAATATTTATATGAATAAGAGGCACAAACAACTGGAGTAAAGAGGTAGTTTAAAAAAGTTCAAATGTCCTTTTATGTTTAGATTGAAAAGTTATCAAAGTTCTGGTTTGATAGATTATAAGTTGTTGAATGGTCTGTACAATAATGAGAAAGTGTGTTTGGGTATTATTGTAATTTAAGGAAAAATAAACAGTTCAAGTTTGTACTTAAAGTAGAGAAATATTGTTCACGGCTTACTTTAAGGCTTACGGAATTGTGGTTCGAAGAGGATATTCTGTAGTTGGAGTGAGTGGTTCTTAACAAGCTGCATTTATGTTAATTGCAATAATCAACGTTGAGCTTGAAAGCGTATGACAAAGATTCGTGTATCGAGTTGAAAACCTGAGTTGATTGTTCGTGATAAAATATTGCTGTGTGAGTGAGTGTTCTTTAAGGCTGAAATCATGTTAAGGAACTTTAATGTAAAGCCTGGAACTGTGTGACGAGTTCAAAGGATTCCGATCGGCGCACTGTTGAAGATGAAAGACGTTTCATATTTATTGCTAACTTTGGTCACGTGGTAGGCACACAGAGGCTTGACAGATTTGGGCGGAATTATTTTTTGGTCTGGTCAAGAAGTAGATCGATGTGATTTGAACATGGCTTAAATATTAAGTGCCCAATTAAAAGTTGAGATTTTCTGAAAATATTTATTAAGCTGAATAAGCTCTGTGATCCACTTTTTGTACAAAAATTGATATTGATAAAAAAGGTGGTAGCGGGATGCTAAAAGTACTTAATAACCTTAACCACGAAGCAGACACATGATCGTTTATTGTTTGTCATAATGAAGCCGTGTTGATCAATCTGAGGTCGTGGAATCAATCGGCCACTCTAACTGTCACTAAAGCAACGTTAATCGTCAGATATTGTCGCTTAGCAGCGGTCCCCCTCCTTCTGTTCTTCTTCTTCAATTATCCAATAGAAAAAAAAACGTCGACAATAGACATGACCGACAAGAAATTTTGACTTAATATTTTCCAACCTCCATTCTAAAAAGTCAAAGTAAAAACGTTGTGCTTTCAATTAATTTTATTCTGTAAAGCACAGTATATAACTTTATATACGTATCGGTCACGCAGCCCGATCTTCCATACTTAGTAATGTTGTTACGATAACTGGCAGCATTACTCGATACCAGTTAGAGAACATTCCACGTGTTACCATAACAGCAGAATATTTAATAAGGCTCTTGGGTAGGACAGGTTGTTAATATGTCGATTTTTATTTCTTTTGTTTGTTACGATATTTATATTATTTTTACTTTTAATGAATTATGAAGTAAAATTCTTCGTTACAAGTGGCATTAGAATTAATTGTATCACTAAAAGATTACTTGTGCAAAATATATAACCAATGCATTTGCAAAAATCCTTAAATATGGCGGCCATTTTTTGTCGTGTGGATTGTGTTAGCATTCTTTTTTTATATTTTTACTTTTAATTATTTAAAAACCAGATTTTTTTCTTACATGCGATCATAAAGTTAATTGTATACATAAACATCCAATAACGCATGTGCTGAAAATATAACCAATACAATTTTAATGTTACACAGACATCGTCACCATTTTTTGTCGCTACGGATTTCCTTGAATATTTTTTACTTTTAATGATTTAAAAAAACATAATTCCTTTTCATATGCGAGAATAGAATTCATAATACAGATAAAATCATTGATTACTTGCAGAATATATAACTAGGGCAGTGTAGCCGTTTGTTTTTTATGGTATATAATAATAATAATAATAATAATAATAATTTTACTAACAGTGTCCCAGGTAACATCAACATACAAGTTGCCCAGAAGATCGCCCTACTAGGCACATCCTATATACTAAGAAAAGTACTATCAATAAAATGAAAATTCTCCTAGAGCTTAACTTAAGGAACATAGTTTGAACCCGGCTGTAAACGATACAAAGCAGGAAACATAAGATACACAAATAATAATAATAATAATAATATGATGATGATGATGATGGTGATAATAATAAGAAGAAAAAGCAACTGTTGATAGATTATGGTTTCTTAGTTGGTTTGTAAAAATATATTTAAAAATTAACTTAAAGTTTGAAAACCTTCCGCTCAGTTATATTTTGAAAGTTTTGTTGAATTTTACTCTGTAAAAATATTTTTTCCTGTGACTGCAAATATAAATTCATTTCTAGTATCTTAAACTTCGTATTATTGCTGTCCACTGACCTTTTCTTTTCTTTCTTTTTTTTTAATTTTTATATATTTTTTAAAAATAAATTCTTCTAAAATACGCCCTAGGTGTGGAGTAGTAGAAAACTGAATTACTGCATTTTTTGTAACTTTAGGGGTCCGAAAACTGGTCGTTGAAACTGGCAACAACTGGCAGCGCAGAAGCGTTTTAGACAGACTAAACCAACAACGCGAGACAGCCATATCAGAAAACACACCATTACAAAGGTGTAGGCAAATGGGGGCTAAAATGCCAATCCAGATGACCGACATTGTTCGAGAGACCTTGTGAACGTGAACAGCAGACCACGAGAACCTCCGAACATCACCGATTCTCTACGAAGACGCTAATCGGAGGAAAACAGCTATGATCACGTGCTACACGATGCCTCTTCACTTCTTCAGCTGGCGAATCTTTAGACATTATGTTACTTTCTGTAACTGTTTCGTTTTGTGATAGCCGCCACAATGGACGATGATGTAAGTTAGTGTGGAAATATTTTTTTTGTTAAGAGAACATTATCCAATATATATATATTGCATATATATATATATATATATATATATATATATATATATATGTGTATATATATATATATATATATATATATATATATATATATATATATATATATATATATATATTGCATACATAGGTTATTATTAGATTTTTTAAAAAATATTTTGAGATAGATATGTAGGTTGAAAGGAAAACAAAACCTTCCAATGAATATGAACAATCGACGGTTTCACTTTCAAATAAGAAAAAATCCCTACAAATTGGAAATATTGGAATTACATTTGTTGGATTAATTAAGACAACTAGAAAAATAGTTAAATTATATTCCTACTCCACACATTTTAAGACGAGCATATTTTTTTAAAATCGCTTCAGGGCGTTATTAGTCCGCGG
>CAHIKZ030005488.1:702500-705000 GCA_903632075.3 Acanthosepion pharaonis | reverse complement strand
CCAAAAAAAAAAACCAAAAAAAAAAAAAACCAAAAAAAAAAACCAAACCCAAAAAAAAACAAAAAAAAAAAAAAACATTTTAGCAAGACTAACGTATTTCTATTCTCAAAGCAGCGAAACTGACGTAGCCTTAGAGACATGCATGTATGTATAATTGTCAATACCTGATATAATCTGAATAAAAAAAAAAACGAGTATTGTATTATTTGTATCTCATCATGTAGGTGTGTAACACGTTGTTGTTATTTATGTGTGTTTTTCTTTATTTACTTACCAAAACAAAACTCAGACTGAAATAATTTAGACATTATAAAATGTCTATATCTCTGAGATGAGGTATTATGATTATTTACATTATTCGGACTGTTATCCTCGTCTTCGTTACCATAGTCACAACGTTTCGGCCGTTGTACGCTCCGGCCTTCTTCGGGTGATTGGAATTTCGAACCGAACCCTTTACTTTGTCCACCGGGGTAGACTGTTCTAGTTCCACGTGCCATGCCTCTTCGGGACGCCTCAGTTATCTCCCTTTAACTCAACTCCCCAAGTTTCTTGGGTTCATCATTGCTGTAGCCTCACATCTCTTTGGGTCTAGTCACTGTATCTAACCAACGTCTTTATCCACTGGAATGAAATGAAAATAAATAAACAAATAAATAATAGATTTACGAGGCTTTGCCGCAGATATAACGGTGTATCCAGACCGTAGTCATTTCTAGTTTTAACAGAGAGGTAATGTTTTGGAAGTAAATTGTTGTAATCAGATTATGGTTTTATATACCGGGGTCCATTGATCTTTTCTACAGACATGAGGGAATACATTTAACTTTTCCTACAATAGAGAAATCAACAGGGTAAGTTAAGAGAATTAAATGTATATTTGCCAAGTACACGTATCAAACATTAACATTATCCTTTTTTATCTACGGAAACCCATAAGGATTTTTCTTTCTTTCTTTTTTTTTTTTTGGTATGATATGGCTTATGGAAAATGGACTTTTAAAAATTTTTATCTATTTTAAGCAAACATTTTTTCAATTATACAATTTAGCATAATAAAATTTATTCTGTTATACTAAATTTATTGGTAAGATTAACTGCTTGCAAAAGTTTCCAACGCTCTCTTTTGAGAGAGTGAATATACAGTTGAAAACAGGTTTTTCGTCGAATACTTTTACACACATCTAGTAATTTCCCTCACCATAGAGATGCATCAAAACCTTTTACCCAGTCGTTATATAGATGTAAAAAGGATTTGGACGAATATATAATTGCCAAGGTTAAGAAATGGTGTGGCTTTTTATCGCCTAGAAAGGTCTCTTGCCAAAGAAAACTGAAGCAAGAACAGACAGATTTAATAGACAGCGATAATGAAAAAACGAAGGAGTGGGTAAAAAAAATTATGTCACACAAGAAACGTTCAAATTCGTCAAAATTCAAGCCTATTCAGAAAAAGATTATATATTAAAAAGTATACTAGACTAAATATATTTACGTTACCAGTTAATATCCTAACAATCACCCTGTCATTAAATTTCAGTGTAAACAGTGGCTTTTTTTTTATCTTAATTAAGAAATATGGTAAAAATATTTCTTTACAAAACTTACCTGTTAAATATAATCGTCCGCATAATTTTAGTTACATAACATAATTATCTCCCTTGAAATGGTTTGTTATATTGCTAAAACAATTGTCGGATAAAATTCAATAGTTTCTGACAATGACATAATTAAGTAGAAAAACACGGCAGAAAGAGATTACTTTACTTAAATTTAACTGAGATAATTATATAATAAAACTTTCATATACATTTTGAATTTTGATTTTAATTTCATTCTTTTACCATTATTTAATTAGTGGAAATATATAGTTATCAATCCATATCCACTTAGCGTTATTTTTAATTTTCTCATATCTTGTCCGCATTTTCTTGATTTCATATAAAAAACAGAAAATTTTCCAGCGTAATTTATAATTATAGTTTAGGTTTGCCTAACGTCCGGCTCACATTCCTCTCTTGTTTTTGAACAGGGATAGAGGGATAGAGGTTTATCCCCTGTTTCCTGTTTAGAATTGGGTTTCCGGTTCCTTCTAAAGTCTACATCAAATTTATAATTCTAACGTCTCCGCCGAAAATCTTAAATTGTATTTACTATTTTTTTTCCTCGTTAGAAGTAGATAGGTTCGCCTATTGTCCTGCTCACACTTCTCCCCGGTCTTTTGATCTGGAGTAAAGATTTATCTTTGTTTTCTCTTTGGGTTTCCGGTTCCTTCTAAAGTCTTCCCATTCTTTTTCACTCTCAGCAGTCCCTTGCGTCTTAGTGGCGGTATCGTTTTGTTTGGGGCGAATTGCTTAAAAAGAAGATATATGAAATAATAAGTCGTCGTCATATCCACCAAGGGGATATGGGCTGATATAAAATTATGGTAATAAACTTATAGGTATAACTTTTATTATATTAGTGTACAATAATATATATGATGCTGTAAATATACACG
>CAHIKZ030005488.1:687500-700000 GCA_903632075.3 Acanthosepion pharaonis | reverse complement strand
GAATGGATATGAGTCTGTGACCATCGGTTTCATGCTTATATGATCCTCAGACAAAATGCTTTTTTAGGCTATAAACAAATGCATATTTCGATCTGAGTTGATCTGAGAAGCATGGAGATAGATGCTGCGTTAAGCGTTAATGTATTCCAAGGGAGATAATCGTGTTATAATTATGTCATTTGTGACGTGATAAAGCTTTTGCGTAATGAAATATTACAGACCGGACACATTAGGACTCAAGTTCACGATGAAATTTTTACAGTAAAAGATGAATCAAATTATTGTTTTTATCTAGCCATTTTTTTTAAGTAATAAATTCTGAATAATACTCAAATATATAAATTATATTTTTTTAATCTAATATAATTTTTTTGTCCATTTCTATAGAAATAAAATCTAAAACTGCTTCTCTCTTTCTCTCACTCTCTATTGCAAACTGTTTCTATCTCAAAGTGCTTCTATCTATCTATCTATCTATCTATCTATCTATCTATCTATCTATCTATCCTTATATCGTTGTGAAACTGCCCTGTTGTCACTTTCACAATCTGAGCCAAACTCTTTATATCAATCTATATACTTATATCAGTCTTTTCATATCTATCTTGATCCGTATCGGTATATATATGTATCTACTTCAGTTAACTCACTCTGGCCGTATCTCTCTCTCTCTCTCCCTCTCCCTCTCCCCCTCTCTCTCTCCCTCTCTCTCTCTGTCTTATATATATATATGTGTGTGTGTGTGTGTGTGTGTGTGTGTGTGTGAGTCTGATTATCTATCCGCAAAAATCTTGTTTTAATATTGTATATTTTACGCATTTCAAAATCATGTTTGTGTTTTTTCTTTAATTTTGAAGCTAAAAAGGATTTCCTTTCTTTCTTTCTTTCTTTCTTTCCTTTTTCTTTCTTTCTTTCTTTCTTTCTTCCTTTCTTTCTTATGTAATAGATTTAATGAAATTAAATATACTTTCTTTTTAAATCCGTATTCATTTAAAATATTTACTAATGAATTCATAGTTTATGTAGTATAAAAAAATCTAGTGTTTCAACCACTTTGTTTTACGAAAGTCCTGCATTAGTGCTAGTTCCACTGTTATCTGAAAGGGCGTAAAGCGAAGAAGGAATTACCATTAACATTTATTGGTAAAATTCTGAGCGTTCCCAGACCCCCTCCAAAAACACCACAACCAACACTACCACCACCACCAAAAAACAAAAAAAAAAAAACAAGTCAGCGTTCGTTTTCTAACTTTTATGGAAGGCTTGAAATGCAAAAATATGCTTCACCTCATAACGTCACTTATTTTTTATACAGTTCCTTGTAAGCATTGAAAACAAGAAAAAGTAACTCAAGTGTGATCTTTTAAAATTAAATTCGTACAATTTAGCCATTTCCGTTAAACAGTGGGAATATCTCAAGGAAGGTTATTTGGTAGGCGGGACGGGGTCTGGAACTTTAAACAATTTTTTTTCTTTGCAAAATAACAGTTCTTTTTCCGCACTATGTCACTTCGGCTTGAGAAATGTTTCAGAGGAACGATCCTATTTTCGGGTAGCGGGGGAAATATGTATCATATTTTTATTGGTAATAGCTGTTGCTATGCTATGCTTGGAACAAAACTCGGTTAAGATTGTACTTTCCAACAATGGAAAGCGGTATTTTGTGCAGAAGACATGTGCCCAGATATAAGATGATATCTAATATCTTTTCTCTAACAAAAATAACAACTTTTCTGTTCCGTTATTACTAATAAAAATATGATATATATTTCCTACGCTACCTGAAAATAGTTCCACCGAAACATTTCGCAAGTCGAAATGGAGTAATGTGGAAAACCAATTACCATGATTTGGCACATAAAAATACATTGAGCGTTCCAAACCCCGCAAAATAACTTTGCTTGAGATAATTAGGGTTAATGTTATGAAATCAAAGAGAAAATAATTAATTTTATTTCCCATTTGTCAACGAGCTTTAGTTAGGGTTAGGGTTAGAAGATAAAAATTAAAAAAAATCAGCTTTTCAGTTGCTCGATATATATATATATATATATATATATATATATATATATATATATATATATATCTTACAAATTGGAATTAAGATACATTTAGTCAGTTTTAACGTGCACGCACGCACGCACACACATATATATATTATAAATACATATATATATTATATATATATATATAATTATATATAATTATATTACAATTGAAATTATGCTAGCTTTAGTCAGTTTTAACACACATACATATATACATTATATATATATCTTTTATATATATTATATATATATATATATTTTAGTGCTAGCATAAGTGGTAGCAGTTTTAGTCTATATATATTTCATATATATATATATATATAAGTTAATGGTCAGAGTTGAATTAGACCAGGAAACAGTAGTATTAAAAAGTGCTCAATAAGCATACAAACAGATAAAAATGTAACATATCGCGTTCATAAAGTTTTATTTTCTATAAAATAAAACGTAGCGGAAATCAGCCAGTCAATTATGTGCCATGCGTGAAACACGTTAAGGCGATCATGTATCTTTCGGTACATGACTGACAAGCCAGCCTTTTTTTCCCGCAGTAGGTTGCCATTTCTTTCTGCGGTAGACCAGTTGCCATCCAAGTCTATAGAACCCGGTCTGCCCTGCTATTTGCCCATAGCTGGGGGAGAAGAAGAGGATTCATACTTTGTATTTTTCCAATTTTTGAATGAGCTGTTGAATATTGTGTACGAAGTTGTGGATAAACTGTCCGATATCCATTTTGGGTTATTGTTTTTTTGTGCAAGAACTTTTGCGAGTTCTCGGTCATTTTCAAGAACCAATGAATGGCTGAGATTGTTGAAAGTGATTGAATAAAAATAAAAAAATCTTCAGACAGTTTATCCACAACTTCGAGCACAATACACAACACCTTATTCGAAAATTGGAAAAATACAATAAAAAATTAAACAGATAGACCTTGTCGGTTATTTTAAAATCAAACTTGTTTGCATGAATACTTGCTGCCTAAATATACCTCAAGTACACACACACACACACACATATATATATATATATAATATGTGTGTCTATGTGTGGAAACCAATTTGAATTAAAGTAGTTATTAGGTGCAATCACCTTTTATAAATAAGTGGATATTGACAAGAAGAGATTTCGAAAATAAATTTTAATGACCATAATTTGATAAGAGCGTCCGACAGATAACTTTTCAGCGCCTCCTCAAACATTAATCGCCCCCATCCCCCCAAAAGCTGATTTTCTCTTTAAACTTTGCCAAGAGGAAGTCATTATATATAAATTAATACACACACACACACACACACACACACACACACACACACACATATATATATATATATATATCTGGAAGAAGATGATGTATAAATTTTTGTGTGACCCGTTTCATTCTTTAAGATGATTTTAGTACGATGAAGTCCTAAAGGACAAAACAATTTTTTTCTTATACTTTCTCATTAATTTTCTTATATATATATATATATATATATATATATATAAGAGAGGGAATACTTTTCTCGGATGTATGCACATTTGAATAGCAAAAAAAAAAAAAAAAAAAAATGAAATATTTCACTGTGTTCAATGCATTTTTTATGATGAATAGAAGACTGTCTACCGAAGCTCAAAATGGACGTCCATAGGTCTTAAACGAAGCAGCAAGCCACCCACCTCCCCGACCCAAAAAAAACATCTTAGTAAACCATGTCTTACAGGCCATAAACACAGTATATATATATATATATATATATATATATATATATATATATATATATATATATATATATATATATATATATATATTATTATTATTATATATATATTATTTATAGTTATATATATATAAGTAAACGTGATTTCTGTGTATCTAAAAATATTGCAGCAGTTCTTTATAATAATAAAGCATGGGTTAGTTTGGCACAAGGCCACATGTATGAAGAATCATCAAAGTAGCAGTGGTGGTAGTAGTGGTCAATCAGATTTACTCGTTAATCATTATCACACACCGATGTGGCCGACTATCATAATTATGTGTCAAGTGGGAACTGAATTTAGAAAATAATTTAATGAAAGAAAGAAAATACTTTTCTGTATTAATTCCTTATATGACCTATTTAAAATAATTATTAAAATAAAATATAATTATGGGCCATATTAAAAGTAATATGTTTAGTCAATAAACAAATGCTTATTTTTAAGAAAAACGCCACCTGTTCTTTGAAAAACTTCACAAAAAAAATTGTTAAAAAAGTTACTCTTTGTCAAAAACGAAAAAAAAAAAAATCATTTTAATGATAATTCTACTATAAAAAGATTAGGACATCCAGAGAATTGTTTGAAGAGAGTGTTTGAATGACCGTTGTAGGTTCGGCCATTTGAATAGTGGACAGTCCGTGTTTTGGCGTGTTTCTGTGAACGCGACTGCCAGGGAAAAAAATTATAATAATCCTTGAAATCGTTTTGCGCATGCCCATTCTGTACGCACATTTTTCTCGCAATAGATGGCAGGTTCGCCTCTCTAGTGCTACTCGCGTCTTTATACACTTCGGCCAACATCAAATGTTGTATATGTTAGAGAGAGAAAATGAAACAAAGACCCAGAAACGTGGATAATTCCTAAAACAAATGAAATCGGAGCTTTACATTAAAAAAAAAAGGAAAAAAATCAACCCATTGGGGTGTGGAGGTGAGGTTTGATTCCCTCTCTGTAACAATATAAAAAGAAAGAAAGAAAAAAGGAAAGAAAGAAAGAAAGAAAGAGGACAACAAAATCTAACACATGATGATAACGATGTATGATAATTATTTTACCCTAAAAGATGTTTGCATTTTAGATAACTACTTTGCTCGTTTTATTGTCCGTCTCAAATAGTCGATATTACTGTTTTATTGTTTTTTAGTTTTTTTTTCTATTTGTTTCATGAACGGTTATTTCTTGTGTGAATTAGTTTTTCTTCTTTTGTATTTTTTCCTTTTCTTTTTTCCCATTTAATAGAAAAAATCTTGATACTGTTTTTCTCTGGTTTTATTATAGAAAAAACAACAAACATGTCTGCTGTTTTTTTTTTTTTCTATTCTATTTTTATGAAGTGAAATTAAAGACTTGTGAGTTAAAGAAAACGCCTTTTCATTAAAAATCAGTTTCCTCACAAGGAAAATAACACCTATTTCAAATTAAAACTTTTTTTGTTGTTGTTATACATACCTGCTCATTTTTGAGAGCCTTGTATACACCTGGTGCAAGGTATAAATTAACATCTAAAGTCCGATATATCCATGCAGCTTATATTAACGAAACCCAAACCGTCTTTAAATTGTAATTGTTTAATTATATATACCTTTGTTACCGACCATTTATGTGAGATATAGTTTGTTTTTATTTTTTCAAGGAAATCTAATGTTTTAATCTGCTTTATTAAAAAAAAAAAAAAAAAGTTGTGTTTTTGTGACCTTTAGAAAAATGCCATTTTAGCCTATCTCTACACATGCGTGCTTAGAAATTTTCAGAATTAAAAAAAAAAAAAAGATAAAAATAAAACGCAATTGACACCGGCTGAAATTTTGAGTTAGGATTATATTTTTTTTATTTTTTAAAATTTATTTTACTTTATTTTTATTTATTTTACTAAATATAATATATATTAATAAGATTTTAACATGCTCCAAGTTTACAGAGGGTTTAGATTACAAAAAAAATAAAATAAAAATAACATGTATAATTTGAAGAAAAAAGAGTTAATTATATTTGCAGTGTGACTTAACTAAGATTATACTGATAATTAAAATGTGTGTGTGTGTTAAAAATTATTTTTTTTTTACAACTGAACGCGTATCCAAATACCTTCCGTCACTAAGTAATTTTTTTAGCTAAATTCAATTTACTTATTTACTGTTTTTTTTTTTTTTTTTTTTTTTTTTTCCTTTTTAAATTTTTTTTTCGAGGTCGGTAGATGTCTCGTGCTTGTCTTAACGCTTTGGCCTACCATAACCCACTTCAACATCTCTCTCCCTCTCCCTTCCAAACACATTTTATTCACCAGACTCTCTCCTCTCAATTTCTACCTTCCAGTCCATCTGATCTCTAGCCTCTGTCCATCTGTCCGTTCTATGGCTTATTGCATGCCCAGCTTGTCTGTGTCCAGAACATCCGCACAACGAGATCTTTTTTTTCCCCTTTTTTTTCTTTATTCACACATTGTGTAATCAGTGTTGTGAATCTTTATTTACACCGTTTTTTTTAAATTTATTTGTTTTATTATCTTAAGACTTATTTCCTTTAAGGTTTGTATCTTATTATTATTATTACCTGTTATAGAAGCTAATTCACCTAGAAAAATGTTTCACGACTGACTTTTTGTTCTGTGTTCAAAAAATACTCAGGTCATTTTCATCATAAATGTCACATTATATATATATATATATATATATATATATATATATATATATATATATATTACTGTTTGTTTTTTTGGCGTGTGTTAAGCCTAGAGTACAAATAATGTCTGATTTTTTTTTCTTTAACGAGCGATATTTTTTTATTTACCATTTTTAAAAATGTTTCTATCTTCTGAAATCAGTCTAATTTTATTTCTTATTATTACACATTTTTTCTTACACACACACACAAAAAAAAAAAATAAATAAATAAAAAATAGTAATAATAATCGTAATTCCTTCATGACTGTTTCTGTATCGAAAGAAATCCATCAAAATTTATCTAGAAAAGGAAGCATATTATCACGTAGTAGAATTTCCTAAGAGACATGGAAGAAAAAAAAACAAAAAAAAAAAAAAAGGAAAGAAAAACAAGGCACATTTCGACACAAGAATAAAAGATAAAATGGAAAACAAATTTTAATAAAACAAAAAGTGTTATCACAAAAAATTACTGGATTAACAAAAGGGAGAGAGAGAGAGAAAAAACAACCTCTTTTTTAATGAAAACAAAGAAAAAAAACTCCCAGAGTAATGGGGATTTTAGGTACAACATTGAGTTTTTTCGAAAAGAAATTTGTACTGAAGAAAGACCAGGACGTGCATTCGAAGTAGATTCCTTCTTGTGGATACCCGAGTATTAGAAAGTCGTAAGTGTCAATCAATCTATTTGACACCGGCGACCTTCTAAGACATGGTTGTTCAATGTTACAACAGCAGCAGCCGAAAAGAAGACAAGCATCATCACCGCTTTCAGCATCATCATAGCAGCATCTTCCGTCAACAGTGGAGAAAGCATTACGTCCACAGCAACCTACTTTGCTGATTGTTTTTTGTTTTTGTTTTTGCTATTTTTTTGTTTGTTTTTTACCTGTCATTTAGGAAAGTTGAAATGTGTTAATGGAATTGAATAGACTTCAGAATGGAAAATGGCTGAATAATAACTTATTGGTTAAAAAAAGAAAAAAAAAATGTGTTTTTCTCTCTATCTCTCTCTCTCTTTTTATTTTTAAAACTTGTACAAATTCGGTGGAGACAGAGAAAAATATTTACTATATATATATATATATATATATATAATATTTTTCAAGGTTTTTAAATGAATTTTCCAAGTTTCTACAATCCGATTGACACGAAAAAATGTATCTTACTATTAGCATATGGTTTTATTAGGCTATTAACTGTCTCCACACACACACACACGCGTGTTTGTTTATTTTCTGTAAAAAAAAATTGATATAAAACGGGTTTATTTATTTCAAAAAATGTATTAAATATATAGCGAGAAATGGAAAATATTCTGTAAATTGATAGGTTATATATATATATATATATATATAACACGGGGTATGCTGAAAAGTTCTCGGACCAACCAAGAGGATCTCTCCACTGAAAAAAAAAGTGATGTTTTAGTCAGATTTTGAAAAGTGTACTGGGCTTAGAACTTTTCAGCACATCACTCATATATGCGCACACACACACTATATATATATACCTTATCTTACGTATATAAGAGTGCTCTATTTTAAATTACTTTAAAAGACCTGTTTAATGCACAAAAATAAGTCATTTTTTCATATCTCTCTCTATTGTGTATATATATATATATATATATATATATAATATTGTGTGTGTGTGAGTATACGTTTATCTATACTGAAGAATTAGGACTGATTGCTGGTCGGTTAATATAGAAATTAAATGTAAACAATTATTACATTTAAGAAATTAAAATATATTTTATTAACTATATAACAAGAAAAAAATTTACTTTGGGCAAACAAGAATCTATGACGACAAAATATTTTTTAAAGATAATAAAAATGTTTTTGAATATTATCAGATGAAATAAATATTTTTGAATGGAATATATTTCTTATTTTCATTGCCTTTCCTACAAGTGAGAGTTTCAAAAGAATTCAAAAAATGCTTTTCCAATTAAATATATCAAATAGTTGTGTACAACACCATATCATGTGTTTGTGTGTATCTAACGTTTGAATATCATTAGATAATAATTAAATTCCTTTATTTTTTCAATATTAGTAAAATAAATATTTTCTTTAAAAAACACTAATAATTTAGGATTTCCTTTTGAAACAAGCGATAGATTCATTTGTTAATGTTTAGTACCTTTCTCTATCTTCAACACACTAAAAAGAAAGTGGTATTATTTAAACAATTGCTTGGTGTTCCCGCCATTTCTTTGGGGCGTCGACGCAGACCACTACAAATTTATTAAATGTTGTTTTTGATGGATTAATATGAAATTTTATTTAAAAATATGCATTATTGAGTTTTATTTAAAATATGCATTATTGAATTTTATTTAAAAATATGTACTATTAAAAACAACGATTCAAGGCAAAAAATGTATTAATGCTTGTAAAATAAATTCTTAAATTCACTGAATTCATCTCCAAAATTTGTTTGTTTTTTGTTTTTTTTTTTGTTTTTTTTTTAGAGAAAATCTATGTATATATTTTTTATATTATTTATAATAAAGGCTTGTAAAGGTAAAATAAGGTAATTGTAATGTTTGGTTAAATTATATTAAACCTAAAGATTAGCTTTCAGAATATGAACACAACTTAAATAAAGAATATATCTTGTTTGGCTGGCAAAAGACAAAAATTAAAAAAATAGATACTGTTTTCAGCATAAAAGTAAATAGTTTTTTTTTTTTTTTTTTTTTTTTAAAGTTCCTATAATCAAATCAATGATTACATTTAATCATATATTTTTCGCTTTCCGCTTTATTAACTGTGGGAAGGAAGACATTTTTTTTATCTTGTATAATAATGAATTGCAAGATATTTACATAAGCTATTACGACGGATATAGCTTGATACAAATATTAGACGTGATTAGGACAATTTCTCTTCCAATTTTGGAAAACGAAAAAGAAAAATAACTATTCCTGTTAAAGAATAAAAAATATTCACGTAAAATATTTTATAAAAAAATAAATAATAACTTTCTTTTGTAACCATCGTTACTCCCTCTACTACATAAAGAATCCATGTTGACTACGCATAGGCCACTGGCCGCATAAAACTGGACATTGTCCTTTCTCTACTCTGCGTCCATTCTTAGAAGACATCTTTCCAAGAACATCCTTTTTTTGTCAGCCGTCTCTAAGAATCTTTCTTTCGGATCCCTTTTAATAAATCCCGATTTGCTAAAGATTTTTAATTTCTAATAATTATTTAATTTTTGTAATTAAAAAAAAAGCAAAAAAAACTATATAATAATAAATTAAAATTTCAACAACGATCATTTTCATGCATTAACATACATATTCCAGCAAATCTAGTCATATATTTAAAAAAGTACATTACAATCTTAATGTTTACAAAGAACGATTTTAATAAATGCAAAATGTTTATGTTGTTTTAATTTATAGATTTTTAACTTGAAAAGCAGTAATTTAAAATTATTCTATTTTATAAATGTAAACGACTTTTATTCATTATTTCCAACTTAGAATCTAAACGTTTCATTGAAATAATTATTTTTTGTAATTAAATAATAGTTTTTGATTAAATTTTTGTTTTTTATCAATTTTTAACTCTTTCTTAATTGGCCAATTATTACAAAATTGAAGAAGAAAATGTATTTAGTTTTTTATATCCTGGTGATACTTTTGAAATCAAGTTGAATTTTATGTTGAAATATTGACAATATTTTGCAGTAATGTAAGCTATATATATATATATATATATATATATATATATATATATATATATATACTTTTCCGGTTTTTAATGTGTAATAAGTGGATTTATTAAGCGATTGAATTTTTCGAAATTCTTATTTATCTATTGTTACTGATTTTAAACAAAGTTCTCGACTAAAAGAAATTTGAAATTTTAACCCTAAGAGTAACTCCAACTTTATGAAAAACAAACTTTAACTTAATTAGTTATGAAAATACTATGTGAAAAATCTGAGTAGTTGATTATATGATGCCTAAATAATTAAACGGATTGGTTTTATTCTGTAAAAATATCCTTATCTTTGTTTTCATCAGCAAAACGAACAAACACAGATAGTAAAATAAAAAAATGAAAATCAGGACACTGATATGAATAAGAATGTTTTTTTTTTTCCAATTTTAAACACTGAGAGAGAGAGAGAGAGAGAGAGAGAGAGAGCAGCGGTTCAAACGTCATAATAATAATAATAAACAAAATAAAAAAATCAGGATATAGATCTAAATATTTCATTAAATGATAAGACTGCTTTATTTTTTAATTTTCAACAACCTGAAGATAAGAGAGCACATTAGTCGAAACGTCGTATTATTATTATTATTATTAATAATAATAATAATAATAATAATAATAGTAGTAATAAACAAAACAAAAACATCAGGATATTTATCTGAATATTTCATTAAATAATAACATTGTTTCATTTTTTAACTTTAAACAATAAGATCAAATGCGCATCAGTCGAAACGTCGTAATATTAATAATAATAGACAAAACAAAAAATCAAGACATTGATCTGAATATTTCATTAAATAATAAGAATGTTTCATTTTTTTTAATCTTAGACAATAATCTGAAGACCAGAAAGCACATCAGTCGAAACGTCGTAATAATTAATAATAATAATAAACAAAAGAAATGTACTCTTTTAGCGAGATATGATTAACAAGCAAATCTCATAATCTATGATTTTTTTAATGATTCTCATTGGGTGTCCAACAACTGGTGTCTTGTGCCGGAAGGTGCCTCTCCGTGGACATGTGATTAGAAAATCGGACTTGCGGATCATTACAACTGCAGTAGGTTCGATCCTCAATGGGGGTGTAAAACATTTGGGGGTTTTGTGTCGTATTAAGCTAATATTTTTACGAATATTTGCTAAGTGAAGAATACAAGATCGAATAATTACGGGTGACGCTGTATTATTGTTTGTTTGAGAGCTCGTTGCGCTATTTCGAGCAAGGATTAGAGTGTAGTATTTGTCCGAATATTTTGAACTGCAATTAGTTACGCTTTCTGACTGAGAAACCTATATGTTAATATTAAGAGATGAGAAAGGAGGTGGGGTGAATAACTGCGTGAAGAAGTGAAATAAGAAAGAAAGCTAGAGAAAAATGAAAAAAAAAAAAAAGAAAGAAATATATATATATATATATAATATATATATATTACCTGATAATTAGTAGGGATAATTCCATAGAGGATATACATCCAAAGAGAGCTCAATGTAAAAACAGAGCAAATAATAATGATGAAAGCGGATACTTTAGAATCCATGGATTTCTAAATTACCCGCTTTCATCATCATATATATATATATACATAGTATATTTTCTGTTTTTACGTTATTTTAAGGGATACAATTTAACGCCCAATAAAAACGAGTAAAATTATTAGAATCTATTAGGAATTATTAGAATTTTATTAAGAAAACTAGAGTAATAATCTGAAACTGTAGGGAGGTTTATACGCAAAACTTTAAGTCGGTCGCGAAGATAAATCTTTTGAACTTTTCTTCATCCGTTAACTAATATATATATATATATATATATATATATATATATATATATATATATATATAGGCTGGGCCAAAGTAGGTATACACTTTACATTTTTTTAACATTTTATTACATTTAATTTTATTTATTACAATAACATTTGTTTAACACTATTTAATCTCGTTAGTCCTCCTTCAACCTTGTAAAATTCCTCAAACCTTTCCAGAACACCTTGACACACGGTACGACACACATTCCGATCTGCGTCAATGTCAGTAAATGCATACAAGATAAACTCTTTCTAATTCGTCTACTTTGTGGTTATTATATATATATATATATATATATATATATATATATATATATATATGAAAAATATAGTTTTAAGGTGTGCTATATTTATGGGATAAAGTGCTCAATGTCCGAGATAAAGCGTATGTAAAAATCTATATAAAATGTATATAAAAGTATATATGGACGCAATCGTCAGGTCGACTGACGATTGCGTCCAGCATGAAACAGCCTGTTGCCTTCAA
>CAHIKZ030005488.1:617500-682500 GCA_903632075.3 Acanthosepion pharaonis | reverse complement strand
CGAGAACACCAGCCGAAACATGCTGATCGGAACGCAAAGATGTAGATATTTGTCTGGATAATACATATAAAATGACAATGCTTTAGTGCTAAGAAAGTCGTAGAAAGATACATCAAAACTTGTGATCAAGACAACAAAGATAGGGATACTTTGTGTCCGTTCATTAATATTGTTTATTTATTTATTATAATGTTTCAATTGCTACCTCTGTCCCATAATAATTTCTAAATTTCTATCAAATTTCGTACACTAAATGTAGGGAACATTATGGGACAAAGCTAAAAATACTATCTCTGTCTCATAATAGTTGGTACATTTGTATACACATTTCATACACTAAATGTAACAACACTTTTGGGACAGACGGAACATTATTTAAGGTTAGACAATAGGTAAGATTTTGTTTTTTGTTCCTCAAAGGAATAGAAGAATAATGACATCCTAAATATTTATAAAACTTTAGTCTGGCACAAAGCCACATTAGAGATCCACACAGTGCGAATCGAACTCTCTATACTAGTATAAGTAATCGTTCTTCGATTATCCGAAGATCTGCATTTCTTAAACACATTATAGAACTGCACTGACGTACAAATGTGAAACACTCAGGATCGAACTCGCTGTAGTAGCAACGCTCTGCGAGACATGCTCCTTAATCACTAATCCACATGGGTGAGAGTAGCATGCGTAATTATATGTTAAGCTTAGCAAAATCCAATAAGGAATTAAACATACTCAACTCTGTCGTGTTTTGGAAACGAGTTTAATAAACATCACCTTGCAACTAGCGACCATTGTAGATATTTACTTAGATTAGCTCCGTTTGATATGAATTATTAGACGAGCACGCAGTGCGGATCGAACTCCCTACATTAGCTAATGATGTGAAAGACCTGTTTCATAGTAGATAATTCACACCGCGAGCTCCTTTTTGAATGCTGTCTGCAACGTTGCTCTCCACAATTTCCTGTGTTTTGTAGCTCTGAATATTGTTTTTTCTGAATTCTCTCCTAAACCATGTACAATAAACTGAATCCGACAGTAAGGCCTGTGATCGGGAGATTGGACATTTTGAGGAACGTGCAACCACCTCTTAATTGCTGTTCACAGGTCCACACGGACCCGCAGTGGTAGCAACTGTTACTGTCCCCGCTGTGGGCAAATACTAACCCCCCAAATTCAAAACAAAATCTATGAAAGTATAAATATACAATTTTTAGGGTCAAATACCAGTAATACATTTATATATATATATATATATATATATATATATATATATAAATTGGTAACAATACATATTTAAAGTAAAATGACCAGAAGCATATTTTATGGTAAAATGACCAAAAATACATTTTATCTGGGGTTGCAGGTATACAATTGCGTACAAAATAACTAGATTTCGGCATTAACTAACCCATAGTGTTTGATATACCGCTAAACAAAATCAACCAACCAAACTAAACCCAGTTCTGCCAACAATTTACACAAACTTGTTAGGTTGGTTATGCGCAGTTTGACTCTATCCCTATATATATATATATATATATATATATATATATATATATATATATATACAAATATTTTTAGAGGTACAAAATTTATATATAGTTTTAAAAACAAGGAATGTATTGATTTTTTTTGTAATTTTAAAAGTCTCTAAGGCCCTTTCAACCAACATCTCATCAGGAGACAATCGTTGAATCAACGAAAAGAATATTAACGACAATGAAGAGCAAAAAGGTGGGGGGGAACACACTAAAATAACAAACAAGTGTATATACTTGTAACGAGGGGAGGGGAAATAACGTGTAAATAAATTAGCGAGGGACAGTTAAAATAAAATATCCCCCAACAGATTAAGAGACTTTACAAATTCTTTTCTGCCGGCAGAGAGAAGGTTTCCTTAATCTATGCAGACCGATTCCAAAATCTTCAAATCATTGTTGAATCGGCTGTATGAATAATTTTAAACCACTCTTTTTAAACGATTTGGTGCAGGCTATATTCTCAACTAAATGTTGAGCAATAGCCGATTCCATATTCATGGGGGCAAGATAGCATATTTTATCTATCTTACCAAGTCGTACTTTGGAAGGTACATTCTGATTGATTCTAGTTTCCAAATGCAAGGTTGTACGCTCCACATAACCAGCAGCACATTGGCAATTAAACTAATATACTAAATTACTCAATTTGATGTAGGACAATACATTCTTGCGAAAAGACGGAAACACAGACCTAGTTCGAAAAATGCTACGTAAAGCAACTTATATATATATATATATATATATACTGTGTTCATGGCCTGTAACACATGGTTTACTAAGATGTTATATATATATATATATGACATTTTTATGTTTATACGTTCGTTTTATGGATACAAATATTTAATTAAATGCTCTATTTATAATAAACAGTATTAACGAGGAGCGTTATGGCTAGCAAATTTTACCGCCTTTAAATCTACAATTTTCAAAGTAAAATAAAACTCGCCTCCGAAATGCGAACCTGTATCCTAAACGGAAAAGCATATAGCCTGACGTATATGACGATTTACCCTCCGTAGGGAGCGTTACAGGTTCGATTCCTGTCGGAGGACGCATATTTTCTATGAAAATTTCTCGGATATTCAAAAGTAAATTTCGTTAATAACTTTATTATAAACAGAAAATTTACTTAAATATTTGTATCCATAAAACGAACGTATAAACATAAAAAAATGTCTTAAAATAATGGTCGGACTTTGTCCATTTCATAATGGATATATATTAAATAAATATATAATATAAAATAAATATATTATATATTGTATTATTATATATATATATATATATATATATATATATATATATATATATATATATATATATATCTTCTAACCTTCACGAAACAAAAAGTATCATATGCGCTAATATTTGGTACTCTAGCGAGATCATTTGGCAATCAGCTGAAACAGAATTTCCACCGGTATTTTATAGTCATGGAATTCACTAGGATCTTATTAAATCATTTTAACAATGATTTTAAGAATTCTGATTTATCACCAACAGGGCCGGTACCTCCTACACTCGAACCCCACCACTTTACCATATGCAGGCCTGATTGGGGGCCTCGGGCAGTGATTTGTGACCCTCGCTATCTTATCAACTTTTGTTTGTTTTTTTACTTACATTTATATACGTTCCAAATTAATCCAAAAACAAATGATTATTAAAAAATGAAAGATTTTCGAGTATTTTAACGTCATTTTGCGGTCTAAGTTTTTTTTTCTTGTCCAAATCCGTGAATTTATTTTGCTCATGATATGCCACGAAAAGCCCTTATTTAAAATTCACTAATTTTTATCTATAATGTTGAATGTGTTAAAATTATTCAACTTTTTAACAAGAAAAATCTCAAGTTGATGTTAAAAATTGCCGCAAAACATTGTTGATGTAATAATCTGTGACATGTCTCTAATTTGTATTTAGATAAATTGTATTTATTTTCAATTTTTCTAGTTGAACTGTTTACCTATATTGCTTATGATCCATTATTGTACATGATTAGGTTACAATAAAATTTTTATTTTATATGAATACAACCTCATAAGAATTGAAATATAGTAGAGTCAGGGTTACACCGGCCCTGGTCACAAAAGTAAAATAGAAAAACTGAAAATTTCAAGGCTACTTGCAATTAATATTGTCCAATTAACCGAAAACTGTGGGCTTGACAAAAAAACTGTGTTTGAACCATTCAAAATTCCGGATAAGTGAATATCTAAATTATTGGAAAAGTAAAAAGATAAAATTAATTTTCTAAAAGAAAATATTGTTACCATTTATATAATCAAATAATTTTTGCAAGCGCTTTGTTCAAGGTTTTGTCCGGTTTGCTTTCAATGAAAAATGCATCCATTTTTGGAGTTTCCGTTTGTTCTCGCCTTTTTTTTTCTGCCGCTCATCTCCGACCTGACCAATCTGTGATAATTCATCGAGGAAATTAACAAGACTGATTTCATAAGCATTTTTATCAAACGTTGAGCATGGTTTTCTAAATTCTCAAAACATTTGTCTATGATGAAATATTAGAATGGTTTCAGTTCAAATAATTGAAAAATATCCAGCCCAAAATCCAAAATCTAACTTGACCCAAAGAGTTGTGAGTTCAATCCTCGGCTACAGCGGAGAAACTTGGAGTGTTATCAAGTTGAATTAACTGAGTCAGAGATATTCAAAAGGCATGGTACGTGGAATTAGAACAATCCACTTCTGTGGACTAAATAAAGGTTTCGGTTTGAAATTCCAGAAGGCCTGAAAAAGGATGGAGTTTACAACGGCCGAAACGTCGTGAATATAACAGTAAAGATGAAGACAAAAGTCTGAACGGTATAGTGTAAATAGTTACAATACCTCATCTCAGAAATATAGACAGATCCTGATGAAGGCCGGAGTTTAAAGCGGTTGAACAATGTAAATAATTTAAATGGAATGAGTTTAGTTCGGATATTGTGCTTACAGTTGGTTTCACTTTTTTCTGTTGCTCATCTTCGATCTGACCAATCAGTGATAAGAATTGAATTGAACTGATTTTATAAGCATTTTTATCAAACGTTGAGCCTAGCTTTCTAAATTCTCAAAACATTTGTCTGTGATGAAATATTAGAATAAGTTTAGTTAGGGTAAATTAAAAATGTTCGGAAGATTTCAATATTTCTTTTTATTCCACATCCGGACAATCGAAATAGTCCGCAAGGTTAATAACATTTTGTTACTGCACTCTTCTGAGTAAAAGAGACTTGCCTTGAAAATCAGCATTCGAAGTCTTAACATAGCACAAAACTAAATATGGGGACGAATGCAGTCATTTTGTCTTGAAGGTCTATTTGCTTTAAAAATCAGAAACTTTTATCTTGACAACTTGATAATACGGCACATGAGATAGAAATAGTATAGGAAGATCGTGTTACGCCAGTTTACTAAATAGAGCAGATATGCCTGCTTTGGAACTCAATACTAAAAATCCACTTGAGATTAGGGCTATTGTATCACATTGATATTTTTTAATGGGAAAGACGTATTTGCCTAGCCTAGAAAATCACCATTCGCAGTCATTGCCTTTTGACTAGGTTTGAACACCGACCACTGGAAGCGCATTATTATCTCAACCAAGAGACAAGAAGACACTGATCGAGAGGTTTTGAGGAGCGTGGAACCACCGCTTAATTGCTGTTGTTTCCAGGTCTACCCTGACCCAGTGTGGCACCACCTGCTAGGGTCCCGGGCATGAGCAAATAGTGAACCCCCAAACTAGAATCAAAACATGGAAATATAAAAATGGATTACAAAAAAATTACCAGCAACATATTTTCACAGTACAAAATAAAATAAAATAAAATTACCAGCAATACATTTTTGAAAAAAAAAATACCAAAGTTCCTCAGAAATTAAATTTCGGCATTAAATGACCCATAAGGAGTTGATATGCCAAACAAATCAAATCAAAGCTCCCAAGAAAATTAAATTTCGGGATTAAATGACTCGTGAGGAGTTGATATGCCGTTAAACAAACTAAACCAAACAAAGAGACAAGCCTATAAGTTTCTCATACTGATGAATACTTTAAATATTTAACTATTTTAGTACGGTACAAATTCAAATGCACAGAATAAGACTGTGTTGCGTCAAGCTTTTAAATGAGACGTGCTAGTTTTGTAAATCCACATTCGCAGTTCTTGATTTTGCCTAGACCATTTGTTTCAGTTCCAGCAGGGTAAACCTCAGTCAGTCACCAAGCACCCTGCCATTCAGCTTTAGTCATAGGTAAACTCTTACATAGATGTATTAACACTTAATAAGTTTCATATGACACGAAGTGAGAAAAAGTGAAGAAAGAATGTATTGCGCCAAATTTTAAACCGAGATGGGCCTGTTTTAAAAAACATAATTCGAAAATGAAGCCTTTAACCTAGTCTCGAAACCCGATATATATATATATATATATATATATATAAACAAATCAGAGAAATGGAATATCATTCATAATCAACCATTTTCTATGTCTCTTTAATTGGGTGAATTAATACTGTTATATATATATATATATATATATATATATATATATATATAAATTTAACCCCAAGCAAGGCAACAAAGCCACTAAAACGTAGGTGGTTAATGAATGTGAAAAATATAAGAAAACGAAAAACGTTATTAATGGAGCAAGAACAATAACAGAACAGAAATTAATAAGACAGAAGATAACGATTAACATTGCATTTAAATTTTTCAAGATCAAATTTGACTGGAAAGCAAGAAGCCGAAAAAGAGTTCCACATGCAGGAAATGTGAAAAAATATATTGTTAGCATAGAACTTACGGTTACATCTAGCCAATTCAACTGTAAAATGATGAAACCTTGCGACAATCTAGTACTGCACTTAAATTCAGAGTCTAGGTATCACAAAGGAAAGTAATATTTATTTTGAAAAATATAAAAATGTAGCACAAGACCAAAAGAGCGGGGTATAAGCGAAGGCTGGTTTTCATCTGTCTTATAATTAAACTTCGCTAACCACGATTACTGACCCAAACATGCCACAGTATTCCTTACACCAAAACAACACATTCTTACTTACCATTCTTACTACAGTCACCATAATACCTCAGAGTCTCTATAAAGCCCTAATTAGTTGTCGTATGTACAATTCATCGGTGGGGGTGTGTGAAAATAACAGCTTTTAAAAATGAAACCCCAGTGAATATTTTACCATAAAAGAAAGTAATATTTATTTTGCGTAATACAAAAATTTGGCACAAGGCCAAAGGTGGGTATAGCGGAAGGCTGGTCTTCAATCTGTCTTTTTTAAACAACAGTATTCCTTACGCCCAAACAACCATTCTTACCATTCTTACTCCAGCCATCGCAATACCTCAGAGTCTCTATGAAGTTCTAACTAGTCTCCGTATGTAGAATTTGTCTTAATAAATATAACAACTTTTAAAAGTGAAACCCCCAATGAATATTTTACTATAAAAGAAAGTAATATTTATTTATATTATTATTTCTTTCACTAAAAGCTAATCACGCTTCTGATATATCATTTTATTCTGTCATTCCTTGCAATCAAAACGGAATGGTCTATCAATTATCTGAGGTAATGGCAGGGTGTAACACCCGTGCTAACTAACGGAGGAACAATCTAAATTATAATTTGATGATATCCGTAAAACATATATCGTTGGCCGAGCAAGCCATTATTATTGTAACGGGTTCGATCCTTGGTGGATGCTTCTTGCTTTTTGTTTTATGCTAAACTAAGTTAAGATTACAAAATATTGGATCCCCTTGTTGTGGCGTAATTGTGAGCTAGACCTTCACATCACTACTACTGCACTGCATTTACGGCCTTTTGCCAGACTATGATTAGTGAATATTTATAGAATACGTTTTATGATATATAAATAAAATAAAGTATATAAAACTCACTCTTGAAAATAATTACTCTTAGAATTTATAAATGTTTAGACTATTAATTAGATCTGTGACCTTAATTGGCACTTTGACTTGACAGTAAATAACTGACGTTTATATTCGTAGTAAGGAGGTTTATTTTAAGAGGGTTTAATAGGAACTGGTAGTGACAAAAGCTGATTCTCTCAAAGTGGGCGCGTATGTGGACTACAATACCAGACATTCCCGGCCAGACAACTCGAAACGTACATTTCGGTCCACAGATCAATAATAATGCTGTCGGGCCAGACAGACAGACAGACAGACAGACGAACAGACAGACATGATGTCTAGACGCAAGTCCAGACTTATTCGTCACCACTACCACCGCCACAACTGGGACTCTCTACTGTCCACAGTCGTTGTTTGTAATGACCAATGTCCACCTCCTCCTGCAAGCAGACTGGCAAGCCTGTCTCCTCGCCCAGACAATGTCGCTTTCTCCTGGACGACTAGTGTAAATCTCAGCGGTATCGGCAGGGCGAGGGGAGGGGGGAACCCAGTGACCGCACGGCCAACAGACTGGAATTCCTCGCCCCGCCCGACTCGTTCACCCTGCACACAACGCGATTCTCTCTGCAAAGTGGAAAAGGCTTTCTGTTCTAGAAGACAAATTTCTAAGGTGTGACTAACTTGACCGAATTTCCCGGAAAATGGACGAAGACAGTTGGTGAAGCACACGATGGTCAGTCTGACGAAGAGCATTACACAATTTGAGAAGACCGCGGGGGTTGCAATGGAACGGGGGCAGGAAGGAGGGGGCTTAAGGAGGAAGCACTAATAAAAATAAAATCGACAAAGGACAATAAAAGCGTACGCATATTTATTGACAAAAAGTATTTTAAAAACATTAACAGCTAGTTGTATATAAAAGACAATACCACATTTCGCTATAGTTTATATAAGTGCCTTCATTGATTCGCTAAAAAATTAGCATACCATGATGAAAAAATATCCCCAAAATGAATAAATCGTCAAAATGTTTGTTATTATTAAGAGGTAAGACCAAAGGATTTTTTTTATTATTAAATTATATTTTTAATCCTTTTTAAAACGTTAAATCTTGTTCTATTTTTTGGCGACAGCATAGATTAGCATAGTAAATTTGAGCGTCTTTTTTTGCTTTGAAAAACACATTGATTGGAAATTATTGCAAAAATCAAATAAACAGCGGATCTAAATGAAACTTTCAGGGTTTATGAATGAAATTATTTTAGAACTGTTCTATTTTAATAAAATCTTGGTAAAAAATATTTTTTACATCTGTTACCCCCCACCCACACACTTATTTAATTTTATGAAATTTTCGAGGAATTAAATTTTGTAGAGCGTAATGTTTATATCAGTTTTGTGGTGCCCTTCCTCTAATTAGTCTATTGTAGACTTCAACTTACTATAAAATTAGTAGGAAAGTAAGCCTCAGGGGAATAGTAGTATAGATTGAACGCTGGTCAACCGACACACACTCCCAAGTCGTGTAATACTCTTCTGTTGTATTTACTGTTCAATACACGATTTATCTGCAACCTCTTGTTTTCTTATTTCTTAACCATTTACTTGGTTACAACAATTAGTTAAAAACAGAACTCCTTGCAGGATTTAAATCATTAATTTCCTTTTGTGAAACAGGACCCCCAGTTACAGAAAATCTGCTCTGAGTAGTAAAATAAAAAAATGCAATAAAACTAAGACATTATTCAATTAGAAAGCTTTTAATTATTTATATGAATAAGATATATTAAAGACACTATTGACTTAAAGCTTTTTTTTTTTACATAAATAATGAATTTTTACAAAAGTTGTTTTCATTTTTTTAAATTTTAATTATAATAATTTATAAAGTTTTAAATCTTTTAAAATTCTCTCTTACTTTGCAGAGGTTAGGTGATAGCGTCATCGAGTAAAAACTTTATTTAATAATCATAAATAAAAAGGCTTAGTACAATTCATCGACCCCCAATATTTCAAAAAGAATTTTGAAATTATAATAAAGTATAAAATGTGCCGACTTTTGTAAATACGGACGTCCATACACGACACAATCAGAAAATAAGAGCGGTAACTATCGTAAATTTAAAATTTATTGGTAATTTTCTAACATTTTCTCAACAAGCACACACACACACACACACACTCACACACACACGTGTGTGTGTGTGTGTCTGATTCTATACATATATCGCATTGAAAACGTGTTGCTTCAAATGTACACACTGTCTATATGCATAAATGCTCTATTTCCGACATTGACAACTCTTTTCCTCTAAATATCGAACATTTTAAAGAATATATACATATATATATATATATATATATATATATATATATATATATATATATATATATATATATATATATGTGTGTGTGTGTGTTTCGATGCGTATCAACGCATCTCATTAGGCGATTGTAAATTACTGGCAAGTGAACGATTTATTCAGATTTAGAAGCAAAATACGGCCTCTTTTTACGAAAAAAAGAAAAGAGGAGGTGGTTATAAGGTTTGTGGGCTTTACTCAGAACCAATCAAATATGACCTACGTTGAATTTAAACTGAGGGAAGAAACCAATTTAAGAAATTATTTTCCACAAATGGGTCTAGACTCAAAGATTTGAAATCAATGGCAGCAACAGACGTTAAACAAGAGTGGATATCAACGGACACATATTGTATATATGCAATCATGTTTGGTTGAATAATGTCGACAATGTCTGTCTAGCAAATGTTTTATTAAATTCTTAAAAATTCCAATTAAGTCGTTTCGTGTTATCGTAAATTTGTCAAAGTTGATATTTATTTTATATTATTTTTCCCCGAATACTTTCAAATAGTGAATTGACTATGAACGAGGTTCATGGCACGTGTTCACAATTTTATATTTTCCTTTCAAAAACAGATTCTCTGAAAGGAATTTTATCAAGGGTTACAAGATTTCTTTTGGGCACCCTTATTTATTCCCTTTTCGTCATCCTGTTTTGTTTTGTTTTTTGCCACGACGTTTTTCTGCTATAAATAAGGCCCTTCAAAAGGTTATGTGTAGGAAAGGTTTCAGTATATTTTCTGAGATGCCATGAACTTCCTGGACATCCTTTAGACCTCCAGCCGAGTATGTCTACTGGTCTGTACATTCAATTGATTTGATTTTACGGCTTATCAACCTTTTGCAGGTTATTTAAAGCCAGAAAATATTTTCAGATTGTACATTTTATTCATTTATTTTTTTTTTTGAGATGATTTTTTTTAATATTAAAAGTTCTAGTAATTAGCCCATATTTGGGGGAGGGGGCGAATTCACACGTTTCCCAAAAGTAAAAATAAATAAATAAATAAATAAAAATAGAAAAATAAGAAATACAAGATAAAACAATTGCTATTGTTTTACCTTATATTTTTTTTATTTCTTTATCTTTGTTTATATGTCTGTCCGTGATATATTGATTCCATTTCATAAAATGTAGTCGGTTTGATGAGATGAATATGCTTATATTCATTGAAATAAATTCATTACTGACTATGAATTTTTAAGCTTTTTTTTCCTAATTACTATTTTAATTTGCTCTATATTATACATTGAGCTCCCATAGGCTGAAAAGTCTTCTTTGGAATAAATATTCCCTATTAATTACAATTTGGTATTATTTATATATATATATATATATATATATATATATATATATTTAATTAAGTATTTCATCGACTCTGGAAGAAACCTCAACAGAATGCTCTGGACATATTTTTGGGTCTCATCAACAGTGGGCATACACTAACGAGATTTGAAACCCGAACAATTACGATAGGAGGCAAACGTCATACCAATTGTACCAACGAGCCTCGGTGACGAAGTGGTAGCGAATTAGACTCGATAGAGCGCCGCTCGATCACATATTCCGTGTTGGAACTCATCCGAGTTTCCCTTACCCATAGGACTGTGCCCCCACGAGCCACGACTACTATCTCCAAGCGGCTACATCCAGAGCATTAGAAGCCGGTTCAAGCAAGGATATACAAGTGATAGAAATTATTAGGAGGATTTGAGATAATTATAATTAATATATGTATAATTAATATATATATATACATATATATATATATATATATATATATATATATATATATATATATTCGGTTGGTCAAACATATCGCGCTGTGGTACTAAAGTGCTTACGTATAATACTTAGTTTTTATTAACTATATTCAAGAAGATATCTTTTGAAAGTAATGCATAGGTTGCCATGCATTTAACATTATTAAAATTACCATATTTTTTGATTGATTCTAATGTTGAAGGTAAAAAATAAAACCTTTTCAGCATTTTATACTTTAATTTCCGTTTCGGATCAAAAAATAAATTACTGTTTAATTAAATTTAATTATATATTCACCATTATTTGCAAAGATTTCAATATCTTCGATAGATTTTGGATAAAATTCCCCCATGTGAACAAATATTTCAACGAATTCTTGAATCAGATTTTCATTAGAGAAAGTTTTCCTTCCTCAAATTATTTTGCAGCGATCTAAAAAGGTATTAATTTGTTGGTGCAAGATCGGGTGAATATGGCGGGTGAGCTAGAACCGAGCTTCAAATTTTTACCTTGTGCAGTATGCGACCTTGCCTTATCCTGGAGGAGAAAAACATTTACTATTGACGAAGGCAAGGGCACTTTTTCGACACGTTGCAGCTGCTGGACGGACAAATGTGCATTTAGTGTAGGCCACTTTTTCGATCAAACATTTATGGCCACTTTGCAGCCACTGGAGATATAAATGTGCTTTTTGACCACTCTTTTATGAACACGTTGCAGCCGCTGGATGGACAAATGTGCATTTAGTTTTTTTCATTAAGTTTCAAAGTTCTAAATGAATAATATCCCGACGATCTTACCACACGCACAAGATAATCTTTCTTCCATGGAGCTCACCTTTTTGTTGGTGGTAATCCTTGTTAATCCCACTCCATTTTGAGTTGAACATTGTCGTATGCGTAAAAATTCAGATATAAATAAATACATCTGCAAAGACATTAATAAAAAGAATGGCAAAGGAAAACATTTTACCACGCGTTTAGCTCCTTGAGGAACCTCATCAAGGCAAATGTAGTTTATTGAGAAACCTGTATTCATATATACAGACTAGCTTAAAAGCCGCCCATTTGGACTGTATTTATGTTAGCGCCTGCGGAGGGCTCTTGATTGGGCCTTCATTGCAATAGATAGGGAAGAGTAGATGTGATAGGCAACAATAAACTAAAGAATTGATCGCTGCATTTAAGTACTGCAGTAATATTTAAGCGCTACCTTGTAAAAGTTCAACGATAATTCTTCTGTCGCCACTTAATTTAAAGACAATTTGATGTACGTAGGTCCTTACTTTTCGTAAAAAACAATTATTTTTATTTCATGGGCGACTTTCGCTGGATTTCGCAATTAATTTCAGTTATTCCCAAATTTATTTCCAACTTATAAAAAATGTTATCGTTCAAAAAAATTCGCTGCAAAAAATTACGTAAAAAGCAATTGAGACAAACGAAAACGGTAATAATTGGTTTTTACAAGCTCGGGGACAATATGGCGCTTTGTTAAAACAGACCAACCGAGTTCCAAAATGTTGCCTTTTGTTATTTCTGCTTTAAGCGGCCTTGCGCTGGCATGGAGGAAAACATTTCCCTTATACACGAGCACGTCACTTTTGGATCAGACATTTATGGACACGTTGCAGCTGCTGGACGTATAAATGTGCATTACGTTTGAAGAAATTTAAATGCATAATACACTGAAAAATGAAGTTGGAGAGAACATAAGAAATGCAAAGTGTCAGTCGGTTAAAAAATGTTTTATCGTAAAAGTGAAGCGAGTACCTATCCGGGTACGATGGATAGTTTTGAACATGAATGTATAGCTTTAAGTATTTTCACTGCTTTTGTTTTTTATATCTCCTTCAGATTTCATTTTGTCTTCAACATGTGCCGTTTACCTCAGCCGACTGAATCGTAATTACTAAATAGCTAGCGGTCTGTGTGCTAATTCATTCTTTTCATAAATAAATATATAAAAAAATAAAACTAATTAAAAATAAGTTACGGGTGGGATCTATTTTTTCGACGGTGAACATCTGCCATATATTGAATATGATAATACCCAACGAGGATGAAGTGCTTTGAGAAGATCACGGTCGACAACTACCCCAAATCGACCCCTGCCTCGTGCCCTACCCTATTGAAATGGTCACTTTTCACACATTGCTATCAAAAGGCCGAATCCAGCCACCATGAGCCCTACAGTCCATTTGTTTAAATCTAAAACTGACCCCCCAGTTCCTTCTGTTGGTCGGGAGGACATAATCCTTCCTTGTATCCCTAATTCGACTTTTCTAACCCCATTTTCTGGCCTCCACCTCCAGGATATCTGAGAGTTGGTTACAGCGTTTCTTACTCCCTTTACTTTTTCTATTACTCATTCAGAACAAGACAATTTTATGGATGAAAATTTTCCACGAATGTATAAAAATATGTCGTCTCACACAAATTGCAGCTTATTCTTCTTCCCTTTAGGATGTGGGGGATCATTGCTCTCCACAACTTCCTATCCTTTCTAGATCATAATCACTTTGTCATTTTGCCATCCTTCCCACTCCTCGTCCATTCGTACAAGCAGGTAAGGTAGGTGGCTCTTTGCTGTCCTCTTAACCTTCGATACGTCATGTGAGTGTCAAATTTTCTAAGCCGTCCTTTCTCGTTATGCGTCCCAGACATTTCATCTGTCTCTTTCTGATTCTGAGTATGTATCCCTTCGTAAACACCGAATAAGTCTTAAGAAAAATGGAAGCAAAAAAGACACGCATATTTAACACTAGAAAGAGACAGTTGAAATTGCTGGGGCATATAATGAGGAAAGTGGGCCCGGAAAATTTGACACTCATAGGACATACTGAAGGCAAGAGTGACAGGGAAAAACAGTGCATAACCTATCTAACAAGCTTATATAAATGGATTCCAGAACAGGGTTTAGGAGAGATAATAAAAAGACAAGCTTTATTAAGATCTACAAAGGACAGGAAATTGTGGAGGGCCGTGATCGCCAACGTTCTGACGCAACATAACACAAAGAAGATAGATCGTTAGATCCCTGCTAACCAAATGACGTTGCTACAACATTTCTCTAACATTAAATCTTCTTATATGTCCCACGTCCCTTCATAGCTTTCTACATTTTTCCGGTACTTTGTGACTCCTAGAAAGGTTTGACTTTTTGCTATCTCTCCTAAACCCTGTTATGCCAAAACAATTGCAGAATCTCGTTAGTTACGTTATTCTCTGCTTTTTGTTTCTCTTGGCTTCAGTATGCCCTGTGAGTGTCTAATTGTCCAAGCCTTCTTTCTTCATTATGGACCCTAGAAATTTTACGTTAAGTAGAAGTTGCAGAAACGATTTTTTAGACTCCTCACAACATTCCCGTTATGTAACCTTGTAAAGTTCAAATACGTTGCCTTGTAACATTGCATAACAAAAGATGGTTTACAAATTGTTGTTAGATAGAACGTACATTCTTCATCTTAATAAGTGATTCTTAATTGAAAATATATGAAAAGATATTATGCACCTTCTATACACATTATAAAATGAAGAAAAAATATTCTGATTTTGTTTGAACAGTGTGGAATTTTCAGCTAAAGAACTTCACAATGTTACTGTAGTGATATCTAAATGACTGTCTCTTTAGCATAGGCAGAGTAGACTATATAAATGCCCAAGCAGTAAGGGTAGAGCAACTCACGGTATACAAGATAAATGACTATCGCGGGACCGATAAAATATGAAGGAAATACCGTTTCATAATAGTTTCCATAATGTTGCAACAACATTGTGGGTAAGCTTTCAGTTTGGAGTCAGAAAAACAATTGATTGCAACGTTACAGTAACGCCACCAAAACATCACATATTCCTGCTGTTATGGTAATTTACCCACGCACGCGTGGACTCTCCCGGCTATAAATAGGAGCAGGTATTGCCTTTTGGAGAGGGAAATTTCCAGCAGTCAGCTCTGACAGTCGGACCGAACATTCTCGCTATAACACTCTCGTTTGTATATGTTTGTATTACTGTTTCTGTTAATATATTTGTTTAACTCAATTCCTTTCTTGTGTCTTTATTTCTGGCCCTAACAAGGCCACAACACCTACCAACCAAAATACAACGTATCTCTAATGTTGCAGGAACGTTCCATGCTAGCTGAGGTCTTAGCCAATCATGACTCTCGACAGATTACTTTTCGTTATTATCTGTGGATAGCCATGACTAAACAGGAAACAAGGGTTAGGCGTCAACTCCTACTCAAAACATCGACGAGGAATGTGGACCCTGCCAACCATTTACACACGCATGTTAGGCCGGTTGTGGGCTGCTTTCCTCTATCCTTATTGACATTAATGTCCTATCAGTGTCAAATTTTCTATGCCGACGTTCTTCATAATGGTTGCAAAAAGTTTTTGTAGTCTCCTCCCACAACTTGCTATCAGCGTTACCTTGTAACGTTGCAAGTACTTTGCCTTGTAACGTCGCATAACAAAAAATGGAAAAAAATCCGGGAAGATATTAGAACGTATATTCATCAACTGAATTAAAGATTCTCAGTTTAAAATACACGAAAAGATATTATATTGGCTGGTTAATTTTAATGCCTCAAAAACAAAACTGCCCTCTATTACTCACCACAGGGAACCTTCCCTGCCTCCCATCAGAATGTCTGATGCTCAACTCCGCGAGAGCACCTCTTTGCGACTATTTGGTCTCACACTATCCGCTGACCTGAGATGGAACAATTACATTGAATCAATAGCTTCATCCACCGCGAGGAAAGTTGGTCCTGTGTGTCACGCCAGAAAGTTTTTCTCGATCGTGTCCATTCGCCCTTGCATGGAATATTGCTGACATATATGGTCTGGTGCCCCCGCTGTTCACCTTAATGTCCTCGACAAAATCCAGAAACGGATATGCAATGTGATTGGTCCTGATCTGACATCTCGTCTACAGTCGCTCTCTCCCTCTGTATTTTCTACGAATACTTTCATGATAACTGCCCCGACGAGCTACTTTCGCTAGTTACCAGACTGCATAGATTTAAACTTGTTACTAGGATGGCATCACGGTGCCACCATTTCACTGTTGAAACGGTTAAATGTGGCCGTCTCTTCTACTCCAATAGCTTCATGTCTCGCACCTCCCGTCTGAGGAATTCTCTTCCTATTAAATTTTTCCCTGATAGTTATAGTCTCCAACTATTCAAATGTAATGTCAATCGACATCTCTAGATGCCTTGATCTATTCACCGTCCTTCTCTTTATCCTTTCCTCTATCACGCCTCTTTACTCTCGCTCCCACTCTCTGTAATCCCTTGCGTGCTAGTGGCATCCCGCCTTGCTTGGGGTGAAATGCTTGAAAAGAAAAAAATTCTATATATATTGTTAAATAAAGAAAAGTTTTTTTTTCTGTATATACTCGTGTATAAGTCGACTTCATGTATAGTGCGACGCTTGAATTTTTTTGTGAAAAACCTGATTGTTTTTCATATAGTTCGTGTATAATGCAACCCCTGCTTCTGAGCAATGCTAGTGGGCCTACCGTAGTCAAATATTACAGTACTGGGCACCGTACCGGATATGTTTTATAGAAAATAAATGGTCATTATTTTTTGTATGAACACTACACCGTATATACTTGTGTATAAGTCTACTTCATAGTTCGATCCCAGAATATTTTTTCATATAGTCTGTGTGCGACCCCAGCTTCTGAGCAATACTAGTGGGCCTACCGTAGTCAAATATTGCAGTACTGGGCATCATCCTGGACCTATTTTATGGCAAATAAATAGACTTTGTTCTTTTTATTTTTTCAAAGCTACCCAAAAATGGTGAGAAAAAAACACATACCGTAAACTATCTGATACGAGGATTTAGATACCGTACTTTTGTTTTCGTTCATGCCTGGCTATAGTAGCTCCATTACCCTATACCTACCTCCTACGTAGGTTAAGATCTTTTCCCTAAAGGTACCGTGTGAATTTTTAGGACTACCAGGTAGGTCACTGAAAAATAATCCTGTGTATAGTTTAACCTGTAACGGAAAAAAAGGATATTTTTTAACCACTTCGAAAAATTACTTGTTTTTTTTATTTTATTTTATATATATATATATATATATATATATATATATATATATATAATATATATATATAAAAAAATTATCTAAAAAACTCGCACTCTACTCTATACGACATTTTGACGCCCTTCGGGATGAGCGGTCAGTTTGGGTCAGGAAAATAGTTGATTGCAACGTTACATTAACGTCGCCACACATTTAACCCTCCCCCCTCTCCTACCCGTCACGCAAAATATCTGCAATGTTAGCAAAACGTTTCGTATTAGCTGGGTGTGGATTATCGGTTGTACTCTGTACATAGTATTAAAAATCTACGCAATACACTTTCTGTAATTTGCAAGCGGCCGACACGTCTTTTTCATGTATTCAAATATATTCTTTCGTCTTTTGTTTTTTTTTACACGTCAAAATGAGTAGCCTGCAAAGGTATTTGCATATTACAGGTGCACACACACACACACACACACACACACACACATACACACACACACACACATATATATATATATATATATATATATATATATATATATATATATATATATATATATATATATAGCATATTTCAGCAGGTACAATCTTAACTTAAGATGAAATTCAAGAAAGAGAAGGAGCTAATGCAAATTTACGAGAGTAAAGAAAGCGTACGACTGACCGCGTAGGTGTGGGTTAACTGATGACGTGGCAGGTGTATATGGAAACGAGGCAAAGCCCATGGTGAATGTGAGAGAAAGGAGATAAAACCAAGATTTTTCATTTTTCTCTAGATTTCCTATCATTTACCATTCCTCCTCTCCCTCCCTCTTTTTCTCGATTCAATTTCACTTTCGCTTTTCCTAATTCCTCTCTTCTTAATATTTCTATATAGGTTTCTCGGACAGAAAGCGCAACAGATTTACGTCTTTAATCCCAAGTAGAAAAAGCGTAACAGTTGTTCATACAAACGAAATATATTTATTCTACTTGTCAGAGCCAACATTGATACGTCCCTCTCTACTTATGCATATCTACAAGTGGGAGAGTGACGAACCAGAAGAGCGAGAAAGAGAGTACAAAAGAGATAAACGCATAGAAATTCAAGAAAGAGGAGGAGTTAATGCACATCTATTGGAGTAAAGAAAGCGTACGGCTGACCGCGTAGGTGTGGGTTAACTGATGAAGCGGCAGTTGAACGAGGTCTGATTAAAAATATCGGGACAAGTGCTAAAAATAAAACTACAACACATATCAATTCACCATTTAATTTCCTTTAAAGTAGTCTCCATCACTTTATCCCTCATTGATAGAAGCATTTCTAGAATTCCTATTTTGGGGATAGCCTCGATGTCTTGAAATCTTGTTCCTTGCAAGTGGGATTTGATTTCTGGGAAAGAGGAAAAGTCGCAAAGGGCTAGATCTAGGGAACATGACAGTTGTTGGACCAAAAACTTGGCCAAAAACTGTAGCACAAGTCATGGTCCCTAATGGAACCTCTGTGGTGTGATGAGACGAACACATTCTACACACTTTCCTTTTACAACGGAAGTGAGCGATAGCGTTATAACTTAGTGCGCATGCGCGACAGACTTCAAGGTCAACCTGTGCCAAGTGGCTTCACTCTGCGTACTTTAGTTCCGTTACCATAGCAACAGCCCCGATACTTTTTGATCAGACCTCGTATATGAAGACGAAGCAAAGCCCATAATAAGTTTGAATGAAAGTACATGAAGCCTGAATATTTCGTTTTTCTCTAGATAGAAAATCTAGAGGAAAACGGCATATCGAATTCGAAAGGCATTCCTTTATATCATCCTTCTCCCCACGTTCCTCTTCTACCTCGCTTTTGCCAATTAATTCCTGCTTTATATTATTATGTAGTCTTACTTACCTAAGGTACTCTGACAAAAATTGTATTTTTTATACCTTAAGCTTGGAGGTCTTCGCGTCATGTAGAGATTTCAACTTCAAGAAACGTTTTATCCATACAACGTCCGGAACCACCAAATTATAAATTCTCATCAAATGCTTGGAAAAAGGTTTCCATACCGGACACACAAACATCACTTACTGACACACACGTGTTTAAAATAATAGCCGTCGACTCGTTTTCGAGTACATTTCTGTTGCAGACGCTTGCTCAGGTACATTTTTGCTTCTTCAGCAGCCACAGAGCCAACTTCTGGTTTATACTGCAGCTATGTCGAGCAAATTTTATGGGCGCATGGTTAAAACGTTCGCTTTCTGACCATGAGACCCGGGTTCGAATTTCACCTCGGTCGATTTGTCAGGAAGGAGACGTCCTAATGTTATTGGAGTGGAGGGCGTTCCCAGCGTGTGGCACCTTTGGAAAATGCCTGAAAACCATACCACAGGTTAACCCAAGCCTTGTGAGTGAAATTGGGTAGACTTGAGAGTCGTCGATAGCTGTGCTAACACAAAGCCACAAGTCATCGTAGCCGAGGGTTTGAGTGTGCTGGCCTTGTTCAAATTGTTGATCACGCTAGATAACATGCTCTCTCCCAGAAACTGTAACTAAGGTCTACTCAGTATATTTGCAGCATAAACCACAGGTGGGCTATATAGGTATTGATCAAACACAAAATGTGCCTGAGCGAGCGTCTGTAATAGGGATTGGCTAGCCGCCCTAATAGGCACGTATCCTCGAATACGAGTGGCCAGCTATATATGTTGAGCAGACTTTAATTACTCTGGAAGAGTGCGCAGAATCCGCTGTGATCACCAGTTTAAACACCGCCAGAACACTCATAACCTCGGTCACGATGACAGGGGACTTCGTACGAGCACAACCATCGAGGCCTTCTGATTAGTTCCGTCAACTGAATGTCATTTACGAGGCTTGGGCCAACCTGTGGTATGGCATCTGTCTATATCTCTGAGATGAGGTAATATGTGCATTATTTACATTATTCGGACTATTGCCCTCATCTTTGTCGCCATCTGTGGTATGGCTTTCAGGTACTTTCCGATGGTGCCGCACACTGGCATCGCTTCCCTAGATCTATAAAACTCAAGAAGTCACAACTCGGACAAATCGACTATAGTGAGATTCGAACCCGGGTTTCATTGTCGATCAGCGAACGTTTAAACCACACGTCCTGCGCCATCGGCGTCCACTATTAGTCACAGTATGATGAAATCACAGAACAGTTTAGTGGTTGTTGTTGATGGATTCTGAGATGATTTACAAGACTCATAGATGGAACTGATGAAGACAATGGGGTCAAGGAACTGCACCAGCAGGTTAGGGCAACACCCCTAGATGTTTTCACGGATGATGGATGTCGTCTGGGTTTCAAAGCATTTTGCGGCTTTTTTTAATTATTGTGTAAATTTCGACGTTTCTGTTTCCCATGTTTGGCAGCTGAAATATCTTATCATTCAGCGTCATCTTAAAATTGTATATGAATCGGCATTTTGAAACCGCCCCAAGGTCAGTCACTGTTGCCGATGTTCGCTCTGTTTGCCGGGATAATCTCATCAGGTCCACGCATCTTATGTGTTCCATCCAGCGCAGTTGATGCCCGACAAAGGAACATTCAATCTCCTGGCTATTCGCACACTTAATAACTTTAATTCGATCTTCTCAGGCGACAGTATTGTTTGGTGGAAGCTTTTAAAATTCTAGATGTCGCGGCTGTTATGAGTTCGGTCTTCGCACTTATATAAGGTAATTTTCTAAGTATAGTTTAGGTGTGGCACAAGTGAGGATAGAATTCACTATTAATTCATAATTGTTCTGGTGAAACAAAATTCGCACATATCAGAGTGTTTAGATCACTGAACGATACTACGGGATGCGAATGGCGAACAGTCTCTGGACCAGATTCCAATAAGCTGCATTTGTACCTTAGGTGCAGTGGGTGATGTCCTGCTCCGCAGTTTCGAATGTCGTTAAGAAGCAAACAAAATATAGAAAATGTCCAATCTGTTATCCGTATATTCGCACATCAAAAGACGTTTCTGTCGGGTCAGTTCACTTCGTTAATTTAACGCACTGATTCTCAACGTAGTCCAGGTGGACCACAGGTGGTCCACATAGCATCTCTAGTGGTCCACAGAGAATTCGTAGCCATAAAAAATTGTAGCCAATTCACAAAAATGTATCTAAATTATTCACAAAAATGTATCTAAATTATTCATACCTTGAAGAATTAAAAATAAATATTTTGTTTAATTACACACATGTCCCTTATATTTGAAAATTTCGAAATTACGTAGGTATTATGCAGTGCTATATTTAATACACACACACACACACACACACACATATATATATATATATATATATATACTATATATAAATTTTTATTCATATAAAAAATTATTCCTATGTTAATAGATTACTACACAATATTGTTTGATAATAAATTTGACATCATCAAAATTGATTATATCTTGTGTGAAAAACATCAAGATCAAGGTAATCCCTAGCTGAATGGACGAAGACTGAATGACATCATCAAAATTGATTTTAATATCCTATGTTTATCCTTGTTTACTAAAATAAATTTCAAAGTGTAAATAGTTTACTTTGTCTTTTCATTGAGCATTTTAGTGTGAAAATTGTTCAGCCTAAAAGTAAAAGTAGAAGTGGTCCATTTGAATTTTTGAAAGAAAAAAATGGTCCATGGGCTAAAAAAGGTTGAGAAGCTCTTATTTAACGGATCTGTTTAGCCTTTTAATGTCGAATACAAGTTTTATAGGGTAAAAATCACAATGAATTAATGGAAAACTTGACATAGGTCGGGTTTCACAAAGTTAGATATACGTCCGGTTTACAATAAGAGTCAAAAAGGTAGGCATAGCACCGGATGTGTTTTTAATCATTTCGCCCCCAACAACGTCACTGAGACGCAGGAAGGGGTTACTGAGTGTGAAAGAATATAAGAAAAAGAAAGATATTATTAACGAACGAGAACAATAAAAAAAAAACAGAAATTAAGAAGATAGAAGATAACGATTCACATTTCATTAAAATTTTTGCAGATCAATGTTGACTGGAAAGCAAGATGTAGGAAGTGTTCCACAAGCGAGAAAAGAAACTATTAGTGTAGAACTTATGGTTACATCTAGCCATTTCAACTGTAAAATGATGAGACCTCGCCGCCAATCAAGTACTGCGCAAAAATTCAGTCTCAGTACCATAGAGGAAAATTAATCAGAATAGTTACCATTAAAATATTTATAGAAAAGTCATTACAATAGAGTTCATCAGAACAGTTACCATTAAAAATATTTATAGAAAAGTCATTACAATAGAGTTCATCAGAATAGTTACCATTAAAAATATTTATAGAAAAGTCATTACAATAGAGTTCATCAGAATAGTTACCATTAAAAATATTTATAGAAAAGTCATTACAATAGAGTTCATCAGAATAGTTACCATTAAAATATTTATAGAAAAGTCATTACAATAGAGTAAAAGGTAGATATAGTTTCAGTTTACACTCAAGTCAAATGCGTGTATACACTAAAATATGATATTTAATGGTAAAGACAACGGTAATATTAGATGTTTCCTCATAAGGAAACATTTAGCATCCGTTGATTGAACAGCCAGAACTGCTGTCGGTTGAAATTTATAAAATCTTCTCTTCAAACAATTTTTCAGGATAATGGTTTTTGTCAAGCCCAGTAGCTATTATCGCTCTTTCCAGTAATAATGGAGGTGGGAAGGGGGAGCTACTTTCCTAACCTTTTATATTTGAGACTGTGTGGAACATCAACATCTTGATTATGTTATTATTTTCTTTTCGAGTTACACGTGCTATCTTTTTCGTTGTCACTATTGTTGAAAGTCCTCAAGGGGTGTACATTCAATTATCTGGTATAGTTCTTTGATTGTGATTCTGTCGCGAAGAAAGTTGGGTCTTCGCCAAGATCTACAGGGTTCGCTCGCTTAAAGCCATTTCTAATTATTCTTAGAAAACGGTTTTATACTGCTGGCAGTTTAGATATTTCTGAACGAATTTGGCGCCATTAGTGACATCCATATGAAAGCCTCGATCTGACAAATCTATTTAAGAATATGACGAGAGTTTTTATGTTAATGTTTTAGTTTTGTAGCAACTTGCGGTGTTTGGCGAAACTACCTCTAACGCTGACAAATCTATGTACAATTTGCTTATCTACTATACTAAATTTGCTATAACTGATCCATGTACCGAAGTATCTGAAGTGTTTAATATTTATTGATTCCACATCCTGAATTTTTATGAGATTCAGAGCAGACGACATTAGAAATAAGAAATAATTTGAATATTGTATGTTTTGACACCAATCCTTCTTTTATACATGTTTCATTGAATATGACTGATAAAAAATATTTTGTAAGTTTTTTATTCATTTTTTTCTAGTTATTTACAATGTTTTTTATTAACAAAAAATTAGACTAAGAAATAATATCGGATTAAAAATAATATCTAATATCTATTAATTCCTTATAAATTAATTTTCAAATAACATATATATATATATATATGTGTGTGTGTGTGTGTGATACCGATATGTAGGTTTTTATATATCAAGAACAATTTTGGCGGAGAGATGTGTGACAATATGGGACAAAGTTTTCGTGTGTCCTTTAGGACATCATCGGACAAAAGTCTTCACATGAAAACTTTTTTACGCTGTTTCTGATCTTCATCAATAATCTTCCTGGCGTCACCAGTTCTCAAGTAGGCATCTACGCAGATGACACTACCATTTATTCCTATCTCAATAGTAAATCCGGCATTGCTGACAAACTTAGCCGTTGGTCTCGAAAACGACCTACAATCGGTGGCTGACTGGGGACAGGAAATGGTTTGTGAATTTTAATGCATCCAAAACGAAACTGCTGTCATTTACTCACCACAGAGAAACTTCCCTGCCTCCTATCAGCATGGTTGATGTTGTTCAACTCCACGAGAACGCCTCACTGCACCTTCTTGGTCTCACGTTTTCCACTGACCTGAGGTGGAACAACTACATTGAATCAATAGCTGCATCTACCGCAAGGAAAGTTGGTTCTCTATGTCGCACCAGAAGGGTTTTCTCGTCTGAGTCCATCCACATTTACAAAACCAATATTCGCCATATATGGTCTGGTGCCCCCGATGTTCATCTCGAGGTTCTCGACAATCCACAGATGGATATGCAATTTGATCGGTCCTGACTTGGGGTCTCGACACAGTCACTTTCTCGTAGACATGATGTGGCTTCTCTCTGTCTATTCTATAAATATTTTCTTGGCATCAGTTCTGACGAGCTATTTTCACTGGTGTCCAGATTGCATGAATTTAAGTGTGGTACTAGGTTGGAGGCACGGTGGAGTAATGGATAGCGGCTCGAGTTGAGGAATCGGAGAGCCGAGTTCGAATTCCAGTCGAATCCATTACATTCACTTACGTTCTAATACCCTTGGGAAAAGTATGAATCCTCTTCTTCTCTCAGCTATGGGTAAACAGACCGGGTTCTATAGCCTTGGTCTACCGCAGATAGAAATGGCAAGCTACTGCGGGAAAAAATCTTCTGCAGAAAGAAATGGCAACCTACTTCGGGAAAAATATCTGCCTCGTCAGCCATGTATTAAAAGATACATGATCGCCTAAGCGTTTATCACGCATGGCACATAACTGACTGACTAGGTTGGCATATCGGTCCCACCCTTTTACTGTCGAAACCGTTAAATGTAACCGCTTTTCTGTTCCAACAGCTTCTACTCTTGCACTTCCCGGCAGTGGGACTCCCTTCCTCTTACTTGCTTCCCTGATAACTATAATCTTCAAAATTTAAGTGTAATGTCAATCGACATCTTCTGATGCCTTGATCCCCGTTCTTCTTTTTTATCCTTTCCTCAACCCCCTCCCCTATACCCAGTCTTTTCCCTTACTTTTACTCTCTGTAACCCCTTGCGTACTAGTGGCACTCCCGCCTTGCTTGGGGTGAAATGCTTATTAAAAATTATCACATATATATATATATATCATGTGTGAAAAAAAAATATACAGAAAAAACAAACAAAAATCTTAATATGCAATTATGCTGTATTAATGTTAATATAAAGTCAACGTCGGACGTTTCGGTCTATTTTAGACCATCATCAGGACATTTTCATTAAACATAATGTTTATGAAAATGTTATGTTTAATGAAAATGTCCTGATGATGATCTAAAATAGACCGAAACGTCTGACGTTGACTTTATATTAACATTAATACAGCATAATTGCATATTAAGATTTTTGTTTGTTTTTTCTGTATTTTTCTTCATACTGTCGGATCTATATCCATATATTTGCTTATATATCATGTGTGTGTGTGTTTATTTTATTTAATTATTTTTATATACATCTGAGGGGGTGAGGCACATCGACGTGGTGTAATGATTAACAAGCTTGTCTCGCTAGAATAATTACGACTGAGTAGTGAGTTCGATCCTCACTGTATGTCCCATACTTTTACCTTTGTGCCACATCTAACATGAGCTTAGAAAATCATTTGCGAACTTCGACCTTGTGTAATGGTTAGAAATCTTGTCTCGCTAGAATAATTACGACTGAGGAGTGAGTTCGATCCTTACTATGTGACCTCCTCCTTTTGGCTTTGTGCCACATTTAAGCTGCGCTTGGAAAAGCACTATATACATCTGAGGATACGGGTTCCCAAATTATAATTTCTTTTATTTATTGATGGTTGTTGTTGTATGGGTATTGCTTCGAGGATCATAAGTCTGTTTTGACTGTTTCATTTTGCTAGTATTTTGATGTTGTTTGTGAGTAGCTATGATCTTTATGCTGCTTATTAATGTGTTGTCTGATGGTACTCTCGTCTGATAGTTGGCAGGTGAGTCTCCGGGAGGGTGTGGTTGTGTTGTATCCTATATAAGATATTTGTGTTTTTATTTGCAGAGAAACATTCTCTGAGTGGACAAAGTATATTCATACACAACGTTGGTTTTATATAGAGAGTTGGAAGTTTGGGATATATTATTTTTAATAACTAGGCTGCTAGTTTTTAATTTTTTTGTAGTAAATAATGAATCTGATGTATTTGTTTTATGTGAATTTGCGATTTGTGTTAGAATATGTCTAAGTTATATGCCACAGTGGATGGTAAAAAGAAAAACGGACGAGAAAGCAAGTATATGCCTACGAAGGGGCGACATGCCGGCCGGCCGGATGGATAGTTAGATGAAGGGATAGACTGACCGTTTACGTTGTCAGGTAAGGGTATCGGTGGAGGAAACAGGCAGGGCATCTTCCTTACACCAGCAGTGGCAAAACAGGGAAGGAGAGTCTAGAGTGTTGGATGTGGTAGTTGGGTGGCGGCAGCGGTGGTGTTGGTGGTGGTGGTAGGGTCTAAGTGATTTGCAAGTGGAGACGTCAGCCGTCAAGCGACCATCTGACTGACCGCTCTCCTGTCCCAAGTCCCGGGCTAGCTAACGTTGCTGGCGACCTGAAGCCGTTCAATTTGGTCCAAATATAGAGACAAAAAAAAAAAAAGAAAGAAAAGGTCCGACATGACAGAACCCGAAGGTAGATGCTGCCATTATTATTATTATTATTATTATTAGTATTATTATTATTGTTATTATTAATTTTATAATTGTTGTTGCTATTTTTCTTACCGAAGAGAATTCGAACTAAACGTGTTAAAAATGACCAATCCGTTTACTAGTTTTATTTATATGCATATTGATACTGACATACGTGTTTTACCGGTTGTGGATTTAACAAGTATTTTTGAGCGTGTGGATTTTTGAAGGGGTATATATATATATATATATATATATATATATATATATATATATATACAGTGTAACCCGGATATAAGAGAGATTTTCTCTAGTCCCAAATTAGAGCCTGTGTTAATGTATATAAAATAGACCAAACCTGGATATAAGAGAAACCCGGATATAAGAGAGATTTTCTCTAGTCCCAAATTAGAGCCTGTGTTAATGTATATAAAATAGACCAAACCCGGATATAAGAGAAACCCGGATATAAGAGACTTCTTCTCCGATCCCGACAACTCAAAAAAAAGTAGCGTCCGAACAGTGAATGGGATCTGAGACGCGGGCGGTCCCGGTGGTGGTGGTGGTTGTTGGTCGTGGTGGTGGTGGTGAAGGAGGATGAGAATAGAAAGGAGGGAGGAAATGGTTGGGTAGTGGGTACACTTCTGACCGATTGAGGGGGTGCATGGCGTAAGATGGGAATCGCAAACTGGCTTGTTATCACAAAGTTGACTTGGAAATAAAAACCGTATGTCTGTGGCTCTTCTTCTTCTCTTCCTCTTACCCACTCCTCCCCGTTTTCATTGTCACCCTACGACGACGACCACCACCACAACAACAAAATAAGGCTCAGACCGTAGAGAGAGGAAATGAGAGAAAAGCGGACATAATTTTGATCAGCAGATGAGGAAAAAAAAAAATAGAAAAGAAAGAAAAAGAAAGATGTAATGGTGATTTAAAACTAAAAGCAAATTCGCTCCGGGAAGTGGATAAATTTCACAAACAACAATGTGCAATCGTAAATATTTCAATATTTTTCATTTCTATTTTCATAAAAAAATTGTTTTTCCAACTTAATTTCCCCGTTATTTTCATATTTCAATTCATTCAATGACTTTTACTTCCGTTCCAGTCTATAAATGATTGTGCACGCGCGTGTGTGCAAGACAATCGTAATATCACTTACGTAAGTATATGATAAAAAAGAAAGCATTTATTTAAATTTAAAAAGAAAAAAATAGTCTTTTTTTGTCAGTGATGAATGTTAATCGTATATATGTCGAACATGATTTTAGAGTTCAAATTTCAATTAATTAAGTACGTGTCGGGTTATGGACTTATTGATTCTCCCTTGTATATCAGTATTACCAATTGGAATGTTTAGCAATTTTAATTCTGACATAAAACAATTTAGTCGGAAGTTGTAAAAACTTAATAAAATTGGGTAGACAGACTGTCAGTATTGTTTAACAAAACTTGTTTAAGAGAATTTTTGCTGCCTAAATGCACCTTATACATACATATATATATATGTGCGCATTACACAGAATTTTGACACTTTGTCGTTCAATTGTTGTTACATATACAAATTTAGTCTAGATATCATATTCTGCCATATATGCGTGTGTGCTGCAATATCTTGTATCGAATCCTCTTCCCGAAAGAAATATTTTCTCAGCGATTCTTGCTGTATCTTCTTCGCTTTTCGACTTTTTTATTTTTATTTTTTTTTTTTTTTTAGCGATGTAAAAAGACAACTTAAAGGTATCTCTTTAAAAACCTGAATTGAAATTTTAGTGATTTTTTTTTTTTTTTTTAATTTTCCAATAGATATTCTTTGTTAGAAACCAAAAGTTTTACTGGAGTTATAAACTGAATTTAAAAAAAAAAAAAAAATTAAATCAATTTTTAGATTTTTAAGAGCCCCTTTCTTTTGATTATTTTTTGCTTAGTCACATTCTAAGCATGCACCTTTCCAGGAAGAAGCATGGACCCCCGCCGAGAAAAAATCATTTGTCCCCCCCCTCCCACACGCACATATTGTGAAAATGACGTGAACTAACTTTAGTAGGCGAAGTCTTACCAACATTCTCATCTGACATAAACGCCGTCCCTACTCTTAAAACACTCTAGCGACGGGCTGGGTTCTAAGCAGTTCTGTCTTTAACACGAGGCCACAAGCTGCTACCATTTATTTAACTAATGCTCCTCAGCCATGGATCCCCAACCGAAGTGGTCGATGGGACAGTCCAAAGTGTCTATATATCAATAGGAGGGTTAACAGGGGGTTGATAAATAAATGGTAGTGACTTATTACTAAAATTCACCAATCTCTAACCAAACTCGTTTTCCCATCAACGATGCTAACCTATTCAGTAATACTCTTTCTTTATTAGTTTATTTTCAATGTTTATTATTAACTGTATTTATGGAGTTTTCTTCTCTCTTCTTCTTCTTTTTGACTTACGGCCATATCACGAAACACCGGGTCTCGTACGATCACCGAAGTTAAGCAACGTCGAGCCTGGTCAGTATGGATTGTCTGCTTGGGTTTCCCTGATGTTGTAAGTTTGGGTGTGCAGATGGTGTAATAGATAAGGGCTCGGTATTGGAGGTCAGAGAGCCGAGTTCCAATTCCAGTCGGTTTCGTTACGTTACTTACGTGCAAATATCTCTAGAAAAATTATGAATATATTTCTTCTCCCCTAGCTATGGATTAATTAGTAGGACTTGTATCATGTATCAGTAAATTATGATTGTTTCAAAAAAATTCTTACAATCTAAAAATATTCTCTGTCTTTAAATGACCTGCAAAAGATTGATAGGCCGTAAAAAAATCAGTCAATCTTCTTATTATTATTTGAACAAACACGTCTAGTATAGGAAGAGAAATAAAAATTGAAAAAAAGAAATAACGCTAAAATGAATTTTATCGGGAAAGAATTATGAATGAAAAGAGGAAAGGAATTTGTAAAATTAAAATAAAAAATAATTATTGATATTTTTGTATACCTAGGAAAGTGGCTCGGTGCATCTTCTCAAGCTAATATTCTCAGGTGACATAAAATGAAAAGAATATATTGAATCCATTGCTAAGTCAGCTGCTAAGAAAGTCAGTTCACTGTGTCGGGCGAGACAATGTTTCTCACCAGAATCTATCTTACATATCTATAAGTAAACCATTCGTTCATCCTTAGAATATTGCTGTCACATATGGTCCGGTGCCCCTGCTATTTACCTTGAGCTCCTTGATAAAATCCAAAGAAGAATCAGCAATATTATTGGTCCTGATCTATAAACCTACCATTCGTTCATCCTTAGAATATTGCTGCCACATATGGTCCAGTGCTCCTGCTATTTACCCTGAGCTCCTTGATAAGATCCAAAGAAGAATCAGCAATATTATTGGTCCTGATCTATAAACCTACCATTTGTCCATGCTTAGAATATTGCTGCCACATATGGTCCGGTGCTCCTGCTATTTACCTTGAGCTCCTTGATAAAATCCAAAGAAGAATCAGTAATATTATTCGCCCTAATCTGGCGGCTCGGCTCCAGTAACTTTCCCACCGCCGTAAGGTTGCTTCTCTCTGCCTTTTCTATAAATAATTTCATGGTAATTGTTCGGATGAGCTCTTCGCTATGGTACCTAGGCTTTTTTTTTTTAATTAAGCGCAGATGAGATCTCGACACCAACAGGCGTCGAGATCTCATCAATATACAGTTGAGATGACAAGTTATAGCCGTAAGTTCTATGCTAACAGTTTCTTTTCTCGCACTTCTCGCTTGTAGAACTCTCTTCCGTCTCCATGCTTTTCAGTCAAATCTAATCTGCAAAAATTTAAATGCAACGTCAATCGCTATCTACTGTCCTCCTGATAATTCTTTCCTTTTCTCGCTCATGTTTCTGTTCCTAATTCTTCCACAATCTGTAACCCCTTGTGTTTTAATCGCTTTGCTGTCTTGCATGGGGTGGTAACGATTAAAGAAAATATGCCTTTTCCATAAAGGGGTCTACGGTTTTAAATAATTTGTAAACCACTGTCTTAAGCGATCGCCCCTAAGTACCAATTAGTTGTCGCTTTTGATTTCTTCAACAGAGCCCAAAATAAACTCGTTTGACACAAGTTTATTTCTTTAAGATGTTTACTAAAATTTAGTAAAGAATGGTCCTGGAAGGAGACAACAACTTTGATAAATCAATTGACAAAATGGAATTGATAGACATAAGCACAGTGCTGATATTTACAATGGCGAAGAATGAATTCAAAGAAAACCTAAGAAGAATAACGACTAAAAAAATGTAAATAAGAACTCACCTATTATTGTGTAACTGTACTCAATTAACGGTAGATAAAGTAAAGTAGAAACAATAGTTCAATTTATCGTAATGCGATCGTTCAACGAGGCTTGAGGGGAACTTGTCAAAATATTGTGATAAGATTGCATCACTATTTTAGACAATTACACTTACATTTATCAGTTGTTTTATTCATGTTGGTGTCTACCTCGAGGACCGTCGGTTGGGTAAAAGGTAGTCAAGCCAATACAAAATAGATGCTACTGACCAAATTGATTTTTGGTAAACAATTTATAACTTCTGATTTTATAAAAGTGAGGCTTTCCGTTTTTTTTCTGTTATGAAGTAGGGGCTGAAGTATTCTCGATCCGACCATTTAATATATATATATATATATATATATATATATATATATGTGATACTTGGTCATGTGAAATATGGGTCACTTTTCGGCGTTCCTCGTAATTATTAAGTAACAAACATATCACAGACTTATATTTTTAATTTTATTCTTTTACAACTAAAATAAAACACATTGACTTAGGTTATTCATTTCAAGGGCTGCGTTGCATATGATTCGTAGGAATAACATTTTAAATTTAAGTGTGAACAAGGCATTATGTTTTCCAAAATTTTTAAAAATTTAAAAGTATCACTCCAAAAACGGAGCCATTACATTATTTCCGAAAAAAATATTCAAACCTCAAATTAGTTCTTGTTTAGCATTTACATTTGATCTGAACAGAAATGATATATATGTTTATAATAGAGGTACCTCTAAAGATTCGCTTAAAACAGAGCATACATGATGAAAAAAAAAAAAAAATGACCCAAACTTTATAAAAACAAAGTTTTATCATCAAAATCATAATCAAAAACTAAAGGATTTTGTTTATTATTAAATTAAATTATATTATTTAAGCCTTTTTAGAATCTTCAACATTTGGGTTAAAGATTTTGTTTTTCTTGCGTAATGGCTGACCATAAATTAATAAAAGAAATTTTAGCGGCTTTTTACGGTGAAAAACACATTGATATGGAAATTCTTTTAAAATCAAATAATTGGAGAATTTAAATTAATTGTTTTTGTAAAACAGGGCTCCCAGTTACCCAAAATCTGATCTGAACAGTAAAATTAAAAAATTCAATAAAACTAAGACATTATTTATTTAGAAAGGTTTTTAGTTACTTTTATTTAAAATATATTAAGATACATACACACACACACACACACACACACACATATATATATATATATATATATATTACGGACACTGTCTTAAGAAAAACATTCCTTTTCGATGAATTATGAATTTTTACAACAGTTGTTTTCAGTTTTTTAAAAATTGAATGTGAATAATTTATAATCTACGCCATATTAAAATACTTAAATAGAAAAACAACCCTAAAACTAGCAGAAAACAAAATCAAGCGATGCAAGTTAGCGTCCGGATGTTTTGATTGCAAAATTTGAATAAAAATGACAAGGAAATATATATATATATATACATACATACATATATATATATATATATATATATATATATATATATATATATATATATATATATATATATATATATAAAGGAAAATTATATAAAGATTATAATTTATTATATGAATTAATTTAATATATTAATAATAATATTAATTTTAAATATTAATATAAATTAATTAATATAAAATATTTAAAAAATATTAATAATAAAATTAATTTAATATATAAATTATATAAGGATTATATATAAAGGAAGCATATACAATTACACTATAGTACTATTCATAAACTTATCTATCAGTCAAAAATAAAATAAGCTTTTTTTTTCATCGAATGGTTATGGGAGTCATACAAAAGCTCACAAAAATATTAATAGTGAAAATTAGTCCATAGTTAAAAATTTGAGAACCAAATTTAAAAGCCAACAGAAAGTTATCGTTCTTTGTTTATTTCTTCAAATTGAGGATTTAACATTTTCTTTTTTAATTTTCTCGCGTTATTAAAATAAATACATAAAATAAGAAAAAATGTCGGCGTGTCGGAAATACGTCTTAGAAAAAAGAAAAGAAAGATGTTTACAAGGAAGTATAAATATAAATAAATAAAATAAAGTACTACGTTTGTACTCTACTGCGTTTTTTACATACATATTGCATATACTAAATAAATGTAACAGTCATTATAGGACAGAGATAATAATTAAATATAAAACTGGACATAAATACAAAAAAAAAAAAATTAACAGAAACAGAAAAAAATACACGGAAGGATTCAATTATGTGCGCCAGTTACCGAGCCGGTCCACTATTTTCATCGAACTTTTCTTATTGGATCAATAAAATGATATATATATATATATATATATATATATATATATATATATATATATGTGTGTGTGTGTGTGTGTGTTTGATAGAAATATAATTTTAAGATATACTATATTTATGGGTTAAAGTACTCAATATCATTGATAGAGCGTATGTGAATATAAAAGCGGATGATGTATCTCAGAGGTAACAGATTGCGTTTAAGTATGAAACAGGTTGTCACCACATGTGTGTGTATATATATATATATATATATATATATATATATATATATATATATATATATATATATAAAAGTAATAGGAAGAAACAATCAGATTTATCCAAAGTTCTTTAGTATTTTTGTTTTATTTTTTTAAAAAAAAAGGTGCTCGATGAAAAGTAGAGCATAATATTATAATTATTTTTTTTTTAAATATGTTTCCATCGCGACACAGAATTTACTATGTTCTGACACCGAAAGTTCAATTAAACAAAAAAATTAGAGCACGGTTTCATTCTCAAGCGATGTTAAGAATAACTTACAGAGAAATGGGTTTACTACTCTATTTATTTAGAATCTCTAATGTTTTTGTTTTTTTTGTTTGTTTTTTTTTTGCTTAGGAGGTCATATTTCAAATATTGACCCAACATGTCATTTTCTTTTATCGAAAAAATACACGTTAAGAAAAATTTGTGGATAATCATTGAAATGAAAGCGGATTCATAATATTTCGAAAAAAGAAACAAAACAAAAAAATTGTCAAAATAAACTAGAGCTGACCAGGGACAAGATGTCAGGTTCTTATTCTTCCTGTTCCATCGTTATTTAGTTCGCGAGTACGTTATACCCTATCATTTATGATGAGCTATCCCAAGCTTCGTATAATGGCTTTAGTTTCATATATATAATATAGATATAATATATATATAATGTATATATATATATATATATATATATATATATATATATATATATATATGAATGATACTATATACATATATATGAATGATAATATTTATATATATATATATATGAATGATGCCATTTATTTATATATTTATATATATGAATGATACGATATAAATATAATATATATATAAATGATACTATGATATATATATATATGATATAAGATATATAAAATAAATATAAGATAATATAAATAGTATATATATATATGATAGAATGATATATATATATATATAATATAGATATGTGTGTGTGTGAATCATCGGTTATGTGCGTGATATACGCTAAGGCGATCATACATCTTTCGATGCATGACTGACGAGACAGATTTTTCCCGCAGTAGGTTACCATTTCTTTCTGCGGTAGACCAGTTGCCATCAAAGGTCATAGAAACCGGTTTGTCCTAAAATTTACCCATAGCTGGAGAAGAGGGTTCAGACAAATTTCAAGGTATTAGCACGTAAGTGAATGTAATGGATTTACGATATATATATATATATATATATATATATATATATATATATATATATATATATATATATATATATATATATATTCTATCATATATATATATATATATATATAAATAAAAATATACATAAAAAACAAACAAAAATCCTAATATGCGATTATGTTGTTTTAATGTTTAATGACATTAAACATTAAAACAGCATAATCGCATATTAGATTTTTTGTTTGTTTTTTATGTATATTTTTCTTCATAGTGTCGGATCTATATCCATATATTTGCTTACATATATATATATATATATATATATATATGAATGATAGAATATATATATATATATATAATGATAGAATATATATATATATATATATATATATATATATGAATGATAGAATATATATATATATATATGAATGATAGAATATATATATATATATATATATATATATATGAATGATAGAATATATATATATATATATATATATATATATATATATATATATATATATATATATATATATATATATATATATATATATATATATATGAATGATACGAAAAGTGAGTAATGAAGTTAACACTCAAAGGTGACAAGCTGTTTCATGATAGACGCAATCGTCAGGCCGGTATATATATATATATATATATATATATATATATATATATATATATAGTATCACATTTCGATCTTGTCAATATTATTAATTTCACTGTTTTAAAAAATAAAAAAAAAACAGGCATTGCCTTCGCTAAAAATAACTTTAATAATAGTAATAAGAATATATTGTTCAAAAGCATAAAAACGACCTCGTTGTGCTCTTACGTACCCTTTGGACAGGCGATCTAAATCCGATCTGAGAATTGTTTTTCCTTCAAGGTGATATGCAGGTTCGAAACCTGCTGAGGGATTACATATTCTTTATTAACTCTCTCGGCTGTGCAGGCCGGTAGCCGTTATTCATACTGATTAAATAAAAAAGAAGAAAGTGCATCCACTCTAAGCATTGGTATCAACAAAAGAACACTTGGAGGTGTAGGATATATATATATATATATATATATATATTTAGATAAGAACCCCTCTTTAATCATTTCTAATAGTTAAAAATTTAACCTTTGCCCTTTAGGAATAAAAATGTAAATTCGTTTTTTAAAAGCTCGCTATTCGTTTGGAAAGAAAAAGATTTCAGATTATGTGGTGTTAAAATTCAACGAGGAAGGGAGAGAGGGAGGCGAGGGGGCGGAGATGACTTACCCCCCACCCACCTCTGCCAGCCTTGGATGGCGTTCATGAAGGGGGCGTATGTCCCTCCCCCTCTTTAAAATGCATGTTCCGTGTGTGGGAATAGATTTTATTTTATGAACCGATAGACGTAGGCGTTCGCTGATTGGCCGGCCGGCCAACGCACTTTGCAAGCAATTTCTAATTAGTAGAGAGAAGCGTGTAATTGCATCGTGTCACGTGAACACAGAGACACACCAGCCCCTGACGACTGCTCATCACTACTGATAGCAGTAGTAGTAATAGTAATGGTAGCTGAATAAAGCAAGATAAAGAAGAAGGAGGAGGAAGAGGCTTTGTTGTCGTCTTTCACAAAACGCTCCCTCTGTTAATTTTATTTTTTTTTCCATTATCGAATATTTAATATGCTTAAGAATAGAGAAAGAAATCCGCGGACCAACCAAATTGCTTGAAAATCGTTTAAAATTTATTTTTTTAGATAACGTTCCAATCACGTTTAGTAACTAAATTTCCAAGCAAGATAAAAAGTGAGGTCTAAATCAGATTTTAAAAGTAGGGGTGGTTAAAAATCGTATTCATGAGAGAGCTTAAATCAGATGTTAATGGTTGTGGTGTTGGGTGGGTGGGCGTTGTAAGATTTAGACGTTGATGTTCTTGATCCTATATTTTTTTTTATCGGATCCTCCCATAAAAGGAACAGTTTTCACTTTATTTTTTAAAATATTTTAAAAAAATTTTTTTTTAGACACTTCTTTTTTTTAAAACGATTCTTCCTTTTGATTCTTTTTTCTCTTTTTGCTCATACTCATTTTCTAGAATGAGGCCTATAGATATTTTTTCTGCATATAAGACTTATATGATAAAAGTTTTACAAGCTAATATTTCTGGAAAAAAGATGGAGTTTTCTCATTCATTCTGAAAATTAAAGGCAGTAACGTTCTTGGACAAATGATACGGCTCAGTTCAAAAACATTGTCATATGTTTAGGCTGTGAGGATGCTTTAGTTACAAAAAATTTTGGTGGTGCAGACCCCGTATTCCCACCCCTATATTGCCGTGAATAAATTTTAATTCCAACACTGGATGCAATTTGAATATATGGTCTATTTTATTCAATTTACATTACTAAATCATGTGTGTGTGTGCGCGTGCGTGTGCGTGTGCGTGTGCGTGTGTGTGTGTGTGTATGTGTGTGTGTGTGTGTGTGTGTGTGTGTGAAAAAGAACATTGTTTTCATTTTTTATTTTATTATTCATAATTACTATTATTATTGTTATTATTTTAACCAATTTACACCAAGGAAGGCGATAATGCTACTAAGATGTAAGGGAGTACTGGAAGTAAAAGAGAAGGAATAGACTTTAGGTTTTAGAAGGAACCGGAAACCCAAAAATAAATTTCAGAGTTTAGGCGTAGACGTTAAAAGTATAGAGTTAAAGTAGAATTTTGACGGAACCAGAAACCCAATCCTAAACAGGAAACAAGGGATAAACCTCTACTCCTGTTCAAAAGACAGGGGAGGGGGTATGAACCGGGTATATTAACCTGCCCATTCCTTTGATTACAATTTTACAGCTTTATACCAGACGAAAAATTTGAACACGCCCATCTAAATGTGGCACAGACAAGGTTAAAAATAAAATTAACGGTACCCCAATTTTAACTTAGTATGGTACAAGGTCATATTGGTGAGCACGGATTAGAACTCTTAGTTGCGAGATTAATTTAAGCTAACTTTAGTTTTGCACAAGAGCAAAATATTGGTCACACAGTAAGGATGGAACTCATTATCGTAGTAATCAGTCTGCAAGACTAGCGTGCGAACCATTCCAAGAAAAGTGTTTATTAAATACAATAGCACAACCGATTTTCCGGTACACAAAATCTCATCGATATACCGGATTATCCGTTTTGTTCAACCAATAGATGTAACAATTATTCAATAATCCCCCTTTGGCACACAAATTATACATCTCTCGTATCTACTCTATCGTCAACAGTTAGACGTGTATATTACACTATTATTAAAATATGCAAATTATATTGTGAATTAATTGAATAAAATACCTTAGCGTGAAACACAAATGCTTGCTTGTAAATTCGACCGTATTAAAAGCGGTGACCATCATTTTCCGGAAGATAGGTGGCATTTGTGTATTTAAAGGACGTTGTGTTATGGTGATGACAAAGAATTAGTATACGACGCCATATTTATTTTAAAAAATAGTGTTTGTTCGCAAAATAATCTTGTTGTCGTTGATAGGTAAATTAACAGAAAGACACAGGAGGAATTGGAAGAAAGCAAGCGATATTTCATTAAAATATTGGTTGTGAAGATTGGCATTTGTAATACTTAAGCGAGATCATAAAAAAATGTCTGCTGAGATTTGTCGTCTGTTTTTTTTTTAGAAAATTTAACTAAAAATGCAAAAGAATGTATAGAAAACTTATTAAAATAAATACAAAAACAAGAACTAGAAGTTTTAGACTTTTCAAATGTAAATCATTAAAAATAATATTAGTCATTGCTAAAACGTATAGAGCTCTGCCATAGGCAAACTGATACTGAAAAAATAAAATAAAAATGCTCTATCTTGAAAAAATATTTTATAAAGAAAGTAAGTAATTTTTCTTATCAGTTTCTTATGCGATCATACACAAACCTTAGAGTTTTTTCTCGCAATCATAATCATGGTCACTACAAGGCATATTGCCTCAGAAGAAAAAAAAACACTTTGGGTGCGCATTTTATTTAAATACAATTTAAAATAAACGGATCGTATATGAATAACCACTAAAAATGACGTTTGAAGTAATACACATATAGGATTAAAATATAAAATCCATTAATTCTTTAGAAATTGCTTTATTTGCGTTTCGGATATGAAATGAGCCAAAGTGTTTTCGAGAAAATCTGAACGAGTGTGGTTTACAGGCAAAGCAGAACCTTGTTTTACTGAGATGCTCCTCTTAGCGGAGCAGTAAAAGCACGCCGGATATGAGGGTGGTCCCTGCCGTAAAGAGGGGACGCAGGTTCGAATCCTGCCGGAGGAAACATTATCTTTGTTATTTATTACGTTCTCTCAAATACGTGGACCGATAGATGAAATTGACACCATTTAAAAAACAGATTGTATACTCAAATATAGGTATCCACTAAAAATAACCTTTCAAGTAACACACACACACACACACACACACACACATATATATATATATATATATATATATATATATATATATATATATATATATATATATATGTCCAGGTAAAAAGTGAACAAATGAAGTATAATTTCGCTGTACGTAACATTTAACTTAAAGAGGGCTCAATACAGAATAGAGCTAAATATTATTTATTTCAGGATATTAAAACATGCTAAAAATCGCTACATAATAGCAATTATGTTTCAACGCCATAAATGTGTCTCTTCGGGTGATGTTAAACTACTGACATCAATCTTTCACTCGCCAGTATTCTAACATTATGTAGCGATTTTAGCATGTTTTAATATCCTAAAAAAATATATATATATATATATATATATATATATATATATATATATATATATATATTCGTGCTTTTTTATCAAAATCCGTGAATTTGTTTTGCTCACGCTAAATCTCTAAAAAAAAAATAAAAAATTCATTACTCGTAATAAGGTTGAAAGTGTTGAACTTATTCAACTTTTTAACAAGAAAAATCTCAAGCTGGCGTTAAAAATTGCCGCAAAACATTGTTGATTTAATTTAGATGGAATGATCTATTATGGCATGTCTCTAATTTGTATTTAGATACATTGTATTTTCAATTTTTCTAGTTGAATTATTCACCTATATTTCATATAATCTATTATTGTACATAATTAGGTTACAATAAAATCTGTATCTTATATGAATACTAATTTATGAAAATTGTGTTGTAATAGAGATAGGGGCTGCATCATAGAGGCGAGCTTGACCGTATCATAGATTGGGTGCACCCTTGCATCGGCGCTTTTACTTCTAAGTCGTCAGATTTTTCCTCTTTAGGAGAGTGAATCAAGACAATTTTTATAACCTAATTATACCCCATTTTTATTTATTTGACTAATGCTCTGAACAAAACAATAATTGTATTATAAGGCCGTATTGTCTATAACTTAAAGAAGCATTCTTGATATTCCAACATTTTTTTTTTTTGTAAACTGGACTCCCTCTTTACGGACTTGATGTTTTCAACACAATGTTTTGGTTGATTCATTTTTCATCCGTCTCCATGCTTCTAATCCACGAGAAAAGAGAGAAAGCCTTTTTTTCTTCAGGAAAAAATCATTTAAACAAAAAACTGTAAACAATTTCAGCAGCGCTTGTTAACACTTTCAAGTCAATCATACTTTACCTTTAAGCTGGACCATCAAAGCCAATGTAGTTGCGTATTTTCTACATATCCCAGTATTGGATATTGTAGTGCAGATAAAACACGAATATTCTATAAAGCTGATTTTCAAGTCAAGTAGATAGATCGAATCTTTTCTCACGAAAGATTATGCAGCGTCAGATATCTTCGTTATACTAGGCTAACATAAGCCTTTTAAAAATATGGACATCACTTAAAATGCATGATGACATATTATATCGTCCTGAGGCTATGGCGTGTAATTCCTCTTAATGACATATATCAGGGAGGTGAGAACGTTAGTTAGCGGCGCCCATCTCCTCTCCAAGTTATACTAGGTTACATGGTACCAGCAGCAAAAAAAGACCCCCCCCAGGGTCTCTATTATCGGACGCTCATGATGGATTGTCATCACAAGTTTAAAGGGATCTAACAGTACTGATGTTAACGCAGACAGGGGAGTGGATTCATGCCTTTTTGCGTGATGTGAATATCAACTGTACTAGCTGGAATGTGACCTGATTCCATTCTCTGTACCGTTTGACCCCTTGCACCTCCCTGGCTTCTCGAATAAATGGGATGGGGGACATCACTTAATTTTCCAGATTTCAAAAAGCTTACACCCTCTCCGTTTATTCGAGTGGCAAGATTACAGAATGAGGAAAATTATTGTTTGCTCTTGACTAAAGTTGGTGGGAATACACTTATTACATTTTTGATTACACTTCGATTTTATTTGAAAACACTTTTATTTAATTTTTTAATCATTTCAACCCAAACAAGGTAATAAAGCCACTAAGACTCAAGGAGTTACTGAGTAGGATAGAATAGATAGAAAAGAAAACATTATTAAGGAGAGAGAACAATAACAGATCTAGATTATATTTTCAGGAGAAAAAGGCCCAAATAATTATCTCTGTCCAATGTCTACAATATAAGGTGACTAAGTCTAGTCATAATGTGACCTCGGGGTTGCCCACCGGAAGTACATGCAAGGACACCTATGCATGCGCGACAAGGCACTGCAAGTACCTCGATATTATGCAACTGTTGACAAGACCAGCCTCTCTAAGCGCTTTCAAAGAGTTCAGGGTCCTTACTGCTAGTCGGGATGTAGCAATCAGAAAATTGTCAACCTGGTACCCTCGTAAATGAAAATTCATAACCACTGGCCAGGCAGATGACTAAAAAGTTAAGACAGTTTAATCATTACGGTCACTGAAGAAAGAAAGGAACCAGTAAACCATATCCTAAACTGGAAACAAGGAATAAACCTCTACTCTTCTTCAATTAATATGGAAGGATTTGAGAAACAGGAGTCATTTGTCATCATTTCGTCCTCTTGCTTCTTGAATAAACGGAGTGAAGGTTACACTTGCTTAAATTTTCAGACCTCACTTTCCAGTCTTGATAGAGTTCAAAAGCGTCTCCTAGTCCCTGTTGAAGAAGAATTATTTTCCATACTCCAACCTCTCTCTCTCACATGAGGGGTGTGGTGAGTCTCTCACTGCTCTATCGCTACTTACATGGAAAGTGCTTGGAAGAAGTTCATTTTCTGGTTCCACGAGGTCAGATATTTACGGCTAGGTCCCGCCATGACCCTTACATAGCAACAAACCACTCTCATTCGCTTTGTATTCCATCGGCGGGAAGTTCCACTCGAGCAGTTTCATTCCGCGAACTACTGCCCTGTGGAACCGACTCCGAACAGGATGATTCTCCGAACAGTACAATCTTAACCTATTCAAGGCTAGGCTTAATCGTTATCTCACCCACCTATACACATGAATGGCCTCCTATCGTAACCTTCTACCTCGAGTTTCCCCTGGGCCTTGTAAAGGGCGACCCTCACAATTTAAAAAAACGAATATATATATATATATATATATATATATATATATATATATATATCCGTTGCTAAGGACGCAGGAAAAAATGGCCGGCTCCTGTACCGTTCCGGTAAGTACCTGACTCCTGTTTTCTTCTCCCAGATCAGGCCGAAAATGGGGTACTATTGCCATATTTGGGCGGAAGTTGCCAAGACCTCACTCTCCAGCCTTGATAGAGTTCAAAAGCATCTCCGGGCCCTAGTGAGTGATGAATTATTCTCCACCCTTCAATCCCTCTTCCACAGGGGGGGATGTGGCAGGCCCCTCGCTACTCCACCGATATTTCCACGGAAAGTGCTCGGATTAACTACATTCCCTGGTCCCGCCGAGGCAAACCTTCTCGGTAAGAACACACCACGCCACTTACATAGTAGCAAACCACCCACACCCCCTCTGTATTCCAACGGCGAGAAGTAAGTTCCACTCGAGCAGCTTCGTCCCGCAAACCACTCATCTGTGGAACGGACTCCCAAGATAATGTTTCCCCGATCTCTACAATCTTAACCTATTCAAGACTAGGGTTAATCGTTATCTCTCCCACCTATACACACAAATGGCCTCCTAACGTAACCCTCTACCTCGAGTGGCCCCTTGGTCTTGTAAAGGGTGACCATTAGAGTTAAAGCAAAACAAAACAAAAAACACACGCCCGCACTTTATTTGAACTCACCTTATTTTCCGTGATGCAAGAATAAACCTGTCGTTTTAATAAACCGATTGAAAAATATATGAATGAAATTGTAGAAATCCTTAATATCTCCAAATGCTGAGCTCTTTGTGAATGTTTCCCAAAATAACAACATCTTTCCCCTTATTTACATTATTTACATTGTCCTAACTGTTGTCCTCATCTTTATTGTTATATTCACGACGTTTCGGCCGTTAGACGCTCCGACCTGCTTCAGCTGATTGGAATTTCGAACTAAACCTTTTATTTCGTCCACCGGGGTTCAGTTCTAGCTCCATGTGCCATGCCTCTTCCGGATGTCTCAGTTATCTCCCTTTAACTCAACTCTCCAAGTTTTTGTGCACTACTGCAGTAGCTAGGTATTGAACTCACTACTCTTAGTGTCAAGTCACTCGATCCAACCCACGCCTGGATAAAAGCGTTAGTTGGATCCAGTGACTTGACCTGAGGAGTTGTGAGTTCAATACTTGGCTACTGCAGTGATGAACGAAAAAAAATACGTATAAGGTGACCTATAGATAACATGAGACCCATAATCTAGGTAAATTTTCGTGATTTTACATGATATCTATAGTATAAGACGACCGAAAACGTAGTCTAACCTTTGTCCGGTAGACTAGGCTAGACTACACCGCCATTAAGCAGATAGGCGTATCATAATGATTCCTACGTGTATAAAATAAGGTTGATGTTATAACAAATGTTTTTTTTTGCTTACATTTATCATTAGTAAGCCAAAAAGAATAAAATAATATAAAGTAATAATATGAATCTTTATGAAAATGACGATAATGATTTCATTTTTACGACTCGGACGAATGAAAACAGAAGTTGCGTATTCTGTAATGAAAAATAAAGATTTTATGCCATCTTAAATGTTTTGTTGTTTAACACCACCAAAAAATACCGTATAATGTATGTTATTGAAAAATAAAGTCTGCATGTGATACTATGTTGTTGTTATTTCACACATCAAAATGATAATGAATTTTAAGTAGAAATATAGATTGTATGTTAGCCTAAATGTTGTTATTTAACACTACTATAAGAAATAATGAAAAACGCATCCATAGATCTACAATTCAAGAATGAAAGATTTGTTTACGTTAATTATTACTTGTGTGTGTTACTCAGCAGATCTTTTAAAAATTGTTGTGTAATTGTCTCTTGAATATTGCATTTTAAATCACGAAGTAGTTTTATTACATTTACAACTGTAATACATCATAATAATGTGAATTGTTTCAACTCAAAATAGTTACATCGGTAGTTACACTATGGAGGCAGTTGTTAGCCTGCCACGATCCATAGTGCAAGCATACGAGCCTACTTACCAGTTACTCACAGGATTTAAGGTTAGTTTTCTGTAACTATTGTACTAAAGGACCCACTATTTTAAAATACTTTTTTAAGATTTGGCAGAGACGCTAGAATTAGAGTTCAACGATACTCTAAAATCCTTACGTATGCACATATACGCTATGGGCGTGTGGCAGAGTTATTAATTAGAACGTCCGCTTTCAGACCATTAAACCCAGGTTCGATTCTCACGATGGAAGGTGACCTTGATGTTAGCGGTTTAGGTAAGCGACCCTAGCGTGCGGTACGTTTGGGAAGTGCCTGAAAAGGCATGCCACCAGTTGACCTAAGCATTGTGAGGGAAAAAAGCACGCCACCCAAGCCTTGTGAGTGAAATTGGGTAGACGGGATTATTTGGCAGCTGTCGATTGTTATGCTGACACGAAGTCGCAAGTCATCGTGACTGAGGGTTTGAGCGCACTGACGTTGTTCAAACTGATCATGACGGATTAAGTAACTAAGTTCCATGCAGCACAGTTAGAGTATGAGCTCTATGGGTGTTGAACAAGCTTAAATGTACCTGAATAGGACTCTGAAGCAGGATTGGCTCGCTGCCCTAGCAGATAGGTGTTTCGGAAACGAGTAGCCGGCCATCATATATATATATATATATATATATATATATATATATATATATATATATATATAAGCAAATAAATGGATATAGATCCGACAGTATGAAGAAAAATATACGGAAAAAAACAAAAAAAATCCTAATATGCAATTATGCTGTTTTTAACTGAATGTTTTATAAGATCAGCGTTCCGTTTAAAACTTTCAGTTATCTGTTTGGATAAGTCTTGTTCTTATGTCCATCGTCTTTGTCATGTTGAATTGATAATGTTAATTATATTTTATGAATATGTCCTGAAGATGGTTTATTAGACCAAAACGTCCGACGTTGACATTATATTAACATTAAAACAGCATAATTGCATATAAGAATTTTTGTTTGTTTTTTCCGTATATTTTTCTTCATATATATATATATATATATATATATATATATTTTTTTTCATATATATATATATATATATTTTTCTTCATATATATATATATATATATATATAAATTAAGGCGATAATACTGGGGAGGCTGTGGGGTTAATGAAAGAGAAAGGAATTACTTTAGTGAGGAAAAGTACAATAAAAGAACAGGATTTCGGAATATAGAAGATGTTGATTGACGCTGCATTTAAATTTGTGAAGATTGTAGTTGGCAGGGAAGCACAAAATCAGAATGGAGTTTCACAGGCAAGAATTGCGAGAAAAGAAACTGACGGTTGCATATTGCTAGTTCAACAGTAAAACGGCGAGACATATTTGCCAATCTAGTAACACGCTTAAATTCATGCAGTCGAGATACTAAGGAGAATAGTTTATCAGAACAGCAGCCATGAAAATATTTGTAGAAAAGACAGAGGGAAGCCACGTCACGTTGGTGAGAAAGTGACTGAAATCGAGATGACAGGTCAGGATTGATTACATTACAGACTCTTTTACATTATTTACATTTAAAGGGCTGTTATCCTCATCTTTGTAGCAATATTCACAACGTTTCGGCTGTTGTACGCTCCGGCCGTCTTCAGTTGATTGGAATTTCGAACCAAACCCTTTATTTTGTCCACCGGGGTAGATTGTTCTAGTTCCACGTGCCATGCCTCTTCCGGATGTCTCAGTGATTTCCCCTTTAACTCAACTCTACCATTGCTGTAGCCTCGTATTGAACTCACAGCTATTTGGATCTAGTCACTGCATCTAACCAACGCCTTTATCTACTGGGCCATGTGTTGTGAGCATGGCAATGAAGATGAGTATAACAGCCCAAATAATGTAATTAATGTAAATAATTATAATACCTCATTCATCTCAGAGAGATAGACAGATCTTACAGATCCCTCTTTGAATTTTGTCAATAATAATAATAATAATAATAATAATAATAATAATAGATATTTCCTCGAGATATACAAGGAAATGACTTTTGATTCAAACAAGGGTTGCCCAACTTTTGTCATCACCAGAACGGCATATCAACCTTTTCCACTTTATTTAAGAACGAATTATGTAGTATTGATAAACAACAGAAAAGTAGAAATGCTCTTTGTGATCACGAAAGTCAAAAAGGACACGAGGTTTGGAAAATTTGATACTCACAGGACAGATTGAAAGTAAGAGAGACAAAGGAAAGCAATACATAACCTAACTGACGAACTTGTTTGAGTGGCTGGCGAAGCAGGGAGATGGCAAAAAGAATAAAAAATTATTATGAGCTACAATAAAGAGGAAATTGTGGAGAGCCATGATCGCCAACGTCCTGAAGGGACGCGGCACATAGAAGAAGAATATGGAAAGACATATTTATTTAATCTAATTCAGCGGTCGCCAACCTTTTGAACTTCATGGACGACTAAATGAATAATTTTAAATTTGGCAGACCACTAATATGAGTTTAGAAAAAAAAATGGTAATATAATAATAATAACCAGAAAACTTTTATTTTATTAATATGAAATGCACTCATTAAAGGTAACAAAGTGCTAATAAAACAAACTGAAAATTTGAAATTTCATAAAAATTGAAATAATGTCCCAATTTTTCTGCGGACCACTAAAAATTTTGCACGGACCACCAGTGGTCCGTGGACCACCAGTTGTCCGTGGACCACCAGTGGTCCGTGGACCACCAGTTGTTCGTGGACCACCATTTGGTGACCACTGATCTGATTTACCGTATTTAACGTCATATTTTTCCGGAATAATATCTAAAAAATATCGCCCTGCGTTTCAGTGACGAAGGGCCTCCCGTAGGCTAATTTTATCTCCAACTCTCACTACTGTAAGCTACAATTTTATCCAGACGGTGTCATTTTCATCACCATAATATCATTATTTACTTAAAATGACAATTATTTTCTGGCTGGATTACTAGTGGGAATACCAGGTGTTGTAATGTTGGATGCGCGGGTGGTGTAATAAATAATGGCTCGGAATTGATAATCGGAGAGCCGATTTCTATTTCAGATGGGTTCGTTATATTCACTTACGCAGAAATACTTTTCGGAAAGGTACGAATTGACCTCTTCAGTCCCCAGCTATAGGTTAATTAGTAGAACTTTTATCCTTAAATCATTATTATCTCCCAAAAAATTCTTACAATCAAAAAATATTTTCTGGCTTTAAACAACCTGCAAAAGGTTGATAAGCCGTAAAAAACAAGTCAATGAATCAGACATGAATTTCTAGATTGAGCAGTTATTCTTATTTACAATATTTACATTCGGACTAATGTCCTCATCTTTTATTTTATTTTTTTTGTTATTATTACAAGGTTTCGGTCGTTGTGACATCTGGCCTTCATCCAGGTAAACTTTAAAGAACTTCGCCATCATTTAATCTCCGGGGTTTTAGATTGTTCTCGTTCCGCTCTTCATGTTTCGGTATATTTCGTCTTGTTCTTATTCAGTACCGCTCAGCTGTTTCCACCGTATTACTCGAAGAGTCCAATGGCCGAAACGCTGTGATAATAAAAACGAAGATGAGAACATTATATAAATATTGTAAGTGAAATTATTATTATTATTATTATTATTATTGGGTGTGAGAGCAGCACGGAGTACAAATATACAAAACCTAATATACCCACATTACCACCCGGTCTGATAAGGGTATACCACGCACATGCATCACAGCCAAATGCTTACAGGTTTTGACAAAAGCAGTGCATAATCTTGTAGGTCAGTCCCGCTTCTAGTCGGGTAAACCAGTCCGCTCAGATGGTGCCGATTGAGAGTGATCCCAAGTCCGAATAGTCATATAGATGTATGGTACTCCTGTAGACTCGAGGAATATAGAATTACAGCTTCACCGTGCTAGGTGTGGCTGTGGTTTCCGTTGCAAGTTAGTTTTAAAGAGTGGAGTTGCTGATCCCACACCCAACCAGTATTCAGTTCAACGTTGTCCCTCTTCTAGATTGTTTTTTCCCGTAATTGCCCCATTGTCATATCAGCTCGACTTGACTAAGAAAATATAACATAACATATATATTTCATAAAATATTTTCTGCTTTCTTTTCTCTTGTAAAGTTTACTGCTGAAATCCTGTAGGATAATTGCACTATTGTAATTTCTTGCTATACTGCTAGCTTGCTTTTTATATACAGTAATGTTTTTGGGTGTAGCCAAAGTGTTTTTATGTTTTCTAATGTACTATAAGCTTGCTTTTTATATACAGTAAGGTTTTCTGCTATAGCGGAAGTGCTTTTGTAAGGTGCCGATAGCTTACTTTAAAGGTTACATGACTAAATACATTAACATTTTTCTCTCTGAGTATATCCACGAAGTTAAGCAACGTCGAGCCTGTCAGGTACCTAGATGAGTGACCGCTTGGGAATACCAGATGCTGTAAGCTTGTGCGGGTGGTGTAATGGATAATGGCTCGAAATTGTTAATCGGAAGAGCCGAGATCCCATTACGTTTGTTATATTCACTTACGTGCAAATACCATTAGGAACGGTATGGATCCACCTCTTTTTCACCCAGATATGGGTTAATTCAGTTATGTGCCATGCGTGACACACGCCTATGCTATCATGTATCTTTCAGATTTATTTTCCCGCAGTAGGCTTCTATTTCATTCTACGGTAGACCAGTTGCCATCCAAGGCTATAGAACCCGGTCTGTCCTGTTAGTTACCCCTGGCTGGGTGGGGGGAAGACGGGGATTCATATCTTTCCCAAGGGTATTAGCATGTAAATGAATGTAATGGATTCGAATGCAATTCGAACTCGGCTCTGCGATTCCTTAATCCGTGCCGCTATCCATTACTCCACCGTGCTTCCTATTAAGTTAGGTATGTGCCATGCGTGATACACACTTGGGCGATCATGTATATTTCGATACATGACTGACGAGGCAGGTTTTTTTTTCCTGCAGAAATTTTCCATTTCTTTCTACGGTAGACCAGTTGCCATCCAAGGGTATAGAACCCGGTCCGTCCTGCTATTTACCCATAGCTGGAGTGAGAAGAGGATTCATACCTTTCCGAAGGGTATTAGCACGTAAGTAAATGTAAAGGATTCGACTGGAATTCGAACTCGGCTTTCCGATTCCTCGATAAGAGCCACTATCCATTACTCCACAGTAAGACTGTTGAAATAGGGGTGCGTCTGATATCCAGTTGAAAGATGGGTGCGTATAATATACCCGTGCGTCTTTTAGGTCGTCAAGTACGATAACTTAACTACATATGAGAAAAGCAGACGTCTTTTTAATATTTCAAGCTGCTGTTGACTGGATAAAATCTAGTGGGGGTCAGGAGGGGGCTTGTGGACTGTAAGTTTCATATCAATTCTCACAATGACAAAAGCAACAAATTTTATTTCAGTTAAGAGGATGGTTACCCAATACTGTTCGTATACTAACTGTCAACGTTTCAGCAGGCCTGTCGCAAGAGGAGAGGGGAGGGGCTGGAATCCAACCCCCATAAAATCATTTGCTATCCCCACTGTGAAAATGATGCGTGTGCAAATCCTTACTCGCGTCCCCGTTGACTGAAAAGGCCGGCCACTCTATCTTAAAACAGAGGCGACGGGACCGCGTTTCAGCCGATCTGTTCTTCAACCCTCGTCAGGTGTATTTCGCGAAGCGGGGAAATCAACAACTAAGAAGCTTCTTTCTTCAATAGATTCAGTTATCCGAAAAAATAATTAGCTGTGTTCATGTTCCAGACGTAGATAGAATTTAGTATCACAAGTTTTTTTTTTTTTTGTTTTTTTATCATTTCACTCCAAGCAAGGTGATAATGCCACTAAGACGCAAGGGGTTACTGAGAGGGAAACAAAGGAAAAAACTCTACTCCCGTTCAAAAGACCGGGAAGGAACTTGAAAAGTATTAGAAAGGTTAAAAAATTATGTTGAAGCCAAGTGTTATAATTTATTAATCAATTAAAACTGGTCGATCAATTTTAAATTATTAATTTCTGTCTAAATGTCTGGGATGAAGAGTCCGTTGTGTGTGTATCTTTGTTCTAGGCCTCTGAAATTTATTTTATGTGCCGTGTCTCTTCAGGACGTGCGCAATCACGGCTCTCCACAAGTTCCTATATTTTTCTGTCTGAATTTCTGGGATGAAGAGTTATCATCTTTATTGTCATTATCACAACGTTTCGGTCGTTGTTCCCGTCAGCCTTCATCAGATGCTTTGTCAGGTAACCTTCAGAGAAATTCAAACTGAGCCCTTTCTCGTTCCGCTGTCATTGTCTAGGGATATCTCGTTTTGATCTTATTTAGTATTGCTCAGTTATGGGGTCGCCCTCATTCTACTGAGACTAAGTCTGAAGTGCCTGAACCAGAGATCGAACCCACCGTTACTATGTCACCAGATTGTTAATTTGAAATTTAGGTGTGCACAGAATTTTGCAACAAATAACTAGTTTCTAACTGCGTACATTTCTAAATAAATATAATAATTTTTTTTAAATAAGAGTCCTGTCCGGATTAGAGGGTTACAAGTTTATTGCACCTTTCTAATCCGGTAAATCTGATGGTCCGCTGTGTTTTGAATCTGCTTCTATTAGTTCGCAGGTCTGCTGCTGGAGTATTTCGATTCGGTTTCAATCCGTAATTTGAACCGTATTTTTAATACCAATATAGAAGACGCTTTAAAAAAAACAGTGGTACTCATCGTGGTCCTTTCGGCCCAAAAGTAGGCCTGAGAAATATTTTAAAATGGGGTCTGGAGGTGCAGATTGAAATGAGAGGAGACTGACGCCTGGAGCTGAGCCAAGGCTTGGAAGTTCAACTTGACAAGCTGATAGGTAGACGTCAGGAACAGTGTAGTCATTAATCAGGATTTATATTTTGTTACATTTTGCTTTTATAAATAAAATCTATTTATTATATTGAATTTCTGTTTGTGCGTATGTGGGTCTGATTTGATTTGTTTTTTTTCTTACCCCAAAATTGCGTCACAACGAAGAAACAGTTGAGAAATACTGTTTTGAATAAAATGCATAACGCGTAACTGTATTTTGAAGCTGAAGCGAAAAGTAATATAACCATTTTTCAAAGTACACGAACTAAGTGTTTAATCAAGATATTATTAAAATATTGCTTATTTAATTACTCTAAATTAAATACGATTTATTTTAAAAGATATATTCTTTTTCTATGCACCTTGCCTATCCCGTACATAGATCATGTCTCCCCACAACTTCCCATCTCTCTGTAACATTTGGCATTACTATTCCTTTTTGTCGCCGCTTTCCACTTAAACTTATCAATAGGTTACTTAATGTTTTCCTCTGCTCTTACGTCTATTCAGCGTGGCTTATGAGTGTCAAATTTTCCAAGCCCTCTTTCTTCATAATGTGCCACAGAATTTACTCGTTGCTCCTGTGTTTCCTCGATAAATAAATTAAAATATTTCTATTGTTTTCCTACCCACAAGATGAAGGTATAACTTTTTTTCTATGATTTTTCTTGCCCTAACAAAGCGTACTTTATGACTTTTCTTCCATTAATTTTTTTTTTTTTTAACTTTTTTTCTCTTATAACTACTTTTTTATTATTTCATTGAGAGTGGGTTCTTCATCTAGTTTAATAAAGTCAAAACGTTTCAACCATTGTACCGTCACGACTTCCTCAGGTAGCTATTGTGGATAGGGACTAATCTTCTGTGAATTTCGAACAGGAATATTCGTACAGCGGAACGAGAAGAACCTACACTCGTGGATCGAATGAAGGATTCAACTACAACCGACAACTGATGAAGGACTGAATATACAACGATCGAAACGTTGTGACGTAACTATAACAATCAAGATAAGGAGACTAGGGCAGGGTATATCAGTGTGGATAATAATGGTGATAATTCGTCATCTCTGAAATTCAGGGAAGAATATTTTTGCCCTGCGACGAAAGTGTCGTTTGATCGTGTACTTTTAAGTTGCGACCAGATGCACTAGTGACTGCTAGTAAATTTCTAATCGAAGTGTGTGTGAGTTTTCTTTTTTTTTTTTATTACTTATTCCTCTTTTTCTCACCGCATCAGCAGCAACGTAGTTCGTCGTACAACGACAAAAGCTACAAGTAAGCCTCCAGTTTTACTCGACTTGAAAGATAGTAGTAGTAGTAATAGTAGTAGTAGTAGTAGTAGCGATGGATCCCCCACATCGGCATCAGTTTAATGCTTGGTATAGCATTTTTAAAGGCGCGAACACACGCACACACAACGTACTAACAAGTACAGTTAAATGAAATGACAGTGATGGTTAACAAAGCAAGTGAGGTAGACAGAGTAATGAGAGCATTAGAGAAGGAGAGATAAGTGGAGAGTGCGAGAGAGAGAGAGAGGGGAGGGGGAAAATTTATTCGGATGTGTGGTTGGATGTATAATAGCACACGGTCTGCTATCGGAGGCACCTCAGGAATTGTCGTTGTGGATAAGCGACGGACAAGAAGCATTGTTGTGGTTGAATCGACACACCTTGTTCGGATGCGATCCACTATGGGAGAAAAAGGGTACACAAATAGAAACACCATAGCACTCCCATTCGACCCTGTAATGGACGATGTTAGTGCTATCTTTGCTTCTAACAGCCATAGTGCACGCTGTACGTACAACGGTGCTGTAATAATCAGTGAAACGAATTGTAATCAACAACATCTTCATATTATGTCTATCTTAGATTTACTACTGTTACAAGGCTAATCAGCATATATACACCTGCCGCTTCGGCAGTCACAACTTTACTATAATGAACTGTTACAATGTGGAATCTTAAGAAAACTATAACAAACGAATATTGTATCTGGTTGTATAAAGACAGACAGTGTGAGAAGTGAGACTTAAAAAAAAAAAAAAAAAAAAAAAAAGGTAAAAAGAAAGAAAGAAAAAGCTTTTTCTGTCTTTTTCTACTTCTTCTTCGTCTTTATGAGACTAGCAATTGTGATTCGACCGTGGTCAGCAAACCCGGACAAGACGGCGTACCCTGGAGCATGTATGTTCTGAACAGAGGTGAGAAAGATGCAAATAGTATTTGTTGCTCCCCTTACTGACACCGCTACCCTCAGCCCCACTGTCCCTTCCTCTCTGGACCCACCCTGAGTTTCCGCCGTTTTTCTTTGCGTATTAATTTGTTTTGCCATAAGCCAAATTTATCTCAAACTTTAATTGTCACTTTTAAAACATGTCCATGTTTTTTTTTGTTTTTTTTTGTTTTTTTTTAGGTCCGTTGTGCAAAAAGGTTGTGGAGGGGGCAATGGGGGGAGGAGTTTCATTTCTCGTCATACTTGTTGATCAATAATAACCCTTTTTATTTTTTTCTTAAAGGGCATGTCTCTTCAAGACATAAGCGATTATGACTCTCCATAGATTCCTTTCTTCAGGTATTATTATCTGTGAAATAAATGCCATGCCTTTTTGGGAAAGATAGAGTAGTTTCCCGTTGCCTTCATAAAGGGTAAATTTAGAGACTTTATTCTTCTCTTAGACTGAATGTCAATCAAGGCTAGAGAGGCCAGCCTACCCTGTCATTTAACTCCCGAGAAGGAATTTTTTATCGACTTTTAAAGTTATTTATTGTTAACTTTTCATGTACTTTAACTTAAGAATATCGCTTGAAAGTACATCGGAAATTCTTTCTCGCTATGTCAAAAACAAAAGCCCGCACATTAGTTTTTTTTTTTTAATACAATTTCTCCATGTCTAATCCGTTGTTTATAAATTATAAGGATGTTTTTTTTTTTTTTTTTTTTTTTTAATAATAATACACGGGCGTTACAGATTTCTGTCTTTTAGAATTAAAACCTCTCGGGAAAAAAGATCAATCTTTTGCTACGCGATTATGTAATGCGCACGTTGTTTGTTTATATATCCAAGTGTAAACGAACGAAGAATAAAATTTCAACATTCAAAACATTAATTTAAAACAGGGCCCAATACAAAAGTAGAGCAATAAATATTTATCTATTTATTATGCACTGTTATATTAGAACATGTAAATATCCGCCTTTTACATGTTCTAATTTAACACTGACAGTGTGTATGTATATATATATATTATATAATATGAAAAGATATTCTTAAATTTGATTAACTAGGATCGGGCACTTTAAGTTTTTATATATAAATATAAAAGTGGACACTGAGGTCAATACCGAGTGGCGATAGTCTGTTTCATGCTTGAACACAATCTTCATGCCATCAATATAGCATACCTTTTTAAAACTATATTTTTATTATATTATATATATATATATATATATATATATATATATAATTATATATATATAATTAATTGTGGTAGTTGTTTTAGTTTAAGTGTTACAAGTAAGTAAAAAAAAAAAAAAAAAACGTAACTAAAAATAAGGAAAGGCCTGTTATTTCCAAGCTATCGTTATGTCTTAAGTCGGCAAAAAGATAACTCTGCTTTTATTTTACATTGCTACTACTGTTATATGGATTGTAGTTGCTTCTTGATTGTGTATGCAATGTAAACGATTAAAAAAAGAAAAAAAAAAGTAAAGAAATAGACAAAGAAAGAGTACAACGCACCGTAGAATCTTATGAATGCTTTTTGTTCGTACTCTTATATTTGTGTGTGTGTGTTATGGTCTTTCCGGGGAGGGTGTTAAGGACGAGGCCACTTCTGACAATATCCTGGATACAGTTGAAGATTTGAAATATGTAAGCACATTTCACAGCCACCAACCAAACGGTTATGTTCGTACTACTAATAGTACAACGAAATTCGCACTTGTGGACCTTCTCCCCCACACCTCCAATGTTCATTCAAATAAAATAAATAAAGTAGGGAAAGACAAGAGTGCGACAGTTTTTTTTTATGATCGTATGACGTTTTAAATTAAATTTTGTGATATTAAATTTTAAAACAGTGTATTACGGAAATACAATTGGTAATGAATAACTAAATTAATAAATAATATTAAAAAAATACCCCCACAAAAAAAAAAAAAATAAACAAAATCATTATTAACAAAACAAAAGATAGCAAGAAGGGTAGTTCAGTCATGTGTAGTAAGTAAATGTTTTTTTTCGTCTTCATCACTGTAATCGATATAAAGTCGAAAAGCAATTTTTCTATTTTTATTCAATAGCTATTGAGTGCAAATCAGAGTGATAATAATTTTAAAAAAAATATGCATATTTTTGTATATTTATTTTTATTTGATTAAATTAAATAATATGAATGGCTGGTCTTAATGTGGTCACGCAGAAGAGAGACTGGCATGGCCAGAATGGTTAACTTTTTACATCTACTTACAATGAATATTTCAAATCAGTACTTATCAATTCGCAAGATAATGGTCGAAAGAAAAAGGAAAAAAAAAAAGAGATAACAACATTTAGAAACTATTTTGGCTATGAGTATAATAAGAGCATTTCTAAGATTTTTTGAGGCTACAAAAGAAAAGTCTGGTTTGTTTTATGTATATTTCATTTTCTATAAAGTATAAAGACACATATTGTTTCTATCACTGCTTTTGTTTGTACACCTGTTTTTGTCCTATTTCTGTCTGGTGTGTTGCCCCCCCCCTATATATATATATATATATATATATATATATATATATATATATATAATCGTGAACATACGTAAATACAATAATTTTTTATGTTTTCTTTTTGTAGGTGGACGCCGGAAACATGGAGGATGCAAATGGTTTAATGTGGCTCAAGGTTGGGGATTTATTACCCCTGATGACAAATCCCAGGATGTTTTTGTACATCAGGTAAGTTCCTTTCGTTTATTAAACAGACAAGTTTGCCGCTAACAATCTTACCTGTATTGTCATTAGTCATTAATGTGTCCTGCTTTGTAACATTTTTTTTTATAAACGATGGTTTCGGCGTGAGACGAACTCTAAACTGCAACAATTTCGCTTTTGAAATTCTCCGTATAAATCCACCACATAAAATATCTCATTTCTAAAATAAAGAATATAAAAAAAAATCCCTATCAGACGCCTTTCCGTAGAGCAATGGTTAACATTAACCATGTGTAAGACTACATATTACTATCAGAATGAGTTCAAACCTCATCATTCCACATTGTTCCGTAGTAAGTTAGCAAGTTAACCTAGTCGACCATTGGTATTGTATGTTTGATCTTCAATTGGTGTTCTATAAATATAGCCTTGTGTCAGACGAATCTCAATTTGAAAAAAAAAGGTAGTATTCCACTGTTGCTTGTCCTTACATTGTTCTTATTTTGTGTTTGCGATTTTTAAAATTTGAACTTTTTACTCAACCAGGCGCACATGTGAAGCACGCACATCCTTAGATATATATCTATATACATTAGACGCTAAAAACCTTAAAATTAAAAGTGAAGTATCCCTGTATCTTTAGCGTTTTTTCGATGTAGAATTGTAATCCACGTTTGTTGTATTTCGTTTCCACTCTACATATACCATATAGACTCGATTATAGGGTAAGTTCTTATGATCAGTTCTTTTACGCAAAAAAAAAAAAAAAATAGGCGGTTGCACTATATGCAGTTATATATATATATATATATATATATATATATATATATATATATATATATATATATATATATAATTGGTTAAAAATCCTTCATTTTTAGTTTCACCATAGACAAATAAATTCTTTTTGTGGGGAGGGTTAAAATTCATGCAATTAAATTCAGGGGTCGCACTATACATGAAATTGTCTTATACAAGAATAAACGGTACATGATTCCATCGATAAAAGCATTATTTAGACTGAAGAAGTCCTTTCAAAGGATGAAACCCGTTACAAAGAATTTTTTTCCATTTTGTTATCCAGTTGCCCATGTCAGGGCCGATGCCTACCAACCCCGAACTTTTGCAGATTTTGATGTCACCTTAGGGTCTTTTTTGTACAAATCTGTGAATTTGTTTTGCTCATGCTGAAAAAAAAAAAAAACACTGTATAAAGTTCACTATTTTTTTATCCATAATTTTTAATGTGTTCAAATTATTTAACTTTTTAACAAGAAAAATCTCAAGTTGATATTAAAAATTGCCGCATAACATTGTTGATGTATTTAAGATGGGATGATCTATTATGACATGTCTCTAATTTGTATTTAGATACATTGTATTTATTTTCAATTTTTCTAGTTGAATTGTTCACCTATATTGCATATGATCCATTATTGTACATAATTAGGTTACAATAAAATTTGTATTTTATATAAATACTACTTCATGAAAATTGAGATGTTAGAGGGGAGGCACGTATCATAGATTCGGGACAGTGCCCATATCATAAATTCGGTGGGGGCTCACAAAACCCTTTCACCGGCCCTGGCTCACATACACACACACACACACACACACACATATATATATATATATATATATAAATGCGGTGAAAAATCTACCAGTTCAAGGATGTTTCATGCTGATCATCTTCTGCCTTGGGGCAATGGTTATCCTTAGCCCTTACTATTACAGAGTTTGATACTCCCTGAATGCTCTATATTAATAGTCTTGTGCCAGACTAAGTTAAGTAAATATGATGATTTGTTAATGTTTAATAAACATGCTAGAATGAGTACATAGCTGGGATGCCTCGCCATAGCGCAAAAGTTAGCAAGTGGACCGAGATCATTATTAGTCTTCTAAATTTCATATTTTGGCCTTGTGCCAGACTGAGCTAAGCTTAAACAGTATATCTATTGTCAGAGTTGTAGTAAGTGCGAGCAAGGTGGCAGTCGCCTCCGGGCGCATATAAAAAGAAAGGAACGCTGGTTATTTGGCAAGAAAAGTTCATCTATAGCTTAATGTAGCCATTAATACCAATTTTGTAAAAATAATAAAAAAAATATCCCCACCCCACCCCAAAAAAAATAAATAAAATAATAAAAATGTAAATCTATAGGTGAATTTTTCAGCGCCCCCACGTCGCTGCCGAATGTGACACAAGGTCGGGGTTTAAAGTGGGTTTTCCGGCAATCCCGTGTGAGGGGGGGGAAATTGCTCAAGCCATCTCGACACATCGTCTTTTGGGAACATCTCTCTATTTATCAACCTCTCCACGTTGGGCGTTCCGAGCCTGTAGGCTCGGGCAAAAATTGCCCGTAGACTCCGTATACACGGGGTCGAGTTTGTCTACCTCCCCATACGAGAATCTGCCCTTCGGTATAACTTCGTCTGGGTTCCTCTCCACTCAGAGGCAGAGAATTCCACAAGAGACGAAGAGAAAGTCTTTTGAGGACACCTCAAGCACCAGGTTATATCACCCCCCCCCTCTCCAAAAAAATGTAAATACAATGTCAATCGTTATCTTCTGTCGTCTTAATTCTTATTAGTAGTTTTTCTCATTCCCTAACAGTAACATCTAGTGGCTTTATTGCGTTGCTTGGGGAGAAATGATTAAAAACAAAATCAATTTTGGGAGCCCTTTTTACGTAACAATACCGCCGAAAGGTACATTAATTCTTTTCTATTGTGTTTCTGGGTTCGAGCAGTTCACAGAAAAAACAATATGGAAAGTCTCATTCTGTGGATTTCAACAGCATTGTTCTAAAGGATTGGTCAGCCTTTCCTCGCAACAATATCAATAAAAGGTACACGTCAGCATACAGTAATTATTCTCAAGCTAATCTCGGTGTCTTTTCAAACATCTCCTTTCCAAAAGCCGCTGCTTTGTAGTACAGATTCCCGAGTGGATGCTTTCTCGGCGATTATAATATTAACCTCTTTAACTCTAAGGACAACCATTACCTATCCAAGCTCTGCTCCTAATCTGCACTTTATACCTCCTCCACTTACATCCATAAAAATCTTCATTTAGTAACCCTTTATCTTGAGTAGATCTTAGGCCTTGTATTGGGTGAAAAATAGTGTTAAATAAAAACAATAAATTTACTTAGTTTTCTGACTGGGATCAAAGTGTAATATTTGTTCTTTTCCATTGTTTCTTGTTTTGGGCCGTTCACAGAAAAAAAAAACAATGAGCAAAGCCACATCTTGTGGATTCCAATCCTACAACAACATCAGCCACCATTGCTCTAAAGAATTGGTAACCCTTTCCTTGTAACAATAGCCACAAAAGATACACTTTGTCGGAGAGTAATAGTCCTCGAGCTAAGCTGTGATTTTGATTATCCCTAGATTCCCTAAATTTGTAACCTTGTATCTGACTAAAGTTAGATTGGTAGATTTTTATCCGTGCGTCCGCATCATAAAATGGGAGACAAGGTAGGAATTTAATGTGGAATTTCCAGAAAGCCGTTCAAAAGTTACTACAGACCCCCCCCCTCGGCACCTCATTTGGGGACGTCAATGGCGTCAGCTAATGACATCAGCATTTTTCTGAAGGAGAGGTATTGCCGGTTGGGGCGACTCCTGGGGCGGTGCGGACCCCTTGGTGCTTGAGCTAATATAAATCTTAAACTATCCTGGCTGATGCCAGAGAAGTATAAGTTAGATGAGTAAATACCAAATGGGTCTGCTTGCCGGTTAAATAATTGCATATAATCCACTGGTACCAGTGGTTGGTGTTCAATCCCAGCTAAAAGCAAGATTTCAAATGCTGATTTAACAGGATCTAGGCAAGTTTATAAGAAAACAATCTTCCTGTCCTCATATTATGGTTCATTTCAGATATAATAAACAAGTCTTTGGAAGATTTTTTATTTGTTTACCCGACTTCTCCATGAAGGTGGGTTGTTACACAAGGTCTTTTATATATATATGGGGGTGATGTGGGGCAAGTACAAAAATTGTCCAGTCCAACTGTTATGCTGGTGTTGATATTACACTGACCTTAGTGAAATAAGAGAGGTGCTGCCACTGGGTTGAAATCCCCAGGACCAAGCACCTTCTTTTTTGAAAAATGAAGAATACTACACATTTATGATTTTGGCCTATATGTATACATATCGTAATATCAAGCGGGCTAATTTTAAAAGTGAGATGCTTTGGACATCAAGATTTAAATGCTGAGCATCCTTGTATCTTTAACGTTTCGATGTAAACTGTCACTGCTTTTTGATGTATTTCGCTTTAACCGTTTTTTGTTTTTTTTTACTTTTTGTTTTTAATCATTTCACCCCAAATATGGCAATAAAACCACAAAGATACAAAGGATTACTGAGAGTTAAACAATATGAGAAAAAAAAAACATTACTAAGGAGAGAGAACAATAAAGAACAGGAATTTAGAAGACAGAAGATAACATTACATTTAAATTTTTGACTGGAAAGCCAGAAGCCAGAAGAGAGTTCCAAATGCGATGGAAGAAATTATTAGCATAGAACTTACGGTTACATCTAGCCATTTCAATTGTAAGCTTAGAAGACAAGATAAACTTGTTATGCTTTTATTTTTGGGTTCATCTAAGATATAAATAAGTAACGTTTTTGGAAGTTTTTTTTTTATTTACCTGACCTCCCCAGAAAGGTAGGTTGTGGGATAAGACCTTTTTTTTTTTTTTTTAAAAAAAAAAAAAAAAAATATGTGGTGTCCATATATAGGCCAAGTGCAAAAATTGCCCAATCCCTGCAACTCTACTAGCATCGATATTACATCAACCCTACTATCTTTCTTAGTTCAATGAGGATGGTGCTGAATCAAAGGTCTTCTCTGTAAAATAATGAGAACAGATACTACGCATTGATCCTGGCCCAAAAACTGAGATACGTTTATTTACCTGACGTTTCCAATAAGACAGATTGTGGCACAAGGACGTTTTTTGATGTGAGGTGCGCTCATACATGCGTATGGGGCAATGACAATAATTATCTAGTCAACGCGGCCAATGTTACTCTGTTGTCGATATTACACCGTCCTCACCTCTATAAGGGTTGGGTGCCTTCTCTCATCTTGAATAAGCCGAGAACAGATACTACGCTTTGATTTTTAACCAAAAGGCCGAGACGCGATAGGTGTTTGCTTGCTCTCACCTCTAAGGTAGGATGTAACATATGGTCATTTTTTTTTAATGTTCGATGCCCATATACATGCATATGGGCCAAGGACAAAATTTGCCCAGTCCCTGCGGTCCCTGGAGTCGAAGTTACAACGACTCTTCTTTTATTGCAATGAAGACGGTTTTGGCGCAGGGTCGAACCGGACACTTTCTCCTGTCTTAATTGAGGAGAAAACAGATACTACACTTTTGATTCTAGTCTAAAGTTTGAGAAGCTAATTTCAGAAGATGCCTCGGAAAATACAAAAAGCAACATGGACATGTGACTTGAATATTAGGGGTGGGGGGAAACTTTCTTGATTTGAAAACTGTTTTTACATGTGTCTGATAGCGATGCTCACCGGGTGCTCAACACGTGTAACCTTGTGCTAGATTTAGCTAAACTTAATAACTAGAAATGCTAATAACTATAGTTTGGTTGGTCCAAGGGCTTCTCCATGAAATAATCTTTAGCTACCCTAGACGTCTACTTCTGCTACTAGTAGTAATGAATTTGTGTAGTGAGTTCTATCCACACTTTTGTAACCTTGTGCCTAAACTATTAATGCGAACGAGGGTTAGGAAGCTTCAAAATGTGTTCGCTCTTTTCGGACCTGGGGACATGGGGGGGGGTCACATTTGGGGAAGGGTTCATTTATTGTCTTTACAATTTACAATGCTTTTTTTCAATAATTAAGAATTTTTAAAATTATGTGCAACTGTGTGTGTGTGTATATATATGTGTGTGTGTGTGTGTATATATATATATTTAGTATGTGTGTATATATATATGTGTGTGTATATATATAATATATATATATGTGTGTGTGTGTGTATATATATATATATGTGTGTGTGTATATATATATATATATATATATATATATGTGTGTGTGTATATATATATATGTGTGTGTGTGTATATATATATATGTGTGTGTGTGTATATATATATATGTGTGTGTGTGTGTGTGTATATATATATATAATGTGTGTGTGTGTGTGTATATATATATATAATGTGTGTGTATGTGTCTGTATATATATATATATGTCTGTGTATATATATATATATATAATTTAGGTAGTAATCTGTTGGTGTAATCCAGGCGAGTCCTATTAACACAACATAGAATTCACAAAAAGAGCGGTCAATGTTTATTTTCATTAAACAGAGCAAATTTTCCCTTACAATCGAAATTAAGATACCTTTAGTTAATGACTATTTTCACCCATATATATATATATATATATATATATATATATATATGCAAGCAAACAAATTTAAGGATGTTATATTAAATACAATGTACGGGTTTCTCCTCGTGTCGAATTAGAGGCTTTAAAGAACGAACTCCCGAGATGATGCTTCCTTGATCACTACAATCTTAACCTTTTCAAATCTTCAACATGGTCAACTCTTATCTATCCTATATATACTCATAATCTTCACTTACTTTCTCCTCTTGCATACTTTTTAGTTATATCAGTAAAATTATTTATCATTACTTGACAGTTTTCAGAAGTAATAGATCATATTTCTGATATAACTCCAAAAGAAGATATCAAACGTAAAATGCAAACTGAAATTTTCTACTACTTCTGAATATATATATATATATATATATATATATATATATATATATATATATATATATATATATATATATATGTGTGTGTGTGTAACGAATAAAAATGTTTATTCATCTGACCCTGTATTGTGTTTTGCGGAAATTGCATCCATCGTCAGAGTAGTAGTAAAATTCTTTATCTAAGTAATTTCTTCGAAACTCAGAATAGACATATAAGTAAACAGTTAATTTTATTTGTTGTTACTAATTCTCTGTCTCTTGATAATGCCAAAGACTGCTTGCCTGAAAAGCGTTATCTTCCTGAAATTCACTGGTTGACCGTTCCTTTATTTTTGTTAATGCTTTTTTCTTTCTTTCTGTGCAACACAATATTTGTTATCTATCTATCAAACATTATTAAATTGTCCAAAGTTCATATCGGAAGAAAATTGCAAAAAATATATTTCTGATGGAATTTCCTCCTTGTCTGAGATGAATATGGAAAAGTCGATCATTAAAATTAATCGACACAAAATGCCTGTTGTTTTTATTGTTTTTAATAATATATATCTACCGATATATATATATATATATATATATATATATATATATATATATATATATATATATATATAGGGTTCAAAAGTAAGTATATAGTAATAAAAAAACTAAACTTATTAACAGAAAGTATTGTATTGATTATACAAACGTATCAATAATAATGTCTTCAAAAATCAATTTGCGCTTCTGGTCTGTGAAATTACCAGCCATCGTTAAATGACCACTTTATATGCAAAACATTTATTATTAGTAATTAATATAAAAATGATAATAAATGTACTATAATAAAAAATATGAAAATAAAACTATTAAAAATGATTTTAATGAATTACATGAATTCTAGTATTAAATAAATATTAAAACTATTATTATAATAATGGTAAGTTATTATAAGTATAATATTTAAATGCCATCTTTTGCAGCACCATGTATATATAATATATTTATGTATGTAAGAGATAATAAATAAATACAAGTTCAAAGACCTATCTCCCGAATAAGTTTCGTAAATGTAAATCCACACTTCAGGAACAAGATAAATATCTTGTTTACAATAAATTGCATAAAAAAACGTTATTTTTTTTTCTCCATACTAAATTTTAAATCTGTTCTTCCTTGCGTAACATAATCTGAAATTGTTCTAGGACGTGAATTCGATAATTTTCCGTTAGAGAAAGGAACGTGTATAGAAATCCTACAATTCTGCGTATTCCTCTGTTAGATACGTCCTGTCAATACCTCCATAAACTCTTCCGTTTTGAGAGTCAGGAAAGACGGAAAATGTATATCTGAAACGTTTTTGGATTCAGTGGGAAGAAGAAAGGAAGAAAAAAAGATAGCGGAGGCGATAACACTCCCTTGAAAACCTCAGCATCGGCGAACTGAAAAAAAACAAAAAAAACGAAAAACGAAAAAAAAAAAGAAAAAAAAAAAACCTTGTCGATTTTTAATCTTTTCATTTGTACCCTCTTACTTCTTTGAGGAATGACCTATATTCATACTTACGATTGTTAAAGTTGTTTAGCTCAAACATTTTAAATGCCATAAGGGGAATTTCCACGTGGAACTCGCGTGTATATCTAGGTATTGATAGATATAGTAGATGACCCTAAATATTTATAATTTTGTGAATTTAAAATTTGGTAAATATACAGTGTAACCCGAATATAAGAGAAACCCGGATATAAGAGAG
>CAHIKZ030005488.1:597500-615000 GCA_903632075.3 Acanthosepion pharaonis | reverse complement strand
TCAGAAACTTGAAAAAGTTAATAACAAATTTGATAGAGAACTAGTCGATATTATTCAACCAAACACGTTTGAAAGAACTGTTATTGTCGCAATAAACCTTATAATACTTGGTAGAAACGCTCGGCTACGGACATTTGATGGCAATTAGTGTAACGATATTTTGATTTTAGACAAATGTACCGATCTATACATATATCATCGCTTCATTTTTGATAGGTCCTATTCTAATATATTTATTGGATAGAGAAAAGGAGGAATCGAGACGATGGGAGATAGGTAACGGCGTAAGTTTTTCATAGCCTCAAATAATGTCAGGCAGTTTTAAGAAAGCTCTTTGGATATATGAGACAAATTAAGAATTTTTTCTCCCCCATTGCTTGATCTTGTTAAGAGCTTTCTATTTTTGTAGCGTTTCTTCCCGCTCAAAAAAACAAAAACAGGTGAATGTACTTTAAAATAGATAAATTCTTATTTTCCCCTCCCTCTTTGTCAATCCATAAAATGCCTCTCCGTACGCAAGTACCCGTCTTCTTCGGCTTGCGAAGTTATTTGCTTTTTTTTTTTTTTTTTGCTTTTTTTATGTTTTTTTTTTCAGTAAAATTCATTCATTCATTCACTCGTTCGTTCGTTCGTTCTTTCTTTTTTTAATGGCTCGATGCTTTTAAACAATTCACCCCAAGCATGGCGATAATGCCACTAAGACGCAAGGATCTACTGGGAGTGAAAGAGAATGAAAAGACTTTAGAAGGAACCGGATACCGAATCCTAAACGGAACAAAAGATGAACCATTAAGTTTAAAACACCGAAGAGGAGTGTGAACCGGGCGATAGGCGAACCTGACTTTTGAGAAGGAGAGGGAGATAGGAAATAAATAATTAGTAAATAAAATTTGAGAGTTCAGATCATTTATCACAATGTCTTAATTTTAATATTGTTTTGAGATTTTTGTAAAATCATTTAATACCAAGCAAGGTGACGATAATGCTACTAGGAATTGGAAAAGAGCGAGAAGTGGGGGGAAAAGACAATAAAAGAACAGTTTTCAGGCAAACAGAAGAATTTTTTGAAGATTGTAGGCGGCAGGAAAACAAGAAACCGGAATAAAGTTCAACAGGTGAAAAGTGCGAGAAAAGAAACCATTAGAATAGAACTTACGATTGCCTCTAACTAGTTTAACAGTAAAACAGTGAGACCTAATTACCAATCTAGTAACACGCTTCAATACATGCAGTCGAGGCACGAAGGATGAAAGCTGATCAGAATAACTACCAGGAAAATATTTGTAGAAAAGACAGAGAGGAGCTACGTAAAGTCGGTGACATGTTGACTGAAGTCAAGATCCCCTGTGAGGATTGATTAAATTACGGACCTTTCTTTGGCTTTTGTCAAGAATCCCGAGATATATATTAGGAGAACCAGGTCAGATATCACAGTAGTATTCAATGCACGGACGGATGGTAGATCTATATATGTGCAAGATGAATTCTACCGAGAAAAATATGTCTGGCACGACACAGTAAACCAAATTTCCTAGCAGCAAGGGTAGTCCGAATGTCTTGTTACTCCCTACCAAAAAGTCGGGAAGGTCTGTATGAACAACAACACTTTCGTGTCATCCATCTGAAATAGAAAATTATATTATGTAGTGGTGACAAGACTTTCGGACCACCCTCTTGAAGTCGCAATTGCTTCAATATTGTTAATTCACTAACTAGTTCCCATACGTACAATTTGTCTGAAGTTGGGTAAATATAACAACATTTAAAAAAATAAACTTCAATGAAAATTACACCAAAGAGGAAAGTTGATCAGAATAATTGCCATGAAAATATTTGTAGAAAAGACAGAGGGGGAGGGCACGTCAAGTCGGTGAGAAAGTGACTGAAGTCGAGATGCCATGTCAGGATCGATTACATTACAAACCGTTAATTTTTGTCAAGTTTCTCGAGATATGTACTACGAACAGCAATAGTCAATGAAGTGTTTTAATTATATTAATATATAATTATAATAATATACTGGTATTTCTATCGTTTTGTTTTATTTATAAGAGTGCTTTAATTTTATTATATTGATTGATTTGATTCTATGGCTTCTAAACATATTGTGGATCATTTAAAGTCAAATTTCAGATTACAAGAGTAATTCTTGATTTCTTTGTTTCTAATGAAATTTTCCTTTTTCTGAATATAATTGTATTTTCCCCTATTTTCCTTAAAACTACCTCATTGCTCACATATTCCATCTAAGGTATTGTAAGCATCCTTCTGTAGAACCACATCTGTACCTCAACACACCTTTTCATCTATGTGGAGATTGGCCATCATTCACTGGCTTGGCATGTAGAACGATTGATGTTACGTAGCAGTATTCATTTTTTAAAATCTTTGTATAGACCTTCATCTTTCTTGTCACAAGTCTCTTCATTTCTGAGGAGATTGTACAGAATTCATTGCCATATAGGAGAATTGATATTACATAGCAGTTCAGCACCCTTCTTTATAGTGTCTAAATCCTTCTGTAGACCCCCAACTTTGTTGTATCCTGACTCCTCTTCATCTATGAGGAGATTGTTCAAAATTCACTGCCATGAAGGAGGATTGGTATTACCTAGCAGTTCAGCACTCTTTTTCTTGTTTCTAACGAAACTCTCCATTTTTTTAATATTTCACTTAGCTTTTAAAAGGCATCATTGACTATCCCAATGGGTTTCGTGTCGTCAATACAGTGGTCCATTGTGATATATATATATATATATATATATATATATATATATATATATATATATATATATATATATATATATATGTATATTAGTCACGGTCTATGCCTCAGACCTAAATAAAATTTATGTTTAAGCTGGGATGCGAGATTTGGCTTGATATGATTTCCTGGATTCCGATGAGTAAGGGATGTCTACAGGAAAGGACACCCTGGAGAATCTGATACTCATAGGTCGAATAGAGGGGAAAAAGAGACAAGGGAAAGCAATACCTGGCGGACTTAAGCAAGTCGATGACAGAACAGGGCCTTGGGAAAGTTGCAAAGGGACAAAGCTTATTGAGAGCTACAAGGGATAGGGTGAGGTGGAGAGCCATGATCGCCTACGTCCTGAAATGACACGGCACATAAAAAGAAAAAAAAAGAGGATAGGAACAATACACACAAAATACATGTGGAGTCAATTTAATATAAACAGTTTAATAACATGAACGTGAGAAAAGAAAAAGAAGATTAAAAAAAAAAGAGAAGGCATTTCTTTACGTGCGGTGGATGAGGCATATAGCATTTCAATCATGTCAAGATAATCCACATATTACTTAACTGTGTTTTGGTGTCAAGATACTATTCTTAAAAGAGTGCTCAATACTACTTTCAACATCATTACTTGTTAAGACATCAGAAATGTTGAAACAAAATGGCTATTTTGTAGCGATTTTATAACATATTTATGTTATAATTTTCGAATAAATAATTATATATATATATATATATATATATATATATATATATATATATATATATGAGGTTATTGTTTTTATATATATAGTGGACTCTCTTGTCGTATTCGACGTATGAGGGTCAAGCAGCTCAGTTCCTAGGAACCGACATCCCAAACACCAACATATGTTTTGATTATTAGTGGTGAAGGCTTTGTGCAGAACCAACCAAACTTTTTGAAGGGCCGAATACAGAGACCTGGTGCACTACGTGCCATAAGTTCCCCAAACGACCCTCTGTAGGTTTTGAATTCAGAGTTGTCCTTCTCCTAGACCAGTTGCCATCCAAGGCTATAGAACCCACTCTGTCATATTTACTCATAGCTGGAGGGAGAAGAGGAGGTTCAATCCCTTTCCCAAGGGAATTAGAACGTAAACGAATGTAATGGATTCGACTGGAATTCGAACTTGGCTCTATCTATTACTTAATCCGAGCAGCTAGCCATTACTCCACCGTGCCTCCTTTTATATATATATATATATATATATATATATATATATATATATATATATATATATATATATATATATATATATATATATATATATATTATATATCTATATTATATTTCTGTTTATATTTCTGAGATGAGGTATTATGTACACTATTTAAATTGTTCGGACTATCATCCTCGTCTTTGTTGTCATATTTATCACAACGTTTCGGCCGTTGTACGCTCCAGCCTTTTTTCAGGTGGTTGGAATGTCGAACTGATCCTTCTATTTCGCTCGCTGGTGTATACTGTTCTAGTTCCACGTGCCATGTATAATGGATGTCAGTTATCAGTTATCTCTTGCTAATTCCCCTCGCCAATTTCTCCACCGCCTTAACCAGGTATTGAACTCACACTCTTTGGTTTCTGTCACTGGATCTAAGTAACGCCTTTTATCCACTGTGTCTCAAAGACACATGGCACAGTGGATAAAGGTGTTAGTTAGATCCATTGATCTCTCTGATTCTTTGGGTCCTGTCACTGGATCTAACTAATGCCTATTATCCACTGTGTCTCAAAGACACATGGCACAGTGGATAAAGGTGTTGCTTAGATCCATTGATCTCTCTGATTCACGGCCATCTCCGCCTGAATCAAAGATATTACTTTGTGTGTGCTAGAAGTCGTGTTCTCCCTATCATCAAATGGGTCTTTGGGTGTATAGTAAAATATTGTCCATTAAAATCAACATCTACTTAACTCTACGGTCTAATTAAAGAAAAGTGGTCTTTCTTTTTTTTATATAACTTTTTCCTTTTTAGCAAAAGCAAGAAAAAGACAAAAGATTTTGAATTTCCAATTACATTTGAAATAGGACGTGATTTCCCGGTGAAAACCTTCAGACATATCACATATATTACTATCGACAGAGGATTTTGGAACGACGTTCTGATAAAAATATAGATATGAATATAGGCATATAAATGGATATGATTTTATATATATATATAGTAATTTTCTCAACGTAGCTTAGATGTAGGACAAGGCAGAAAGTATGGGGCACCCTGTGAGGATCGAACTCACTACTAAGTCGTAATTGTCGTAGCGAGACACGTTTGCTAACCATTACACCACCTCGAGGTGCCCAGTAGAAATAGATATATATGAATACATATACATTGATTAATATGAAAATAGATATGAATATAGGTTTATATTGATAGATATGAATATCAACACATGGAGATAGGTATGAAGATAAATGTATATGAATGCAATGTATATTGCAAAAGAACTAACGAAATTGAAATATGAAAGTGACGGTTGTGCCTGTTATTGATAGAGCACTTTGAACGGTCTCGAAGAATCATTTTGGTGTTTTTCCTTGTTTCATTGTTTCATTTTGTAAGCTAATTTGATAAAAAAAATGCAGTTAAAAATCATAATTTAACCATTTTCTTGATTTTTTTTTCTTGAATTAAAGATTGAATTTTTTTCTCATTTATGTGTGGAAACCTCCTACCCGGAACTGAGCAATAAAATAATAAATTTGAAGACGACGAAAAACAAAACAAAGAAAAAAACTTAACTTTTTAAACCCTAAGAAAAGATTAGATAATCATAAGATTCTATTAAATTTTTCAAAAATTATTCGGTAATAAATAAAATTATTCTTTAAAGTATTTATTTTTGTAGAAATAATTTTTTTAGATCTGTTATTGAATTAAAATATACATGCACACACGCGAACGTACATACACAGTACACAATGAGGTCACCTCGACTTGGTGTAATGGTTAGCAAGCTAGTCTCGTTATATCAATTACGACTGAATAGTGAGTTCGATCCTCACTGGGTGTCTCGTGCGTTCCGCCTTGTGCCTTCCGCCTTAAGCTACGTTTAGAAAATCGCCACACACACAATATGAATGAAATTAACATGGACATCTGTGTCGTGAAGACTAATGTCCATTTCTTTCTGGCAACAACCGTGGCCGGTGCAAGTGTTTTGTCCCAACCTTCGATCGCCAACTACATCTCAGTTTTCATAAGGTTGTATTCATATCAAATACATTTTTTAAAGCCTCATCATGTACAATAATGGATCATGTGAAATATAGTGAACAATTCAAATAGAAAGATTGAAAATAAATACAATGTGCATCTAAATACAAACTAATTCACAGATTTGGACGGGGGAAAAGGACGGTAAAATGAAGTCAAAATGCTCGAAAATTTTCCATCCTTTAATAATAGTCAGCTGGGGTTAGTTTAATTCGTAACATATATACCTATTTATTATAAATGTGGGTAGAAAAAAGCAAATGTTGATAAGATAGCGAGGTGGGGGTGCAGTCAGGCTTGATAGGTGAGAGGTCCGGTGGTAGTACGCACCTGACCTGACAACAAGAACTGGGTAATAGAATTGATGTTCGGACCTCTGAAGTCATTTTCCCGACTATTTTTGTTTTTAATTTTTTTTTTTTATTAATCATTTCACCCCAAGCAAAGCAATAAAGCCACTAAGATGCAAGGAGTTACTGAGTGTTAGAGATTATGAGAAAAAGAAAACATTAGTAAGAAGAGAGAACAAAAAAAAAAAAAAAAAAAGGAAAGAAAAAAATAAGGCAAAAGATAACGATTATTGACATTGCAATTTAAATTTTTGAGGATCAAAGTTAACCGAGTAGCGATGAAAATATATTTGTAAAAAAAATGTTGTATACATGGATAGACAATTTCGATTTGAAAATTGATCATCTTGCCGTCAGTGAAATGACAGGTTCCGAACTAATAATAATGATGATGATGATGATAATCATCACCACCATCATTATGACAATCACAAGCACGTCGATGACTACAAAACAGTTACTCAGACGGAAATACTCCCTTACTCGACTCGTGACTATAGTTTCCCATTCATAACATTTGTATCAATGGGATAGAAATAGGGCGATGTTTGGTTGCCGTGAGAGCATAACAACTTATGAATGAATAAAAGGTAAAGTGATAACCATTATTTGCTTTGCCTTCCTTCTTTCTTTTCTTTTTATTGGCAATATCCAAATATCGAACATTGTCTACAAATTCGCCCCATTTCTATTACCAGTAATTCAGTTCAAATAATCATTTTTTTTTTTTAAATGGGAGAATGAATATAACATCGACTTCATCTTATTAGATAGTAATCAATCTATAACATTCCAGGCGAGGTTTTTTCTTACGCATCTACGCGTGTATGTACGCATAGATTTGTATTAAGTCCCTTTTGAGTCGGAGACACGCTCAACGCGTCCGACAAGACTAGAATAAATGATTTTCTTAAATTCTATATTCATTTCATTGTTATGTATTTTTTTTTGTTCTTTTTTGTTTTAACAGGAGTCTAATCAATCGGCCCAGTGTGAGCTTTGAGACGAAATATTTTTTTTACTATTCTACGCAATTTTTAGACAAATGTTTTGTTTTTCATGTTTTTGTGTCATTATTTTTTAATAAAAAGTATTTAAATTAAATTTTCGAAACAGTATTTTATTACCGTATTACTCGAGTATAGTGCGATTTTTGATGGTCAGTTTTATTACGAAAAACTAAAAAACTAAAAATACAATATATACAAGAATTTTTTTTTTTTTTTTTTTTTTTTTTGAGTTTAACCATTTCAAAAAAAAAATCATGCACTTATACACGGGTAAAAAAATTTCTGCAGAGATTAAAAGATTAAATATTCAAGCATTTTCGGCGACAGGTTGCACTATACACTGGTAATTTTTCCTGGAGGTGTTAATTCATGCTTTTTCGGTGAATAACTTACCTAGTAGGCTACATTCTCACAGTCAGTCAGTTATGTGCCATGCGTGATACATGATTAGGCGATCATGTATCTTTCGATACGTCAGTCATGTATCTTTTCGATACATGACTGACGAGGCAGATTTTTTTCCCGCAGTAGGTTTACATTTCTTTCCAGTTGCCATCCAAGGCTATAGAACCCGGTCTGTCCTGCTATTAACCCATAGATGGGGGGGAGAAGAGGAGGATTCATACCTTCTCCAACGATCTTAGTAGTATAGCTGGCCATTCGTATTCGAGTATACACGTCTACTAGGCCGGCTAGCCAATCCCTATTGCAGACGCTTGCTCAGGCGCATTTGGGTTTATTCAACACCCACATAGCCCACCTGTGGTTTATACTGCAACTATACTGAGCAGACATTTGTTACAGTTTCTGGGAAAGAGCGTGTTATCTAGCATGATCGACAATTTGAACAAGACCAGCACGCTCAAGCCCTCGTCCATGATGACTTGTAATTTTCGGTTTTCGGGTTCTGTCTATCTAATTTCTCTCACAAGGTGTGGTATGGTTTTCAGGAACTTTCCAAAGGAATGACCTAGGATCATCCGATAACATCAGGAAGTCTCCTTCCTGGCAAATCGACCATGGTGAGATTCGAACCCAGGTCTCATGTTCAGAATGCGAACGTTCTAACCGGCCACTCGACCCATCCCAAGGATATGCACTTAGCACGTAAGTGAATGTAATGGATTCGACTAGAATTCGAACACAGGCCCTTGACTAACCATAACGGTACCATAAAGCCTGCATACCGTACCCTAGATGCATTCTTTCTGTTGTTGGATGAAACTGTAGAACGACATGCATTATACACAAGCTACGTGAAAAATTCAGGTTTTTCACTAAAGAAAATCAGTGGTCGAACTATACATGAAATAACCTTATACACGAATATATACGGTATTCAGCACGTTTGTAACACTTAGTAAAGTTTATCTTTTTGCTATTTCTCCTAATTCCTATTCTGCCAAACATTTACCCGAGCTTGTTAGGTAAGTTATTCGCTGATTTCCTCTGTCCCTCTTGCCTTCAATATGTCTTGTGAATGTCAAATTTTCCAAACCGTCCTTCCCCATTATGTACCTTAGAAATTTCATCATCTGTTTCTATGCTAAGAATAAATGTCCTTTTTGCTTCCATTTTCTCTAAAACTTCCTTGCTCACAAATTTAGTTTATGGTGTTCTCAGCATCCTTCTGTAGAACCACATCAAAAGTGACCCCACTCGATACACTTTGGCGACAGAAGTGGTAACTGTGTCTCAGAAGTGACAGCGGCATCAACCAATTTGTGATGAAAAAAATCTTTTCCGTTAATTCACTACAAAATAATAATTAGCCTCAAAAATATATATATATATATATATATATATATATATATATATATATATATATATATATATATATATATATATATATATATATATAATTACTAAAATGCACACGGAATTTGGTGTGAATTTTAGCAAATATAAATAAACTACACTTCAGGTTGATCTGACCTTTGCGATCGCCCCAAATGTAGACAACTCGGATGCGCTATTTCTAAGTGTGGGGTCAACATTTGCGTTCACCCTAATAAACAAAGCCAAAAATAGATTTTTATCCCTTATCTTTATTGTTATTTTTATTTTTAATTGCATAAAAATCCTTGTAAGTACTTAGAATATCATTCACATTTACGAAATATGAATATGTAATTTTTCATTCTGATGGTTGGAGTGGTTGCAAGCCAAGCTGAACAAATTTTGATTTACAATTTCAAAAGAGTGATAAAAAAAAAGCAATGAAGAACATTGATTTAAAATTTCTTGGAGTGTAATTAGTATTTGCGATAAGTGACTTTACATTATTTGGGGTGAATTAACAGAAAAGATCCAAAATTAAAAAAAATTAATAATGTCTGACGGTAATAAAATCAAAACTGAATGAATGAGACTGAGCAGTTGCGAAGAAAAGTATATGAAATTAAGATGAAAAGAATGCCCGTCAAAAATTAATAACTGTTCACAATGCTCTATCTAATAAAAGTTCAACGTAACTTAAAAAAAAAATAAACAGTGTTAATTACACACACACACACACACACACACACACACACACACACACACACACACACACACACACACACACACACACACACACACGAAGATACTATCCCCAACTTTTAGCAGTTCCTGGAAGTCACCCAGGGAAAACTCGAAACACAGCACTACGTTGATAAAAACAACGAAAGTAAAGAAAAAAACCGAAATTGTTTTTTATCAACGTGGTGCTGTGTTTCGAACTTTCCCTGGATGTCTATCGTATTCATTGACTTCCAGGAACTATTAAAAGGGAACTATTAATTTGGCCAATTGGGTATAGTATCTTCCAGTTGTGTGTGTGTGTGTGTGTGTGTGTTTTGTGTGTGTCACGCCCGGCATCCTTACTACGAACATGGCTAAATTGATAGAGACGCTCGTTCCAGCTGCTAATGTTTCATTTCATTTCCGGTGTTCGATCCCCGGGCTTGGCAACGGAAGACTTTACCAGCTCGATGGGTCGGGAGAGTAGAACAGTGTCAACTGGAGACAAAATATAGCAGTTACCACGCCTGTCGCCAAAGTGTATTGAGTGGGGTCAGTCTTTAAGTCAGTGGGGGCATGAGAAAAAATTTGCATACTAAAATTAGTTCACATCATTTTCACAGCAAGAAGCAAATGATATTCGGGGTTGAGGTGTGCGGGTTCACCAGGCCCATCCTTTGGCGACGGGTGTAGTAGTTACGAGTTTAGAAACCCCTGGGAGGGACGCTGGACATGACAGGGAATGGGAAGAGGGTTTCCGCGAACCCCACTCCTGCCTGTAAAGGATTCCCTCAGAATTCTTACTGGATACGACATACGCCCCATGAAGGCCGTAGAGTACATCGGTAGAAACGTAAGAATAAAATAACAAATAGTAATTGTAATATTAGCCGTCTTCTTTAAGGAAGCGTTTGGCATTCATTGACCTGGCAGTCAGTGCTAACGTCACTTGAAATTTATAAGACCATTCCGGTTTTTGAGGAATATTACAATGGTAAAAAAAAAAAAGAATTGAAATGGTGTCGAGACACCAAACATCTTTTTTAGCTAATTTGAGGACACTGAATCTGAAAATGATCTTATTTTTTCTTGGTTAGCTATCGTCTTTTCTGTTACAGAAATGCCTCATTTTTAGGAAAAAAAGCATTTTTTTCATTTGTTTTCTGTGTATATGATTTTGACCGATGGCAATATTTCTCAAAATAAAATCGTAGAAACCTGTCAATTTGTATTTAAACCAACACATATTGGTCTGCTTATTTAGAGATATTATTTTTGCAATAACAATCCGACCCTAAGTCTTTAAAAATAACACAATTGAATAGACCAAGATCAGCAAGTATTCTCATCAAATTATGTAATAAACAAACAGTAGAAATAAAACCTTTGTGAACATAAGAACTATGGTAAAAAATTGTCTGTCATGTTCAGCATGTTTAAGTTAGTTTTGATACTACAGCAGTATCATATACAATGGAATAGGTGCATTTAATTGGGATGTCTTTAGTTGGTGTTTCTTTCCAACTGTGAAAACAAAATGCTCTCAATGTGCTTGGTTTCCTTCTGTAGTGAAGGGATAAATTGATGGGATGAATTTATGAATATTAAACAAGATTTTTGGGTTTCATTTTTTATGTCACCTTAATGATCAGGTTTACTAAAATGTATTACTGATAAAGTTTATCAGTTAATTTGAATTTTGGCAATAAACTGGAAAAATTTGGTACTTCTATTTTAAAACTTTTGACACAAAAACATTTTTATCTTATAAAAATAGTTTATTTAAGCTGGTAGACATAAATTACTCGGCCTACCTGAAAATTGATGCGTTTCTATGACGTTTATTAACTAAATTTTGCGATCAGCCAAGATCGTAAATTGATCTTTTTTTCTAAAAATGAGAAATTTCAGTACAGCTAAAACGGTAGCTAACCATGAAAAACTGAGATCATTCTAGGAATCGGCATCATCAAATAAGCTAAAAATTTGTTTTGTTTATTGGCACCAAAAATCGTGGTGGCCAGTGTAATCGTTCGCTAAATTGTTCCTTGGATATTGAAGTTTCGCGTGCAATGAAAGAACACTGGGTCAGCCAACCGCAACAAACTTCCGTCTATCTCGTGGGTTAATAGTAACGACTTGATAGGTTAATACCGTCGGTTAATAAAACGAGAGTGACTACTCCAAGGTGATGGTGTATGAAATCGTTGCCCTGTCCGGACAACAGAGCTCCTCTCTCGACTAAAACTGATAGAATCCAAGGTAATGCGGGGCATTAACGCTTTGAGAGCGGCTTTGAGTTGTCGGAAGGGGGTCAGTGTCTACAATCAATCACCTTAGGGATTCCGCTCCGGATTTTTTTACGATTTACTTTTATAAACTTTTTCAAGTTTCAGTATGGCCGCAAAGGCAATGGTGGTCTGAATTCAGTTTTCTTTCTCCTTGACTAACTGCCACCCAAAGCAAGAAGGCTGCTATTTAATCCATAGACGGGGGAAGACGTGTTCATGCATTTTTCTTGGGAATTATTGCGAAGTGAACGAAGTAGAATTTCAGTTTCCGCGTCTATAACTGTTACGATGTCCGTACATTCACACCAGTTTGTAAATTAGGTAAAATTCTAGTTTACTCACGCGGTAAATATAATCTATTTAAAAATTAAAACTATTAAATCTTATACGAAAGAGTGCTGAAAAGTTCTGTCTGAACCTGATCATTTTTTTAACTCCTTGGTTGGGCTTATAACTTTTCAGTACCCCTTTGCGGATATTAAAAGAATCTACTTTGTACCGAGTCTGTAAGGCTATAATCTATGTATAATTCAATAATTATGTTTTACAATCATTCATATTTTACGCGTGAGTAAACTAGAATTTATCCTCAATTATATTTTAAAGGAATCTATAAAGGGTCCGTAAGACTATAATATAGGTAGAATTTTAATGGAGAATCGGTTGTATTTGACGCGTGAGTAAACTAGGATCTACATCAAGTAAACTTTGTACGAGGTCTATAAAAGGTCCGTAACACTATAATATAGGTATTTTATAGTTTTAATAGAGAATCGGTTATATTTGAAACGTGAGTAAACTAGGACTTATCTCCTATCTTGTGTGAGATTAATAAAAGGTGCGTTACACTATGACGTAAGTATAATTCAATAATTTTAATTGAAAGGCGATTATATTTGACGCGTGAGTAAACTAGGTTTTAATCTTTTCCTCAGTGGTATAACGTCATTTTGGGAAACTTTTTGCTCATCAAAAGGTGATGATGATCGAATCCAACATGTGATGAGCCGAGGTAGTTAAGACAAATCGGTGATAAGATTAAAATAACGATTTAAGGATTATGATATTGTACAATTGATAGCTGATTGAACAGTAGAAAACATCGCATCGCCCGGATTATATACATGAAGATTAGCAAGTAACATTTACTATGAATAATATCTTAAGATCTCTAACAATTAATGAACAATTTTACAAATACAACTTTTACAAAGCCCCTCATAAGTCTGTATTTTTTCCCGAGGGTTTTGTATTAATAGTTTTTATTTAAAAGTTATATTATTATTGAGTGAGATAACGACACACCAACGAAGTGACGCTGGGGTAGATATATACGAAAAATATACAGCTAGTTTGATAAGCGCATACAAGGCACATGGTCTAATGTGCGCGATAAGGTGACAACTAATGAAAACAGCGTATAACCTTACAGGTGTTCTCATAACCTTAAAAGTGTCTTCAGATTGGGTAACCCAGTTCGCTCAGACGGCCTCTGGTTGAGGGTGTTCCCAAATATCTAGATGTAAGTCCTTAGTCGCTTTGGCTGCTTCAAGCTTTAGAAAATAAAAAAGCAAAGAAACCTATGGTCCCACCACCACCACCTTACTCCGAGCCATGAACAGAGATGCCCAATTCTTAGGGTACTGCTCAACTGATTAAGATCAGGCAAGTGAGAGAAAAGTCATGCCATTGAATATATTGATTGTTTTTATTTTAGATCTTTGGATTTCTGTAGTATACACATTTCCTTCCAGGTCCCAACGAGAGACCTAAGGTCAGAAATACCTTCATGACATTTTCCACTAATCATTTTTTGTAAAAAAAATAAAAAAATCTAAGACCACATACGTTTCACATAGATAAAGCTATTCGTAATATGTGAGCTGTTCTTGCGAGTACAATTTTTTGTATTTAAGGCGTGTGCTACCAGGAATCCCTTCAATGAGTCTATCGGAACCATTTCCAATCAATCCGAGTCCTCCAACTACAACTGGAATTATTGATATCCTCATGGGACACATTTTTTTAAAATTTCTACTTCAAGTTTGTTTTTTTTTTTATATAGATTTTTTTTTTGAAGATACATTACAAGCTGCCATGTCAATAAGAAAGCACATTCTGTTTTAGTGGTTTTGATCACGATGTCTAGGCGATTAGATTTGATTGTTCTCTCTGTGTTTAAAATTGTTACAGGTCCTATCTCTGTAACCGGGTCTGGGTGATGTTCATACCGGTTTCTTTCACGTAAAAGTTGCATATTTTCCAGTGCAGATATTGGCCAACTCTGTCGTGCAGAGTTTTATATTTAATAGGTACTAACACAATGCAACGTGATGCAAGATGGTCGACTGTTTCTGGATATTTATCACAGAATCTGAATTATTATTTTTATTATATGGACTTTGCTTTAAAATTAGGAATGAATTTTAAATCTAGTTATGCAAATATGTATTTTATCCTACAATTCAAACCAGATGGCGATGTGAATGTTCCCTTATTGTGAACAAGACATTATCATTCTTCTCACGTTGAAATTTCTTCAATTACTGATAGAATAGATAGAAATATTATGTGTACATTAAATATAAATTTGCACATAATAAACAAAATGAATGAAAAGAAAGAAAGGGTGGGGAGATATTATGAAAAAATGAAAGAAAGTATGAGGAGATATTAAGAAAGAATAAAAGAAAGAAAGAGTAGGGACATCTACCCCTCCCCGCAACAAAATAGAACGAAAGGAAGATTAGCGAGATATTAAGAAAGAGCGAAACCTAGAAAAAAGGGGAGGGCGTTCTTAAAAAGAACAAAAGAAAAAAACGGTTGGCGAGATATTGAGAAAGAGCGAAATATATTTATCAGTCGTTAGAGTAGGGTGTTAACTTAAAAAAAAAAAAAAAAAGAACGATATAAAAATTTGGTGAGATACTCAGAGAAAAATAAACATAAGATATTAAGAAAAGAAAGAAAGAAAAAGAAAGAAAGAAAGAAATGCTGGAGAGATATGAAGGTATGACATAACTGAGAGACGCTGACGACAGACACTTCCGTGGTGCCGGTCGAGCAACGATTATCGAGTCCGGTACTTTTTACAAAGCGTCTCAGTCGGATATCCAATCAATTAGAATTGTGATCGAAATGATCTATGATCGAAGTACCCACCGTGCCAGACACCACTCCACTATATACTTTCTAAATATCAGGCGTTTGTTCTGAACTTGAAGGGTTTGATATGGTCTGAAAAAGGGACCTTTTACAAAAAGTACAAGCTGAAAAATTTTATAAAGAATTTGATTAAATTATCGTTACGTTTCATTTTTACTTTTTTAAAAATTTTTGTCTTTTAGTCAGTCGAAGAGATTCATCGTAGAGTTAAAGAGATACGTTTATTGATGTTTTTCATACATTTCATCTTTCTGATAAATTATTAAATAATATATACAAATATTTAAGTAAAATCTCTATTTATAATAAACAGTTTTAACGACATTTACCGTCCTGAATGTCCGAGAAATTTTCATAGTAAATATGCGTCCTGCGACAGGATTCGAACCTGTATTCTCCACGGAACCGTCATATAGCCTGAGGTGCTTTACCAATTTAGCCACAGAGGAGCGTTTCGGTTAGCAAAGTCGATTTTACTATTTTTAAACTACAATTCTCCATGAAACGCTCCTCTGTGGCTAAATTGGTAAAGTCCCTCAGGCTATATGATGGTTCCGTGTAGGATACAGGTTCGATTCCTGTCGGAGGACGCATATTTTCTATGAAAATTTCTCGGACATTCAGGTCGGTAAATGGTAAATGGTCGGTAAATACTGTGTATTATAAACAGAGCATTTACTTAAATATTTGTATCTATAAAAAAAAACATACACATAAAAATGTCTTTATATATATATATATATATATATATATATATATATATATATATATATATATATATATAAGTGTAATTGTCGATTACTTGGATGATGAGGTCCTACTGCATATGTGTGTATTAGGCATATGTAAAAAGTTTCCAGAACTTTCTTTTTGAAAACTACAGATAAAACATACAATTGAAAACTGTTTTTTTCGCTGTAAGCTTTTTGCATAGACATAATAAAATGAAATAAAATGTAAATAAAAGCGATACGGTTTCGAACCCCGCAGAAAAGCACACTTTCTTAAAGACTCTTAAAATGTCCAGGTCGGTAGACATCAATCGCAGCGACACGCCTGATAAAAGGAGCTACGTTATATATATATATATATATATATGTCATAAGATGTGCTATATTTATTGGATAAAGTGCTCAATATCAGAGATAGAGCGTGTGTAAATATAAAAGTGGACATAGAAGTCAACACTTAGAGGCGACAGTCTGTTTCATGCTAGATACAGAAAGTTTTGTCTGAATTGGTTCATATTTTTAGGACATCATTAGTTGGCTCGCATTTTAAAGGTACCATAAACTGGCTCGCATCTTAAAGGTACTATAAGTCGGCACGCATTCTAAGAGCACTATAAATTGGTTCGCATTTGGAAACTTATAGAAACTACAGAAATTATGTGTAAATACGTTACTTAATCAGGTATACAGTAAAAATAAGTACTTGTTCTAAAACATCAGTTTCGATTAAAATAATCCATTAAAATGAATTAAGGAAGCTGAATTAAGATATTACGGCTTTAGTCAAATATCTGTAGGACGATCGATCCAGACATAGGTTTCTGTACTTAAATAGGTGAAATAGCAGTGTAGATTGAGCTCACTTTGCTTGGGTGTCAGACAGGCCCGTCACCAAGTGGGAGCCAGTTTCACCCCAACCAGAAAATCATTTGTCCTCCCCTACATACACCTGCGAAAATGATGCGAACTAACTTTAGTATGTTAATCTTTACAAAAAATAAAAATAATTTATCGAGCACATTTCCGGCGCTTCTACAGGACTTCCTCGATTTTCCAGACTTCGATTATCCGAACGTAAAATGAAGAGAAATATTGAAATCCTCCAAATATTTTTCAGTTACCCTAATTAAACGCAATCTATTATTTAATCTCGGACAAGTGTTTTGAAAATTTAGAAAACTAGACACAGATTTTGATTTAAAAAAAAAAAAAAAAAGCGCTGATAAAAGCAGTTCGATTAATTCTTGTTAATGTCCTTGTTACTTTCATACAAAGAACGTATATTTGAATTATTACAATTTGGTTAGGTTTTAAACCAGAAGCAACCTTTACAAATACATAGTTTAATCCAGCTTCGGGAGGTAGGCAGAAAAACGTAAGACCAGTCGGAAACGGGCAAAGATTGAGGCACTTTTTTCATAAAAAATAAACTGTACAAGCCTTGAAAATAGCG
>CAHIKZ030005488.1:582500-590000 GCA_903632075.3 Acanthosepion pharaonis | reverse complement strand
CACGGAGGACAGACCCCCGAAAAAAAAAAGGAAGCTAATGCATTATTTTATTTTAGAATCTAAGTAATCGACACTACAGGGGACAGCGCGTTCAATGCTAATGTTAAAAAAAAAACGACATAACAGTTGGGACAGTGGTTGGACACTTTACCTTGTCCTTACGAAAATAAAAAAACCTGCGAATATGCAAACGGACACAACTCATTATTAAAGAGTCCCAAAACCCCAGTGACCTGAGAGAGCAACAATGCCAATGTTAAATATAGTTTCCCCATATCCACCATTTCAGCTAACTGCGTTCAACCTCAGAAATACGAAATCCTTAAGTCTGATTTAATAATAATTCCATAATTTTAAAATAGTGATGCTGGCAATTCGGATAGGCCAAACGGAAGGCGTAAAGTGCTCTATTTAAGTTCTCCACCTGATATTGAAATATATTTTTTATAAAGCGTATGTTAAAACTGCTAAGATCTCCAAAAACAACGAGGCTTCTATTCGTCACATAACTTTTATTATAGTATATTGTTAGAATTGTTTTCTTTTATTATTAGTTATTGTTGTCAATCTCTTATTGTGCCTAATATGATCTACGGTAAGAACGAATCTTCTATCCGTCACATAACTTTTATTACCATCTATTGTTAGAATAGGTCTATATTATTATTAGTTATTGTTGTCAATCTCTTAATGTACCCGATATGATCTTCGATAAGAACGTATCTTCTATCCATCACAGAACTTTTATTATAATATATTGTTAGAATTGTTTTCCTTTATTATTAGTTATTGTTATTAATCTCCTATTGAGCTTAATAAGATCTCCAGTAAGACCGAATCTTCTATCCGTCACAGAACTTTTAAAAATTAAGATAATGCCAGAAAAAACTTATTGAGAGAAAGAAGACGGAAAACTGGTTATATTTTGAGAACTTTCTACAACGAATTCGAAAAATTTGTGCTACAGTAATTAAGGCTAAAGGAGGATATTTTTACGAGAGCAAAGTTTAATCATAAAATGCTTTTTTCTTTTAGTCATAATAAAATTGTTTATAAAAAATCATGTCTAACTTTTTGAAACCATGTAAAATAATTTTCTCTTATTTTATTTTAGAATCGAGGTTATCGACACCAAGGGGGCAACGCGTTCTAATATCAAAAAGAACCTAACATATTGTAATAATAGTTCTGTTTTATTATTAGTTATTGTTATTCGAATCTCTCCTCAAGTTTCACACTACCATGACCATCAGGCAACCGGAACGTTTTATCAATGGCGATTGCGATAGAATGAAACTCGAGTAGCTGTCCAAACCTTTTCTCTACGTAAATATTATTTTACATAATTATCAATTAAGAACCTTTTTAATTGTTATAGGTATAATCAAATTGCCATAATACAATTATAAGATTTTTTAAACTAGCCTTAGATAGGTTTTAAAGTTTATTTTCATCATTTAATATAAAAATTTACAGTTCTTTGCATTTATCATAAAAAAGCTTATACTGAAAATGTAACTTGTGGCTTTATTAAATTGATTTTCATATTGGTTTTCTAATTCGTCGACAGTTCTATTTTATTATTAGTTATTGTTGTTAATCTTTTATTGTGCAAAAAAATTCGAAAATAAATTTTGAAACGGAAATTAGGCGGAAAAAAAAACACGTAATGGCTAAACTTCCGGTTCATTTCTATTCTTTTAATATCGGGAAAAAAATAAATATTTTAGTGAAATATATGTACGGCATCGAGATTTTAATAGATAATATGGTACAACTTTTAAAACAAAAATTACATATGTATGGATATATTACGGGGTCGTATTCTACTCAAGGGTGTAACTTATACCTGTTTCAAAAATACGGTTTATGTGAACATTGTAAATTGTTTGAATAAAAATTAATCGAAAGGACAATTATACTAAATGATAATTATTCGAAATGCAATTTTTTTTTATTGCAATAAAAACGTAAAAATTAAAAGAGGAAATAAACAAATGATAATTATTCGAAATACAAATATCGTTAATAAAACAATTTAGGAAGAAAAAATCCTTAAGTTATATGATACTGCACGTAAATAGTCAACTACTGAAGAGTACTAGTTAAAAGGATGCCACTAATTTTTTAAGTCTTCCGTTTATGTCACCGGATTTCTTGGCGCTCTTCATATTTTGGCAACCTGCTCTTAATTTTGCAATATGAATTTCTTTTAAATACTGTTCACTTTTAAGAATGTCTAAGAATTTCCATATTTGGGATGATGGGATGACAGTTGCTGAAAAAAAGCCTTATGCCATCCTTCAAAAGCGTTATTAGTTCAAGACTACATACGTATTTCAAACAGTCATTTCGAATATTTATCATTTAGTATAATTGTCCTTTCGATTAATTTTCATTCAAATGATTTACAATACGAATAAATGCTTTTCGAATAATTGTTTTCGAACAATTTTTTTCGATACGAGTAACACGGGGTCGTATAATCCACAGGAAAATACGGTATGTATATTTAGATTTCGATATGATCCATTGGCAGTCTTAAAAACTGACCTACAAGAGAGTCAGTCAGTCAGTTGTGTACCATGAGTGATACACGCGTAGGCGATCATGTATCTTTCGATACATGACTGACGAGGCAAATTTTCTCCTCCAGTAGGTTGCCATTTCTTTCTGCGGTAGTTGCCATCCAAGTCTATAGAACCCGGTCTGTCTTGCTATTTACCCATAGCTGAGGGAGAAGAAGAGTATTAGCAAGTAATCGAATGTTATGGATTCGACTGGAATTCGAACTCGGTTCCTCAATCCGAGCCGCTATCCATTATTCCACCGTGTCTCCTTACAAGAGTGTACTACTGCTAAATTTTCTTCAACAACAAAAAATCATCGAGTCGCCTTTTTTCGGTGGGACAAGCTTATCACTCCCCAAAACTGAATCGGAAAACCGAATTCAAATTCTGACTCGGTATAGTAATATTCATTTTTCCCTAATTTAATTTAAAAAAAAGCATGAACCCACTCATCCCTTTTGCTTGTTCTTTCGCCATAAAAATGCTCGTTATTAGCATGATATGGTGATTGATTGACGTCGGAGAAGCTCTGACGAGAATTTTTACAAACCTCATTTCTATGACTGCCTTACCTACCGTGGTATTGATAGCAAAATAATTTACTTTCCTTGTCAATCTTGACAAGGAATCTTGTCATGTAGTGTCCTGTATAAATTTTGCTTAACCTATTTGATTATCCAGTCAGGAGGTTTGTTTTCTTAATTAATCTTGTTTGTCGGTAAGAGGCAATCAAACGCCTACAAAATTCCGGCTACACGGATCGAAATACAAGTATTTAAATCTTATGTAAAAGACCAATAGCTTAAGAAATACCTTTCCTTCTTCTCTCTTTTCTTTTCTCCCCTCTCTTTTATTCTCTTAGTATACCACGTAGCCGAGTGATTACAGCGTTAATGTTCCAGCAAAAAGATCCGGGTTCAAATATGGAGACGATTCATGTGTGTGGCACCTTTTTTGTAAAGTGTCTGAAAAACCATACCATAGGTTAACGCAAACATTGTGAGTGAAATTGAGCAGACAAAACTGTACGGAAGCCGTCAATGGTTACGTTAGCACGAAGTCACAAATCATCGTGACCGAGGATTTTAGCGTACTGGCTCTGTTCAACTACTAAACACGCTAAATAGTGCTCTCAGCTGGAAACTGTAAGTGAGGCCCGTTCAGTATAGTATAAAAATTATTTCTGTGAGTGTTGAAGAAACACAGATGTGTTTGAGAAGGTGTCTGCAACTGGGATTAGCTAATTACTCTCTCAAACAGGCCTACTTGGAAATGAATAGTAAGCTATTATATGTATGTATTTAAATATATTTTCTTGATTTCGACCGACAAATTCTCTTTATTCAATTTTTTTATTAAATTTTGTCAGTTGACGCCCGAGAAACCGTACATCAAGATGTAATTTTAAAAAAATGAATAGACATGCGTTATAGGGCAAATTTAATAAAACATAGTTTGAATGAATTCCTGGGGCTAAGTTTACTCTCTCTCTCTCATATATATATATTTCAATTAAAGGTGCAATTATAATTTATAAATTAATGAATCATTCATACAAAAACAAATATAGAGGTTAATGATTTAAATCATTAACCTCTATATTTGTTTTTTGTATGAATGATTCATTAATTTATATATATATATATATATATATATATATATATATATATATATATATATATATATATATATATATAATCCTCACTGGTAGCACGCCTTGAGTTTCATGTACAACGCAATCTTCAGAACGGTCAGTATCTACCCAACACCTGAAGACTGCGTTGTGCATGAAACTTCGAGTCGTGCTACCGGTGAGAGATAATATGTATATTTATTAATATATACTTAATGGGTTATATTACATCGAGCGCTGTTTTATTAACACCGGCACTCTATGTGCTATATATATATATATATATATATATATATATACACTAACAAACCAAACACCACTCGTGAACTCCGATTCAAGTCGTAACTCAGAGATTCACTCTATATAATTGGCAGACAACAAGATCGAATCTTGTGGTCTGACAAACGCAGACCATGAAATAGTTACTATTTGTATCTAAGTCCCTGGGTGGTGTTTGGTTTGTTAGTGTTACTGTTCTGTCTTAGTTTAATTTCTAGAGACATTGAGCACATTAGGTTTTTTCTGTCAATAGATGTTTGTCTTCTTTTTTTTTTCTCTTTTGTCTTTTTTTCAGGGTTTTTACTTTTATTTATTTTGCTTTTTGCTTCTTTTTGGTAGGGTTTTTCTTTCATGCTCCACCTATAGTGAGGCTTATTTTAGTTATATATATAATTCTATTGACTTCCTACTGTCGTCCTTTGAGCATTACAATTTTTAAGAGGGCACGCGTTGAACAAGGAATCATCGAACATGCGCATGCGTTAGATGCTCGTTGGCTTCTGTTGACGCCATGCTCGTTCATTACATCAGTGTGCGTTTTGTTGTATTTTAATATATTATTTCATTTCATTATCATATACACTCTAATGGCCCCGAAGAAAGTTATTGATACCAGCTGACCCAAGAGGAAATTCGTGAGAGTCACAATTGAAGTGAAAAAAAAAAGCAAATAATAGCGAAAGGGGAAAGCGTGTTTTTGATCTCGTGGTGAATTTCTTGATCAACTATATGCAAGATACAGAGGAACAAAGATGTATTTAATGCAGTAGATGTTGCAAAATAAATGAGTGTGTTAACTAAGCAAAGATCACAGACACGTGAAAATGTAAAAAAAAAAATTTAGCTTATCGAACCGAGTTTTCTATGTAACTTAACTGCAAATATTGATTTGTTTTTTACGGCTTATCAACCATTTACATGTTATTTAAAGCCAAAAAATATTTTTAGATTGTAATATTTTTAGATAATGATGATTTAGTGACACGAGTCTTAATAATTAATTATTGGTCGGATGACAGGACTTGAACCAGAAGAATAGGTTGACAGAAACATAAGCCTAATAATAAATGATCGATTCGTTAATTTTCTATGGTTGATCAACCTTTTACAGGTTATTTAAAGCCAAAAATATTTTTAGATTGTAAGAATTCTCTTTTTTTTTTAACAGATCGACACATCTATCAAAGAGATGAATTTTAAATTTTTATTATTGTATTATTCCAAAATTTTAACACATCAGCAGATAGCTATTAATGTCAAAAACTGAGCGCAAATAGTTACTAATTAAAAATATAGTAATTTAATGTATAATATTATCCATAATAGAATGTCGTTTTTGATTAAAGTTAAAAAAATTACCATAAATACGTAAAAAAATGCCGAAAATTCCCTTTTCCAAAACAGTTATTTGTGTTATGTTATTTACCTAAACAATAATAACATTGAATATTTTTTTTAAACATTAAAGTATATTTAATCACATCTCCCTAATAGTTGTTGTGATTTGTAAATAATAATGGATATCTGCTCGGAGAGAGAACTCAGAGAGCCGAGTTCAATTTCCAGTCGAGTTCGTTAGATACACTTACGTACAAATACCCTTGGGAAAAGTATGAATCTATCTCTTTTCGCCCCAGCTATGGGTTGAATAGCAGGACAGACTGGGTTCTTTAGCCTTGGTTGGCAACCAGTCTACCGCAGAAAGAATGGCAACTTACTGCGTGGGAAAAAAAAAATTTGCCTCGCTAGTCATGTATCGAAAGATCGCCCAAGCGTGTATTACGTATGAAGGATTTATTGATATAGATTTTACTAATTAACCCATAGCTGGAGGGAGAAGAGGTAGATTTATATTCTTCCCTAGTGTATTTGCGGGTAAGTGAATATAAAGAACACAACGGGAATTAGAACTCAGCTCTCCGATTAACAATCCAAAACCATTATCAATTACACCAGCCGCACATCAGAGTTTACAGCAACTGGTATTCCCAAGTGGTCACCCATCTAGGTACTGACCAGACTAGATGTTGCTTAACGTCGGTGATTGTGCGGGAACCGGTGTTTCAACGTGCTGTGGCTGTAAGGCGTAATTGTATATAACGAACCCAACGGGAATTGGAACTCGGCTCTCCGATTAAAAATTCCGAGCCATTATCCATTGCACCAACCGCACATTCGATATTACAGCCCCTGATATTCCCAAGCGGTCACCCATCGAGGTACTGATCAGGCTCGACTTTGCTTAACTTCATTACGAAGCGTGGTTATCTGGGTTACAATTACCATGGGAATATTTACAGAAATGGCAGAGGGAAGCTGTGTTACAGCGTTGGGGAAGTGAGTGAAGCCGAGATGCCAGGTCAGGACTTCTGGCGAAATATATATTTTTTTTAAATTAATGTACAAATGTGATTTTGTTAATTTTGGCGCCTAAAGCTAATTGTTAAGATTAAGATTTTCTTTATTACCGTTTCTCGTTGATGGGTGGACCACTTTCATTGACATTCGCGCTTAGTTTAATCTCAATGATTATACCTGAGTGAAAGGCAGTTATTAGTGTGTGGGCGTGTATGTATATGTGTGGGCGTATGTGTTTCTGTGTGAGAACGATGGAGATAGAGAGACAAATAGAGACAGTGTGCTGATGTTTAAAAAAACGGTAGCAATATATAATTATTAAGTCAATATTCATATAATTGGTAAGCGCAAATTAGTTCGTTAGTACATAAGAGTTATCGAAGGCCGTGCTATCAATAACCTTATTATTATTATTACATTATTTATTTATTTTTTAAGCATTTCACCCCAAGCAAGGAGGAAGTGCCACTAGCACGCAAGGGGTTACAGAGAGTGGGAGCATGAGTAAAGAGACGTGATAGAGGAAAGGATAAAGAGAAGGACGGGGAATAGATCAAAACATCTGGAGATTGACATTACATTTGAATATTTGAAGATTATAGCTATCAAGGAAGCAAGTAAGAGGAATTCCACAGACGGGAAGTGCGAGACATGAAGCTA
>CAHIKZ030005488.1:562500-580000 GCA_903632075.3 Acanthosepion pharaonis | reverse complement strand
TAAAAAATCATCGTTCAAATCAATCAGTTGAATCGAAACGATTCATCGTCATTGTAGTAGGCAGAACAAACTCATATGAATTGACCAATCTTTTCTCTCTTTTTTTTTAATCTGAAACAAGAGGGCAAGTGATCTTGTATTTTTTAACGCCACGATTATTTGTTTATTCTTTTTATATAAATATTACACGTTCATATTACTCTAGTAAAGATTTCGTATGACTCTAGTAAAGATTTTGTTACATTCAAAAAATCTAATATATTAACAACCTGAAATGCATGTTCGTATGGTGTGGAGTTCTCAGACGAAGAAGAATTGTCATTATTCTATGAATTACACTATTTGCTCATTTTTGTTGGTTCACTACAGCCAGTGAGCTATTTCGACTTTCCTCAGTTTTATTTGAAGTTTTTCATTATACCCTATCAGTTATGTGTCATGCGTGATACATACTTAAGAGATCATGTATCTTTCGATACATGACTGACGAGGCAGATTATTTCCCGCAGTAGGTTGTCGTTTCTTTCTGCGGTAGATCAGTTGCCATCCAAGCCTATAGAATCCGGTCTGTCCTGCTATTTACCCATACTGGGGGAGAAGAGGATTCATACCTTTTCCAAGGGTATTAGCACGTAAGTGAATGTAATGGATTCGACTGGAATTCGAACACGGCTCTCCGATTCTTCAATCCAAGCCGAATTCCAGTCGAATCCATTACATTCACTTACGTGCTAATGCCAACCTACTGCGAGGAAAAAAATCTGCCTCGTCAGTCACGAATCGAAAGATACATGATCGCATAAGCGTGACTGATTATACCCTGAATTATTCGAATTATTTATTCTTTTGGACCGGTGGGCTCTTCAACTTTCCTCATCTTTATATAGTTCTAGAGAAGGATGCTGAAGATCCGATGGACTGAACATTTGAGTAACGAGGAAGTTTTAGGGAAATCCTACCCAGAGACAATTGAAATTTTTAGGGTATATAATTAAGAAGGAAGGATTGGAAAATTTGACACTCACAAGACATTGTGAAAGTACTAAAGACAAAGGAACTCAGCGAATAGCCTACATAACGTGCTTGTGTAAATGGTTGACAGAACAGGGATTAGGAGAGATAGCAAAAAGACAAAATATACTAAGAGCTACAAAAGACAGGAAATTGTGGAGAGCCGTGATCGCTGACGTCCTGAAACGACACGGCTCATAGAAGAACGTGCTTGTGTAAATGGTTGGCAGAACAGTGATTAGGAGAGATCGCAAAAAGATAAAATTTACTAAGAGATATAAAGGAGAAGAAATTGTGGAGAGCCATGATCACCAACGTCCTGAAACGACACAGCTCATAAAAGAACGATCTTGTGCAAACTGTTGTCAGAACAGGAATTAGGAGAGATCGCAAAAAGATAAAATTTACTAAGAGCTACAAAAGAAAGGAAATTGTGGAGAGTCGTGATCGCCGACGTCCTGAAACGACATGGCTCATAAAAGAACGTGCTTGCGTAAATGGTTGGCAGAACATGTATTAGGATACGGCACATAAAAGAAGATTGTTATTATACCATGAATGATTCGGATAGTTTCTTCGTTTTGGCCTATGGGCTCTTCCACTTTCAAGATTTTTGGAAGGAATGGGAACACTTAAAAGCAATTGACAGTTGAATTTTCTAGTGTGCATATTGAGGAAAGAGGGCTTATTATTATTGTCATTTTTCCATGAATGATTTGGATTGTGTTTTCGTTTCGGCAGGTGGGCTTTTCGAACTTCTTTAGTTTTGTCTGAAGTTTTATCATTATTGCATGAAGGATTCAGATTGTACCTTCATTTATATAGATTGTAACGCATTCTTGTCCTCTATGCCTTTTCTGACTTTCTTTCAATGTTCTGTATTAGGCAGCAGTTGAATCTCATTCAAAATGTTTTTATTACTTTCTGATCCAAAGAATTTCATGTATGCAAGCGATACAAAAAAATTAAAACAAATTGTGAAAAATATTCATAGGCGACCGCAGGCAACACGCCAAAACCGGTGAATCTATAGGCCTCAAAACTTGTTCTAAATTCAGACGTTAAATGTCGTGGCTAAATAAAATGCTAAGGGCGGGATGTAAATCAGCGTGGGGCTAAATCCGATGTTAAAATTTAGGCAATGGGGTTTTAAATTTAGACGTTAAATATGATGGCTAAGCATGATGCTAAGGACAGGGTGTAAATCAAGTGCTAAGAGTGTGAGGCTAAATCCGATGTTAAAAGTGGGTGTTGGTTAAAATTCTTTTTTTTTTTAATTTGGTTCTGTTGTTTTGAACGTAAAGAAAATATATCTAAATTTATTCTTTTGCTTGTACTTATTTTCTCGGATATTTTCCTGCATATAAGACATTTTTTAGGAAAATCTATGACAAAGTGGAAAAGTTATCGTATGACGTGTTTCGTCTTTTAGGGCTTCATCGAATTAAAGTAATGTTCACGATGATGCGACTAGACATGTGCACAAAGGAGAGGGTCGTTGAAATTTTAAATATAAATTTACTTTTTTTTTTTAAATATGTGTTTTGGGTATATAGTTTAGTCTATTTCATTTGGTTTCTTTTTTTTTCTTTTTTGTTATTAAATATCCAACATAAAAAAGATCTGCCAAGAAAGGTGAAATGTTGTAATAACCTGGTGATAAATTTACTGTTGATGATTTAGCGATTAAAGAATTTTCTGTACATTTCCGTCTTAGTAAATTAGTTTCTTTTTAATTAAAGTAGAATTTTTTCAAATCAAAATTATAGACTTATTACGCTGAGTACCTAATGTACTGAATGTGTTTTGTAAAAGATCCCTTTTGTGTTCATATAATCTTTTATTTAAATTTCTTGAGGTTTCTCCTGTGTATTCCTTGTGGCAATTATTACGGGTGATAGAGTAAATTCCCCCTTCAAGTTTTAGCTTATTATATTGTTTTGTGTTAATTAACTTTCTTATTGTTTTTTTGAAGTAGTTAAACTAATTTATGTTAAGCATAGATAAATTCTTTTCGGCCATAGTGGTGATAGAGTTGGTGAGTAGAATAATAAATTTTGATTTGTAGTGTTTTTCAGAAAGGTCCGCTCTTCTATTTTGAAATAAAAAAAATAATTAGAGTATTGGAGAAGCTTAAGGTACTTTCAATGTATTTCTAATAGATTTTGCTGGAATTGTTCTTGATATATAAAAATTATATATTGTTTTCCCATATAAGGCTTGTATTTAAAGTTTTAGAAACATTTTGAAAATGAATGGCAGACAAATTGATTTCAACCAAATCCAGAAGGATTGTCACATATTGAGATCTAGAAGTCAAATTTAAAATTTAGTCTTCTGTTTAGTTCACAGTTTCAACAAAAACTGGGGGGGGGGGGCTGAAACCCCTCCATCTACCGCCTATAGCACCGTGGCGGATGTGTATTAGGTGAAATATTGGTAATGCTGAGAATTCGATTTTCCTGCAATAAGCAAGAGTGAGTTTAAACATGTTAATACATTTTTGTTTTTTTCTGAAAACGTTAAGTCTAGATAATATCGTCATTGCATATATATATATATATATATATATATATATATATATATATATCGTACTTTATATACTGTACACCCGTCTTTGTTTACAACTAAAAAGCCCGCCACACACACACACGTGTATATATATATATATATATATATATATATATATATATATATATATATATATATATGAATGAGTCGTATTAGTTCTCAAAGTGACCGCATGGCGGCGGTGGCGGGCTTTTTAGTTGTAAACAAAGACGGGTGTACAGTATATAAAGTACAATACATTAGCGCGTGCGTGAGAAATTAGTTGTGAGAAATCTATTATTTTTGTTTGATTAATATATCTATTAAGTATATATTTATGCCATATATACATGTTTATAGTATTTACATTATGATCATAACTACTGGTAGTAACTATAGTGGTTTTATAACTCAAAAATAATCCCTTCCTCTCTACGGACAGTCGGCTTTAATGAACCACCCGTTCCTCCTATTAGTCAGTTGATGAGAGGTTAGTCTGTATTTATTTATTTCTGGTCAAAGAATCATTATAAACTTTTGTGAAGAAGAACTTGAGATAAATCATTAAACCGTTGAAACATCAGCTTACACGCAAACAATCTAAACTACTTGACGGAACACCAAACTGAAGAATAAGTCCATGTTCGGGATTCATCGTAGTATGATAGACACTTCTTATTTGTGTGAGTTCCTTTTGGAGACGTAAGGCAAAAAAAAAATATCAATGAATGCGTTTTTGAAGAAATTTTATAGGACATTTCTGGATTTGGGTGTGAATTTTAGTAACTATAAATTCTTTTTATTTTGTGTTGATTTAATATTTTGGATGGAATTAATAGAAAAGCTCTCTAACATTATAGATACCGAAATACAAATATCTACTAAAAAAATTAAAATGTTTTAAGCAATATTAATATGTCAGATAAAAAAAAATCTGTTAATTCTTCAGAAATACAAAAATAAAACTTATGTAAAAGTTTTAGAGAATTTAATGTTTTTTTGTAGGTTTAAAACAACTGGGAAATGATGTTTTCTAATTTATTTTGAGAATTAAAAAGCGGTAACGATTTTAGATAAATGATACAGCACAGTTCAATAGCATTGCCGCTGTCATATAGACAGTTTCAACAAAAAGTGGGAAGGTTGAAGCCTTTCCATCTATCTCCTATAGCAACGCGGATGTGTATCAAGCGAAATGTCGGTAATGCTGATTGTTCGATTTTGCTGCAATAAGCAAATGTGAGATTTTCAACCTTATTATTTAAATTGTCAGATTCACATTGTCACAGATCGGGGCCAAGACTTCAAGTCTTCTGTTTAGTTCTCAGTTTCAGCAAAAAAAAAAAAAAAAAAAGTGGCGTAGGGGGCTGAAGGCCTCCCCACGCCAGGTTCCACTCCTATAGCGTCGTGGGTGTTTAGTTTACTTTTTGAAGAGCCTTTGACCGAAGAAGGAATAATGCTCGATTCCTGATCTCTTACCCTTGTTTCCTTTTCGATTTAAAAAAAAAAAAAAGATCTAAATAAGCCACCCAGTTCTGTAGCTACAAGTTGGAATTTTAATATGGAAGGTACAGTGACGATAGTGCAAAAATGAACACGTTAACAAAGCTAAAGTTGGCGTAAGACAGGAAATACAATCCTCCGGAACAGAATGAAGGGTCGGGATAAAAAAAAAAAAAATGTGGGGATAGCGACGGAGTCAAAACCGATTCAGAATGTTTGTTGGGGTGGAAGCAGAGCGAGAAAGAAAAAGAGAGAAAGAGAGAGAGATAGATAGAAAAAAAAGATTCGGGTTATCTTTAAAACTGACTTCCTTCTCGGTACTCGTTCGTTCTTTCTCTCTGGTCGTTCGTGTAGTTTGGGGTTGGGGTCAGGGAAGGAATCAATGCTCATGTGACTCCTTTAAAGAACGCAGCAAAAACACCTCGACCGCCTGTTCGTTCATTCATACCCACGTCTCATTCACAACTAGAGATTACTGAATATCATTCGCTTGAGTGAAAGGGAGATTTTTCCCCCTCGTAGAAAATTTATTTATTTTCTTTTTGATTCTTTTTCGTTTTCTTGTTTTCTTGTTTCCCTTCTTTTTTTTTTACTTTCTCGTCCAGAGTAGCTGCTTTTATTTATTGTTTTAAAAACCTGTTCCTAACATTAAAAGCAAAGGTTTTACATTTCCAAATATTTTTCGCAGATTTTTTTTACTCCTTAAAATATTTTAAAATAAAAAAGAATACCAAAGTGTTTGTTTAATGAATTGAAATAAATTTTGTTAAATTCAAATTTCAAATGTACTTTAGCTCAGTGAACATTTCTTAAGAAGAAATGCCAGCCATAACAACACCAGAGTGAGACTAGATAGGCAAAAGAATATATATATATATATATATATATATATATATATATATATATATATATATGAATAAAATGAGAAAATAGGCAGCTCCAAGGAAAGTTTACTATAGGTGCACACCGGAGAATGGCAGAGCCATAACATATTTTAATTAAATCTCTAATGAGCAGTGACCGGCCACGACTAACAGTTTCATACGTTTAAAAATGCAATCATCATATACTAAAATTAGCTTAGTCCTGCGCCAGGTTAAATGAATAAAAATGGGATTGACAATTGTATAGCGCCAATCTTACAATTAAGAAAAGGTTTTCTAGTTTTAAAATTAATATTATTACTAGTAAAAGCTCGAAATTAGAATATATATGCTTACTAAGCTAGATCCAGCCCCAGACTAAATGAAGAAAAAAGAAATATAAAGATTGTGTTGCGCCAAACTTTCAAATCTGCCAGAGTATTTGTCAAAAGAATAAGTATTTGAAATCCTGGTTTTTATGTGTTTTACTAATTTTAGTTGATTTCGTTGTCATGTCACGTGTCCCACAGCCCTACTTAACTTGTAGGGAGGCCACCCGTATTGCAGCCATTACAGCAGTGGTGTGTCTACGGTAGGGGGGGGCTGACGGAGTCCATCCCTCTTCGAGCTGATTTTGAAATCAGAATATTGGTTGCGACCTCAAGGCGAGGACCCTATTCTATTCCACTTTTTAACGCATAGCTGGAGCAATATGGAACCTTGTCTTTTTCAACGCGTTTAACGGGAAGTGATCAAATCAAAATCGATCGGAATTTGATTTTTTTCTTAGTAAGGCTTCCTTCTTACACCACCCAAAAAAAAAAAGCGTTCGAAAATATGACTTTTAGTTATTTTGCTAATTTTGCTTTGTTTTGATATAAAAGTAGAAAGCTTGTGTTGCGCTAATTTTGCAAGGGAAGACAGTTTATCTCTTTTAATCAGCATTCAAAATCCTGACTTAGATATTTTAGTATTTTTAGCTTACTCTAGTACAAGGCTAAATAAGGATGATTGTGTTACGCCAATCTTTCATTCGGAATATTACCTTTTTAGATGTTTAATTTTTACTTCGGTATAATTCATGTTTTATCAATATATAGAGTAAACACTTATTGGAATCTAAAAGTTTATTTGTTAAATGATGGGAACATCTATCTGCGCAGTTAGGATGAGCGTAAATTCGTTCTGCGCATATGTAAACAGACGACGGCCATTTATATGAAATGTCCTCAATTTCGAAGTCACGTGGCGATTTTGAAGTTTTAAAATCGGTCGCATAGTTGATTTAATAGATAAAGAGAAATGTTTAATAGCCTTAGTCAGGGCCGGTGCAATGGTCTCATGTACCCACCCCCGAATCTATGATACCCCCCCGACCCTACTGCTCTCAATTTACATAACGTAGTTTTCATATAATATACAAATTTTATTGTAACCTAATTATGTACAATAATGGATCATATGCAATATAGATGTACAATTCAACTAGAAAAATTGAAAATTGAAAATAAATAAACTTATCTAAATACAAATTAGACATGTCATAATAGATCATTCCATCTTAAATAAATCAACAATGTTTTGCGGTAATCTTTAACATGAGAGTTTTCTTGCTAAAAAGTTGAATAATTTTAACACATTCAACATTATGAATAAAAAAAAAATAATTTTATTTTATATATATATATATATATATATATATATATATATATATATATATATATATTTCGACACTTAGCATGAGCAAAACGAATTCACAGATTTGGACAAAAAAAAAATGACCCCAGAATGAGGTCAAAATCTGAAAATGTTTTATCCTTTAATAGTCAGTTGTGTTTAATTTAATTTGTAACATATATAAATGTAGGTAAAAAAAAAAAGAAGCTAATATTGATAAGACAGCAAAGATCAGGAAGCACTGCGCGGGGGCCTTCGATCAGGCCCCACTCCCGGTCGGCGAGGGGGTCTGTAGTAGTACTCACCGACCTTGACTTCAGTACTTATAAAAGGTCAACAAAACGCTCGACGAGTACCATCGAATTGCAAAGAAGTCCATTGAAGATTCTGGACTATTCTGATGAAGCTTATTTAGTTGATTTGTGTTTTGTATCAGGAAAGAAATTATTAAACAAAATCGCTCTTTGTCAAGTTAGGAACATTTGAAGCCTTATGGAAGTGTCAAAAAAGTCACCTCCTACCGTGTGTACTCGAATATAGTGCGAGTTTTAAATAGGGGTCGTACTATACACAGGTAATTTTTGGAAAAGTTTAAATATGCATTTTCGGTGACCGGTTGCTCTATACACAGGTAAATTTTTCTAGAGGGTTTAAAATTCATTCATTTTTGGTGACCGTAACCTATCTGGGGGTCCTAATTCTTGGGCTAACTTAACGGGAATAAATTTAAGCTACGTAGGAAGCAAACTCAAGATAAAGGAGCTACGATAGGCATGAACAAAAACAAAAGTATGGTATCTAAATCTTCGTATCAGATATTTTACGGTACGTTGTTTTTCTCGCCATTTTGGGGTAGCTTTGTACAAAAAACAACGAAGACCATTTATTTGCTATAAAATACAGGGATTAGACAAAATAAGATAAACAGCTTGCAAAAGTAGCAATTTTTTTTCAATCCCAGCATTTCTGGATATTTGTAAACATGAAACCGGCATAAAAGGTAACTGCTTCCCAATTTATTCGTCTACTTTGATTTTACACCTAATTAAGTTATTATTTATTTTCAGGTAAAATAAGTAAAATAATTAGAAGCTAATGGGGGTCCAACACCTTGTTAGTAAATAAATGTTTAAGCTACTTTTCACATTATTTTGTTTAAACCCTGTATATCCAGGATGATGCCCAGTATTGCACTATTTGACTACAGTAAGGCCACAAATATTGCTCAGAAGCAGGGGTCGCATTATACACTACCTCTAAAAAATATTCTAGGATCGAACTATTAAGTAGACTTATACACGTGTATATACGGGTGTGGTGTTAATACAAAAAATAATGAAGACCATTTATTTGCTATAAAACATATCAAGTATGATGCCCAGTACTGCAATATTTGACTACGGTAGGCCCACTAGTATTGCTCAGAAGCTGGGGTCGCATTATACACTACCTCTAAAAAATATTCTGGGATCGAACTATTAAGTAGACTTATACACGATTATATACAGTGTAGTGTTAATACAAAAAATAATGAAGACCATTTATTTGCTATAAAACATATCAAGTATGATGCCCAGTACTGCAATATTTGACTACGGTAGGCCCACTAGTATTGCTCAGAAGCTGGGGTCGCATTATACACTACCTCTAAAAAATATTCTGGGATCGAACTATTAAGTAGACTTATACACGATTATATACGGGTGTGGTGTTAATACAAAAAATAATGAAGACCATTTATTTGCTATAAAACATATCAAGTATGATGCCCAGTACTGCAATATTTGACTACGGTAGGACCACTAGTATTTCTCAGAAGCTGGGGTCGCATTATACACAACCTCTAAAAAATATTCTGGGGGTCGAACTCTAAAGTAGACTTATACACGAGTATATACGGTGTAGTGTTAATACAAAAAAAACTACGAAGACCATTTATTTGCTATAAAACATATCAAGTATGATGCCCAGTACTGCAATATTTGACTACGGTAGGACCACTAGTATTTCTCAGAAGCTGGGGTCGCATTATACACAACCTCTAAAAAATATTCTGGGGGTCGAACTCTAAAGTAGACTTATACACGAGTATATACGGTGTAGTGTTAATACAAAAAAAACTACGAAGACCATTTATTTGCTATAAAACATATCAAGTATGATGCCCAGTACTGCAATATTTGACTACGGTAGGACTACTAGTATTGCTCAGAAGCTGAGGTAGTATTATACACGACCTCTAAAAAAATCAGTTTTTCACAGAGAAATTCAGGATTCGCACGATACATTAAGTAGGCTTATATACGGTAAATCAAACGGGAAAACACGTGATACCAATCATTAGACTGCTTTTAAAAACCACCCATAATGAAAATCGAATGAAATGGGTAACAGAATATATGAAGACGGAATTAGAAATCTTTTCACCGAGGAATGTTGGGCCAGCCTTCAGTGGGTCAGAAAGGTGGAATAAAGGTAAGCTTTTTTCTTAAAATATATCGCATGAGATATAGTTCATTATAAGGCGGCTTACGGCCGAATCATGTTGAACTACCGGTTCCCGTACGATCACCAATGTTAAGCAACGTCGAGCCTAGTTAATACCTAAATGAGTGACCATTTGGGAATACCAGGTGTTGTGACCTTGTATGTCAGGTAGTGTAATAGAAAATAGCACGCAATTATTAATCATTATATTCACTTCCGCGCAAAATACCTTTGGGAAAGGTTTGAATTCACTTCTTCTCTCCCAGTTATGGCTTAATCAGTATGGCTTAATCAGCATGGCATCTATCACTAAATCCATTATTATCTACAAAAAACAAATTCTTACAAATTAAAGTATTTTCTATAAAGAGTTAATAAGTCGTAGAAAACGAATCAGTCATCATAAGACAGGCCAGACTAATAAATAATCAAGGTAATTTTTCGTTAAAAGTACCGCAGCTATTTTTAGCACTGGAATGTATGGTGACGCGTAAGCATCTCATTTAGAATTGGAGAAAAGTTGTTTTTTGTCCTATGATAAAAGGATTCTTTCTATAATTAAAAACTAAAGATTTGGCATAATATATTCTCTCTGATGACAATGTGATTAACAACCGGCGTGATTATTATGGACGTTTCCTGTGTCTAAAGCAAAAGATGTTTACACTTATGATCTTCCTTATTGAAAAACGAATGGTTACAAAATTCAGTCAACATTGTAATTAATCTTTGTTATGCGTGTGGCGATGTGTAAGAAAGTGTGAGTTTGAAAAACTAACGACATTCTTACTTTTTTTATATAAAATAAATACTTGTCGCAAACTAAAATCGTTACATTTGCCTTGATAAATTCCATCAGAGGACGAAACGCGTCGGCTAAAATAAGTTTCCTTTGTCTTTATTAATATTGTCATTTTATATATATATATATATATATATATATATATATATATATATATATATATATATATATTGTTATATCTGAAGTTTTAAACACAGACGCACACACATATACAGGGTGCGATGGGTAAATTGTCACTATTTTATATATTTAATTTTGCGCATTCGCGTTGTTTGTTTTTGATTTTGTCGACTGCACAGTTGATGGATCAGCCGGGCATCGTCTCTGAGATAAAAAGCACCACGGCACAATTCGCTCCTCCATTCATCTTCCCAGAGGGCCTCAACACGGTGGCCTACATCAAGCCTCTGCTGGAAGACCCTATGTCTGGCAACAGGACACTGCACCATGCTACACAAGAAGGAGAACCCAGTCATGGCCGCCAGACAAATTCTGCGACCACATCAGCCATTACATCTGGCCACCTAACTCCCCAGATTGCGATCTCCTCGATTATTTTGTCTGTGGCGCAGTTGATCGAGAGATCAACAAAAATGCTTGTAACAACAAAGATGAACTGAAGGCAAGGATTATGGCATCATTCACCAACTTAAACAAGGAGACCGTCCAGAAGAGATGCAGGAGATTCCGAAGTCGTCTGGAGGCCGTGGCTGAAGCCAATGCCGATTTTATTAAATAAATATACTCTTTAAGCTTTGAATATATTTTTGCGTGATTTAGTCGACATTTTATCCATCGCATCCCATATATATATATATATATATATATATATATATATATATATATATATATATATATATTTAGGTTAATCAAAAAATAATGACGTAATAATGTCGTTTTTGACGTATTTTTAACGTCAAAAACGACATTCTTACGTCATTATTTTTTACCAACCTTATATATATATATATATATATATATATATAGAGAGAGAGAGAGAGATTTTTGTTTTGTTTTGAAGGTTGAAACGATTGAGAGGCAACTCTTCACAAGTTACCAGAGAAAAATAGAATAAATAATCTTTCGTCGCAAATGAACGGTCGACTGTGACATATGATGAAAACCTGTACAAAATGTATAGTATCAGTAAATTATTAATTGACAATAATTGTAGGTTAACCCTTACACGAGACAGTCTTATGCATATATAATATTAAAAATGCTAAAAATAAAGCTTTTGAAAGTAGAATAATTGAACGAAATCAATGTACTTTTATCGGTTAAAATCGGATATGTCATTCCTGATGGAATACAACAAAGAAAGCTAATATGAACCTCTTCCGGTTTAATGTTATCTGTCCCCCGTCAAAAAAGACCCTGCGTAGAATGAGTTTAATAGAGACTGCGAAATCTGTATTGTTAATAGAAAGGTTTAACAAAGACATAGAACAAAAATAAAAGAATATAATGCCAATACTTAAGGAGTGACTTTAAAGTAACAATATATAACATAAAACAATGAATTGTTATCATATCATTATCAAGGTTTTAACAGTTAGTAATATGTAAACGTTTCCTATTTGTTGCTTAGCTTATCATTCTCCCGGATTCTAATTCTTTTATAAATATGTTATCACAATTCATATGTATATACATATATATATATATATATATATATATATATATATATATATATATATAGAGAGAGAGAGAGAGAGGGGCCAAAAATAAAGCAAATATGGATTATAATCGAATGTAATTAATATGAGATACATATGTATGCATAGTTAGACAACATATTTTCATTGAAACATGTTTCAATTAATAATATAGACATATTGTGTCTACTTATTTTCATACTGATCCTTTCTAGTTGTTTAATTGGTTTCTTGATGTTAAGTTGTAATTCATTAAGGAGAGTGACGTAGTTTCTTTCCTATCCAAGTACTTTCGATCTCCTCCAAGATCAATTTCATGGATGAATTACCAAAACTAATTCATTGTAACTGTGATATATATATATATGTATGATAAAGAAGAAATACAAAACGTTTATAAATTTAACATGTTTTTGCTTTTATTTTATGATGAAACTGATATAAAAGCGGAACATTTTAAATTTATAAACATTTTCTATTTGTTCCTTATCTTATTACACACATACACACTCTCTCTCTCTCACGCACGCATATATATATATATATATATATATATATATATATATATATATATATATATATATAGTTATCCATAGACTGTTTCGCTGTATCACAGCTTATATATATGCCTTGATAAAGTCCCTCAGAGGACGAAACGCGTCAGCTAAGATAATTTTTTAATGATAATATATATATTTCATTGAAGACCACTGAGAAGGCACTGTTTATTAAATTCATACAAGTGATTTTTTCTGGACATAGTGTGCAAAAATAATGAAAACGTTAATAATAAATAACATGTCAATTCACGATGATATCAATTATACCGACAGTCACAACACATTCCCATTCTTATATATACATATAAAATCCTAGACTACGACGTTTTCTTCTTCTAATGATCTATTTTATTATTAAAACTGCCGTGTAATACAACGTATGAATAAATCTAAAACTTCTCTTAACGTAATTTTATTTCTACTGAAAATAGCTTAGGAAACCGAAAGCGATTATCATGTAATAATACTTGTGCAACATCATTCCGATGTCATACACGTAGCCTCGTCTCATATACATACACAATAAATGTATTTATCTCAGTAACCGACACCAGAGCTTCGCGTCACATCTCGCGTTTGGGTCAGATTTTCGATAAATGTGTGTGTGTGTGTATCAATAATTTCGCGCCGATGATAAAATTATTTAATGGACCAGATATATATATATATATATATATATATATATATATATATATATATATATATATATATATAGAATTGTAATAAAGTCACTATTTACTTACAATGACAATTAAGACATGCCAATTAATCAGCAGTTCAGAAATTTATTATTATTTAAAATGGTTCTGATTAATAACAATAAATTTACTATTGATAAACAATAGTAAATTAATTACCGATAATGTTCCAACTGCAAACCACTTGTTTCATTGCTTTGTTTTTTATTATAAACAACTGTATTTATTGATACCATATATATATATATATATATATATATATATATATATATATATATATATATGTGTGTGAGATAACGATATATATTTTTATATGTCACGAGCAATATTGGGGAAATTGTATGGCAAAGAGTAAAAAGTTTACTTATCATGTGTTTCATCAATCAGGACTTCATCGGACTAAATTTGTTATGTTGCTACCAGTACACATGCGCACGAACGAGGGTTGCTGGGAATTTTAGAAATTTTTTTTTTAATCAAGCCGAATTCTTTTCGATTGTTTTTCATTTTCTTTCCATTACTTTTGTTAATACGTATTCCACACTGTGACAATAGAAGATCTGTCAGGAATGGTGAAATACACACACACACATATATATATATATATATATGAATTATTTTTATTCTTATAATTTGCTCTGTATCATACATTGAACTCTCATATGGACTGAAAAGTCCTCTTTCGAATAATTCCTACCAATCACAATTTGGTATTATATATATATATATATATATATATATATATATATATATATATATATATATATATATATATATATATATAATGGATTACATTTTTATTTTATTTAAACGTTATATTTGCTGGATACTCATATTCAGGTAGAAGCTCTAATTTTTTTTAAATAAACAATATTTTTTAACCAACTACATCTACCAGCCTGAAAATATTCGAGCAGTAATTCCTATCAAAAATGTTTCGTTAAAAATAACTGAAAAAGTACTTGTTAGCTATTTTTTATTATATTTTTCTTGTTAACGAACGACTTCATGGATGTAAAAATTGTTTAAATCATTGTTCGTTCAGAGCGCTAATCTGTTAGATATTTTAAGGATTTGGGTTGTGTTATTGTAAAAAGCGTATAAGTTGCTGAAAGGTGGGTATATTTTTCATTTTCGAATACGGCCAATACATTGTGGCCGTCTTCATCGTTGATGTTGTTAAGGATTATGTATCTATATATATCTCTTCTTCACACCCTCCTCATCCCTTTCTATTACACACAACATCGTGCGTATTTTTATTTCTTTTTGAAAATAATAATGTAGCGTTCTTTATTTTTTTTTTTTTATTTTTATTTTTTTTTAAAAATGCGTTAGGTGGTCATTTGCTAAAAATCGTCTGAGGAGACCGTAAGGTGGAAACCAAGGTAGCGGAATCAACTGACCTCCTGATTTCTAAAGTTGAAAGCTCTACATGTTATTTTTACTTTTGCTTTTTCACACGGGTATTGAGCATTTTTTAATCCTCCTGTTTCCTGGTCTGACTAAACTCTGACCATTAAACTTTTATGTATCATATATATGTGTGTGTGTGTGTGTGTGTGTGTATGTATAAAGGCTTCCAGTTTCTTGTTTGCATACAAAAATAGAATAAAATCTTGAAAGAAATATCTTATCAGTCATTTTTAGCTAAACATGGCTATTTCACTGTTCTTTTTAGACTACATCCGGTATAATACAGTGTAACCCGGATATAAGAGAATTGTCGGGACCGGAGAAGAAGTCTCTTATATCCGGGTTTCTCTTATATCCGGGTTTGGTCTATTTTATATACATTAACACAGGCTCTAATTTGGAACCAGAGAAAATCTCTCTTATATCCGGGTTTCTCTTATATCCGGGTCTCTTATATCCGGGTTACACTGTAATGTTAATTATAATCCATATTTTGATTTATTATTGTGTTTTTTGCTGTATTGGTTAGTGATGTATACTATTTAATGGCGCCATTACCATATACTAACATATATATATATATATATATATATATATATATATATATATATATATATATTCAGTTGTATGGATATGAGTTTGTGACCCTGGGATTCACGCTTTTGCGCTCATCAGACAAACTGGTTTATTTTATAAAATTGGATCTATTTATGCTTGTTTGACTATGTTTGACGTTGGGAAGGAGAAACTACTTCTGTGTTTGTTTGGGATCACACTCTCATATGAAGAGACACACATACATACAGGTGTACGCATTTTGTTTCACACAAACTGATATCCATAAAACTGAATATGTTAGCTCTATCGATGATATTGAGCGCATTCCATTAAGTACTGCGCATATAATATATGTATGTTCAATGTACACAGGACGCTATGGATAAATTGTGGTCTGAATTACGCAAAAACGAAAATAACACTGACATCTCGTTTTAACAGATATATTTACCAAAATTACACAAAAATATCTTGAAATACTAATGAAAGAGTAAATATATTCAACAAAATCGCCATTGACTTCAACAACAGCCTCCAGATCATTTGGGAATCTCCAGCAATTTTTCTGAACTGTCTCCTTGTTTAAGTTGGTGAATATTGCCATAATCCTTGCCTTCAGTTCAACTTTGGTGTTACAAAGAGTTTTATTGGTTTCTCACTCAGCTGCGTCCCACACATAATAATCAAGGGAGTTGCAGTCTGGGGAGTTAGGTGACCAGATGTAAGGGCTGATGTGGTCGCATAAATTGTCTGATAGACATGACTGGGTTCTCCGGCTTGTGTGGCATGGTGCAAAGTCTTGTTGCCTGACGTGGGGTCTTCCAACAGCCACCCTCTTGACTCAGGGTAGCACTACCTTCTCAAGGCACTTGATGTAGGCATTGATAAAGTTTTTCAGAGGGCGAAATGCGCCAGTTAAGAATAGTTTTTCGTCTTTTTGCTTTATTCATTTTGTTCCTTCACAGATACATTTAATCTGACAATTATATATATAATGATTATTTTAACCAGGAAAAAATCTTCATTTTTTTAATTTCTTCATTTCACTTTTAAATCTGTCTCTTTTGTGAACTTCGCCTGGAAACACCCATACTCTAGAAACATATATATATATATATATATATATATATATATATATATATATATATATATGTATGAAGAAATATAATTTTAAGGTCTGCTATATTTATGGGATAAAGTGCTCAATATCAGAGATAGAGCGTATGTAAATATAAGTGAACATTGAAGTCAACACCCAGAGAAACAGCCTGTCGCCTCTGAGTGTTGACTTCAATGTTCACTTATATATATATATATATATATATATAATACAAATAGGAAACGTATATCAATCTAAATTCACTTATGTTAAACTTCGTCAGACAAATTTTTAATAAAAGTGAAACATGTAAGATTGATACACGTTTCCTATTTGTACTTTTTATTTTATCATCCTGTCGGATTCAGATCTATATTTCCTCTTTAAACTATATATATATATATATATATATATATATATATATATATATATATATATAATGTGCACTCAAACATGGAATGACTGTCAAATTTCCGAATAAGTTGTTTTGTATTATCGGTTAATTTGCCAAAATTCATATTAACTTTTATTTTTATATTATTTTTCCCCGAGTACTTTCGAATGTTCCTACATTAGTTTTCAAGGATAAAAGGATTTTCAGTTCAGTGTGTAGTTACG
>CAHIKZ030005488.1:532500-557500 GCA_903632075.3 Acanthosepion pharaonis | reverse complement strand
GTGCCTGAAAGAAGGATTGCTGCCTAAATACACACACACACACACAGATATATATATATATATATATATATATATATAAACGTTTATTTGATGGATTATTATTTGAGTGAACTAGTCATGCGGTTTCTGTCGGCAGTCAAAACACGTTCGTTCCATTTCAACTTGCTAGTACTGCGCCCGGGTAAAATTATCGGGATGTGGCTCATCTTTTTACTTGAACTTTTCCTAAGGCTATTATTTGTGTATACAATTTTCCAGTTCATCCTAAAACTGAGATCTTAGTGTCCTAAATGCATAAATAAATAATTTAAGGACGAAAGAAGAAAATGGAAGGGAGCTGGCAAGAGAGCAAGAAAGAAACGAAGGAAGCAGACGATAGAACAAACTAAGATGATTTCCTCTGCAACTTGTAAAGCATGCTTTCTGTCCCCTTTTTCTTTTCTAGCGTTTACACTAAGATCATAAACCTATTTCTGAAAATACTTGCCGATTAGAGTGCGCTGATAAGGTCGACATTTTGTGGTGTGGGTAAGGCGGTGGCTCAATGCGAATGTCGAGAAAAAAAACGTGTTGGAAACTGAAAGAGATAGACTGCAGTTGGGGTTTTGATTTAGACATGGTCATTAGGCTGAAGCGTGGGTGGCGAGAATAGTTTTATTCTATTAAACAAACTTCTCTCTTTCCCTCACTATCTATCTAGATATCTGTCTTTTTCTTTCCTCTCTCTCTCTCAAAACGATGTATACATTTTTTTATAGGTACCTCCAAAAATTCGCTAAAAATGAGCATACATGGTGAAAAAAAATTTCCCAAACTCAATAAAAAATAGTTTTATCATTAATGTTGCTATTAGGAAGACCAAAGAATTTTTTGGTTATTAAATTATATTTTCGAATTCATTTTAGAACCTTCAAATTTTTTTTTTTTTTTGCTTCAACGTGTAACAATGAATTAGTATGGGATATTTTAGCGTCTTTTTTGCTGTGAAAAAAAAAACACTGATTTTAAAATTCTTGCAAAAATCAGATAATTGTAAGATTTTAATGAAACTTTTAGGACATATCCACAAATGAATGAAATTATTTTGCAAATGTTTCTTTTTTAGAAAATCTTGGTAAAAATACATTTTTTATTATCTGTTACTCCCCATATTTAATTTTATGAAATTTTCAGAAATTCATTTTTGTAGCGTTTAATTTTAATATGGGTTTTAAATAAAAATCCTTGGAGAACTTAAATTATTATTTTCATTGATTTTGTAAAACAGGACCCTCAGTTACAGAAAATCTGCTCAGAATCGTAAAATAAGAAAGCAATAAAACTAAGACATTATTTAATTAGAAAAGCTTTCAATTGCTTTTATGAATAAGATACCATATGAAAACTATTGTCTTGAGAAATATATATATATGCATATAGGAACAATCTTTTTGGCGCGGCCTATCTCCCAATAATCGTTACCCATGGCATCACCGTAGACTGGTTCAAACTTCTAGCTTTCCAAAGTATAGCAGGATATACACAAAGAAATTCTGCCTACCATACAGACACTACATTGGTTCTTGAAAATGACTGAGATAGTCGAGAGTACTTTAACAAAACACATGAACTCCACAATTTTGATCACAATACACATCATTCAAAATTGGAATTATATATATGTGTGTGTGTGTGTGTGTGTGTGTGTGTGTTATATAATTTAATGACAAAATGGAAAAATTATGTGTAACGCGTTTCGACCTCAGGAGTGACTTCATCAGACAAAAATAATGTTTTTATTGATAAGATTTATTTATCTAAAGTAGAGGAAGGGGAGATATGCACATGCATAATTGTATCAATAAAAAGCTTTACTTTAATCGGGTGAAGTTCTTTTAGAGCTACACAGTTATCTTTGCACAGAATTTTACCAGTTTATCATTTATTTACTTAACATTGTTTTTGATATATATATATATATATATATATATATATATATATATATATATATATATATTAGTTAGCATCCGCTCGCATTCCAGCATTGGGATCATCATCATCTCTCCTTATTCCCTTTTCTCCATCCTGGTGGCGTTGGCGGTGGCGTTGGCGGTGGCGAAGATGGCTGCGAGTCAAAAACAGTTTGACGAGGCCATTCACGTGAAATTGATTTTAGTGGACAACTCTGAGCGACGGAGAAACCCACCCACTTCGCCGGAAGCGCCTCCCTTGCGGCTCAAAGGGGATTGAGACAGGCGAGATCTGGTTGCATCAGGCTGTGGGATTCTTGGCCTGTCAAGGTCCGCCTTGGTTACGCCATCCTGACTGGCGTTCCCATATTCCACAGGTTTGGCCGTTGAGATTATGTAGCTCTTTGCATGTTCCACCGTTGTGTGTCTTCGGAGGTTGGTTTCATTCAGCCTGATCCCCCCCCCCTCGAAACTCCAGACGACTTCACTCTTGTGATCACTGGGACACACAAGCCCTCTACCATGACAAGGAACGACCATATATATTTTACAATGAATGTCCCAATGTACAGGTCGTTATCAAATCTACCATATATTGACTTATTATTACTTTAATGACAATAATAAAAACGTATCAATGAGAAAGAAAAGAATAAAAGTATAAAATTATCATTAAATCTATGAGAACATTTTGATTGTTGTTGCTAAATATAAATATTTGAGAAATAAATAATAAAGGAATAAGTAGTGGAGATTAACTGATTTAAAAATATGGTTCCTTCGCTACACAGGAATTACCATGTTTCAAAAACCCAAGCTAAAAACTTCAAATTTAATTATATAATTAAATTAAAAGCATTAGTACTGTTTCATCTTCAAGCGAATTTTGGAACCTTATTCCAAAATTCCCTGACGTCATTTACAACGCTCAAACTGAATTTTTACGCTATTTAAAAAAAAAGTAGTCTTATAATCTAAAACACACACACGCATATATATATATATATATATTTAGAGAGAGAGAGAGAGAATAAATTACAAACATTATGTTTGCTTATTTTGCTCATAATCCTTTCATATTCACGAATATTATTCAGTATATTATAATTAAGTAAAGCAAGAAATGTACAGTAATAGTGAAAATCACTTTTATTTCCCAAGTACTTTCCATCTCTTTCTGATCTTAGAAATAAGAGGAAAAGACAGACAACTGATATCTTCGGCTGTCGAAGTAGGCTATATATATATATATATATATATATATATATATATATGAGGGAGAGAGAAATTATTTTTTTAATCCGTCGTATTTTTATTCAAACGTTATGTTTACTGGATACTCGTATTTGAAATATCTATATTTAAAGCCTAAAAATATTTTTTAGATAGTAGGAATATCTGATAGGAATATATTTTTTAGATAGTAGGAATATCTGATACAAGTCCTACTAATTAACCCCTAGCTGGGGGAAGAGGAGATGGATTCATACTTTTCCTAATGGTATCTGCGCGTAATATAACGGACCCAAATGAAACTTGGCCCTCTGATTTCCAACCCCGAGCCGTTATCTATGACATCAGCCACACACCACAGCTTACAACACCTGGTATTTTCCAAGCAGTCACCCATCTAGGTACTGACCAAGCTCGACATTGCTTAACTTCAGTGATCGTAGTAGAGCAGTTGTTTTGACGTGACATGGTCATAAACCTCGTGTTTTTTTTGTTTTTTCTTTTTGTTTTTTTATTATTATTATAAACATACTGTTGAAAATAAACGGAGCGTCTACTCAGATAAGGGTATCCGCTAAAAAATAACTTTTAATTATATATATATATATATATATATATATATATATATATATATATATATATATATATATATATATATGATCATTTCAGCTAAAGCAAAGCAATAAAACCACTATGAAGCAAGGGGTCACTGAGTGTCGGAGAATATGAGAAAAGGAAAACGAGAGAACAATAAATGGACAAGATTATGTTTTCAGGGGAAAAAAAATCCACTGCCGATCATCTATGGCAATACAAATCGGCCAGTAAGTGGCTAAGACTAATATGGCCTCTGTCTTGCCCGCCAGAAGTACATGCAACGACATGACACTGCAAATACTACGACATTATCCGACTAAGAGCCCCTCTAAGCGTCATCAAAGAGTTCGGGCTCCTTACTTCTAGTCGGGATGCAGCAACCAGAAAACTGCCAACTCGGTATCCTCACAATGAAAAGTCATAATCACTGAACAGTGAAATGTCCCAAAAGTTTAAGACAGTTAAATCATTAACGCGATGGGAGAAAGAAAGCGGGCGATGAACCATACCCTAAACAGAAAAAACAGGACACACCTCTACTCCTGTTCAATAAACTGGCTGGACGATAGACGAACCTATCTGCTTTATATATATATATATATATATATATATATATATATATATATATATAATGAGAGAGGAGATTTTTCTCGTTCCGTTGTTCATGTCTCAGGATATCTCGTATTGTTCTCGTATTGTAATGTTACCCAGTTATCAGTCACTCTACATTTACTGCTTCTTCTTTCCATATCGAGACTATCGTGTTCAAAGGGTTTAAAAAGAAATAAAGGTTACATCAAATATTTATTTCTTATTTTAAATAAATAAATACAATTATATCCTCGGATTAATCTAGAAAGCGGATAAAGAGGATCGGATTAAGGTATGCCAAATTATTTAGAACTATTGACTAAACAAACATTGCCGGGTTAGCGTTATAAAATGATCAATGGAGACGTATTTATTTCGAAATGAACTTTGGTTTAATATTGATCATACAGATTAACTTCTGAAAAGATATATATATATATATATATATATATATATATATATATATATATATATATATTTCATTAAATAATATAGACATATTGTATCTACTTATTTTTATACTCATCATTTTGATTTGTCTAATCAATTTCTTGATTTTAAGATGAAATTCATCAAGAAAGGCGCAGTATTTTTTATTTTAACCTAAGTACTTTCGACTTTTTCTGAGATCATCATCAAAGGTAAATTACAAGGACAAACTTATTGGTTCTACTGAGCATCTAAAATCACGTTCCTGTCCACATTCACAATACCGGGAAATACTTGTTTACAACGCCAATATACTACACTATGTGCAGGCCTCCGTCGGTCAGAATTAACCATGGGTAGCATCCTAGTTGTCTATTTGGCTGGAGCAACGACGTCTGTGACTGTAGAGGCCGATAAGGGAGTGACAATCTCTGGTGCAGAGGTCGCATGTGTGTTCTGTTTCTGGTCTGTTGGAGCTGTCACTTTGCTTTCTGCGGTTCCGCCTTTAAAGCCGTGGCGACTTGTGTCAGCTTCTCCTCCTCCTGACCTGAGGTGTTTGGTCAGGGTTCCTCTCCATTCGGATCGTATGGCTGCCAGGCTATCCCAGGACTCTTTGTTGATTTCCACAGCTTTCATGTCGCGCCTCACGACGTCGGAGTACCGCAGCTATGGCTATTACATACTAAACTACAAAAATAATAAATAAATACTTCAAATTCTCGGGGTCCTCTATATCAAAATCAACCAACCAACATTCAACAAAATTTATTACGAATATAACAATATATATATATATATATATATATATATATATATATATATATATATATATATATATATATATATACTTTAAATTTAATTTTTAGAGGAGAAAATGAACGTGTTCTCTCTGAAGAGGATTTATTAAGTTTTCTCGGTTACGCTGGCCGGTAGACGAAATAAATACTTTTTAAAACGAGCGGAGCGTCTACTCAAATACGGGTATCCACTAAAAATAATGTTTGAAGTAATAAAAATATGTTGAATTCAAAAATATATATATATATATATATATATATATATATATAATTTATTCGTTATTTTTTATTGTTCTCCGATAGGAATCGAACCTGTATGTTTCCTATACGGAACCTTCATTAAGCTTGACGTGTTATGACCGTATAACCGGAAGTTCTATATAGCTGAACAATCATAGCACGCCAGACTTAATGATTGTTCAGTATATGATACAGGTTCAATTCCTATCAGAAAAAGCATATTTTGTACGAAATTTCTCCTACATTCAGGCTAGTAAATGTTTAATACTGTTTAATTAAAAAAAAGTGCATTTACTCAAATAACAACAACATTTTAAAGTGCATATAACATTTAATGGCATTTTACATTTCAACCAATTCCCTTATAGTGAAACGCTTTTTTTGTAAAAAAAAAAAAAAAAAAAATACAACGGATAAATTTTAAAAGTCTAAAAAAAAAACAACGGATAAATTTTTTTTAAAAATCACTATGAAAAATGCAGATTTTAACTAGTTGCAATAAGTTTATCTTTGAATTTGCCCCTAGTTTCTGTTTTAAAAAAATCCTTACTTTCCTTGACCATCAGAGGAAAACGCATTGGTAAAAAAAATTTTTTTTTTATATATATATATATATATATATATATATATATATATATATATACACTCAAAATGAGAGAAAGAACAGATAGATTAAAATTCCACTGTTCGTAGCATTTACTTGCTTTTCAAAAGTGCTGAATACAAAGTAGAGCAATATATTATTATTATTATTATTATTATTATTTTTATTATAAGAGATTATAATAAAACATGTTGAAATCGGTATACAAAAGCTATCATGTTTCAATACCTTAATTGTACTTCTTCCGGAAGTGGTAAGTAACTGCTGATTAAATGATTTATAAGAAAATAATTACAGTTACTTACCATCGCCTGAAGAAGTACAATCAAAGTACTGAAAGATGAAATCTTTTGTGTAACGATTTCAGCATGTTTTTATTATAATCTCTTATATATATATATATATATATAAAGTGTGTGTGCGCTAAAAGTAACCCCTTTTTTCGTGGATAGGACGACGTGGGGCAATTGAATGGCCATATCACCTAACCTAACAACGCAAAACTTTTTCTTGTGGGGTCGAATGAAAGATCTTGTTTATACGTTCAAACCGAAAACAATTTCTGAATTAAAAAAAGCAATTTCTGAAATTAATGTAGAAATATATCAAATGGTTCGTAGACATGTTTCTGATGTGGTTCAAGTGTTGTACTAAACATAAAGTGGGGGACCATTTTAAAGATGTTAAATAGTTTGTTAATCATGACAAATTATGTTGTTTTAATGCGACAATACTTATAAATTTTCTTCAACTGCTTTAATTTGTTTGTTTAATAAAAGTCAATAAATAAAAAAGGCGTAATATTTGCTGCATAGAGTGTGATGGTTAAATTAGCGCCATTTTATCTTATTAATTTCGCGCATGCGCGTTGTTTATTTTTGATTTTGTCAACTGCACAGTATAAGAAAATCGGTGGGGGCACTATTTGTGAGAAAAAAGAGCATCATGATGCAATTTACTGCAACAAAAATTTGAAAACGGCATGCTGTACGCTTGGCATTCGTGCTGGAAGCTCCAATACGAATATTTCACAGTGTTTGGGTGTCAATCTGAGTACTATATAGAGGATTCGGAAAGAGTTGGATAAATCTAATGGTGATTACGAAGGTGTTTGGAGTGATCACTAATGATGGCGAAGTTATGTCTCCATTCATCTTTCCATAGAGCTTCAGACTCAACACAGAGTTTTACATCAAGTGCCTTAAAGAGGTAGTGCTACCCTGGGTCAAGAGGGTGGCTGCTGAAAGATCCTATGTCTGGCAACAAGACTCTGCACTATGCCACTCAAGCAGGAGAAACCAGTGATGGCTGTCAGACAATTTCTGCGACCACATCAACTCTTACATCTGGCCACCTAACTCCCCGGACTGAAACCCCATTGATTATTATGTGTGGGGCGCAGTTGAGCTAGAGGCTAATAAAGCTTTTTGTAACATCAAAGATGAACTGAAGGTAAGGATTATAGCAACATTCACCAACTTAAACAAGGAGACCGTCCAGAAGAGACACGGGAGATTCCGAAGTCGTCTGGAAGGCCATGGCTGAAGCCAGTGGCGTTTTTATTGAATAAATTTATTCTTTAGTATTTCAAGATATTTTTGTGTAATTTTGGTAAATATATTTGTTAAAATGTGATGTCAGTGTTATTTTCATTTTTGCGTAATTTAGACGACAATTTATCCATCGCACCCCATAGACGGAAAATATGTAAACTGAAATTCAATTATGAAGAAGGTATTTATTGATACTTTAATTTACTGCTTTTTCACAATTCTTTCTGTGTTTTTTTTTTTTTTTTTTTTATTTTATCAGCATTATTTAGATTTATTCGAACCTGGTCACGATTAAGCAAATTCTCAAAATTTGAGACTTATTTTTATATTTCATGTTTAAATGAAGAATCCATTGATATTTAATGAGCTTAATGAATATTAGATGGCTCAGACTTCGAAACCGTTGAGCCGAGTTCGAATTCTAGTCGGGTTTATTATATTCACTTTCGTGCAAATACCTTTCTCAAAAGGTATGAATCCACCTCTTCTCCAACCAGCTAGGGGTTAATTAGTAATCGTAATTCTTACAATTTAAAAATAGATATAAATAAACTGCAGAAAGTTGATAAGCGGTAAAAAAAAACCAAAAAAAAACAAATCAAGTTTGCTTTGGTTGATTTTGTTTAGCGGCATATCAACACCTCTATGGGTTATTTAATACCGAAATCTAAATAATTTGAGCACAATTTTATGGCTTCAACTAGATATATTTTGAGCGAAGTTGTATGCCTTTGATTACAAATAAAAATCATTGCTGGTCATTTTGTTACAAAATGTATTGTTGGTAACTCTACTATAAAATATGTGGTTGGTATATATTAATATATTTTGGCTGATTTTGTTTAGCGGCATATCAACACCTCTATGGGTTATTTAATGTCGAAATTTAAATAATTTGAACACAATTTTAACGCTTCCACTACTTGTATTTTGAACACAATTGCATGTTTTTAACTACAAATCAAATGTATTGTTAGTAATTCTACTATAAAATGTATTGCTAGTCATTTTGCTTTAAAATGAACTGTTGGTAATTTTACTATAAAAATGTATTCTTATATTTTCATGGTGTTTTGTTTTGGTTTGGGGAGTCACTATTTGCCCATAGTTGGGACCCTAGCAGTTGCTACCACCCTGGCTCAGTGGGAATAACAACAATCAAAAGCTCCAATCTCCCAGGCAGAGGCTTTGCTGCCGGATGTAGTTTATCGTCATACACAGGACTAACAAATCTAGGTACTTGTGGGTTATCTGTCGCCATTGGCTAGGATATAAGACCACTGAGCTCGGAGAGTCTGGCTTCCAATATTTCAACGATACAATTTCGTTGATGCAGAAAATCGAACGTATGTAGGAATCAGTTAAGTAGAGGAATAAGAAGAACGGCTGCATACCATCGTGAGACCGACCTGGCCGAGTTCAAGTAGCGAAAGCAACCTCGATGGAGTCGACCCATTCGATGCCATCCTTTAGGCTATCGCCGAGTTCATGCCACCCGAATAATACGATTAATCTTTGTTTGGAGAAATAAATATATTTCAAGCAAGAAATAGTATATTTTTACACATCTGTATTTGTGAAAAAGTTGGAAAATCCATTTAACTCCTTCGCCGACAATTATTTTTTGGAAAAACGTTTCATTTTCAGATTTTTTTTTTTTAATATAGTAACTAAGAAACTGGGGCGCCTTGAAGAATCCGAGTGGTGGCTAACACTTCTACAAGACGTATGAGTTGGCAATCCAAGCATAAAAAGAATCAAGATCGATGTATAAACACGTCTGTAGCCGGTTTTTGAACGTGATTATTCGTCCGTGTCTGAAGACATTTTCGTTAAAAACGTAACACATCTACGCCGGGGAAGAGGTTGAAAAGTGGCGACGGGTAACCCACAAATACCCAAATGAATAAAAATTAAACTAATAATAAGTGTTATTTTCTGTAAGTTTCATTTAAAAAAAAAAATCTGAGCCTCGTTTTAAAATATACTTTTAATTTTTGAACTAGTCTAAGTTTTGTCGTGATTATAAGCTTCATTCTATGTTTTGTTGGTCGTTTCGTTTCAAGACAAGTACGTAAGCTCAAAGCAGCGCTAAATTGAGAGAAATAGAGGGAGAGAGATTGAAAAAAAATAAATGAGTCAATGCAAGAAGAAAAAAAGAAGAAAAATGGAACGAACATGAAAGAGGAATTTGAACTGAGATTCATCTACCATTAAGAAAATCTTGTCTTTAAACTGGGACAGCTAAAAATCGATATAGGATGTTCAGAGCCCATATTTAAAAATAAATAAATGTAAAAACAACTGCAAAGAAAAAGTTCCTTTCGTATACATTTTTAATTTTTATGCAGTTTCAGAATCCGGTAAACGGGCCAAAAATAAATAAAAAATCACAATATCTGAGTCGCCCTGGTTAAATAAAATCCTTTGTGTTTAATATTCTTTGTAAATTGAATCAAGCAGTGCATATGAATCGATAACCAGACACCAGCATTGAGGTTGCCTCGCGTTGCTGACAGGGAGAGAGAGAGAGAGTGAGTGTATGTAGTGTTTTCTTTATTTTATATTAAGAAATTCTTTAACTGTTCTTTTTAAAATACATACAGAAAATTCAGGGATCGCCCCCCCCCCCAGCCAAAAAAAAAAAAAATGATAAAAATTATGTGGAGTAATTAAAAAAATAGGGGGCGGGGAGAAAAGAAAATGCCTTTACTAAAAAGATTCTTTAGAATTGAAAACAATATAAAATTTAAAAAAAAAAAAAAAAAATGTAAAAAACCGCTGTGAAGTCTCGTGTATGCCGACTACTGCTTGTTGTCGGGTTTCTCGTATCGACTGATGTAGCAAGCTAACAACGTTTGCCACAAAGTGAAATTAGGTTTCTAGAGCATTTTTATTTTTGAAAAAAATATGAAATGATGCGAGTTTTCCGAACTGGCACGATCAATAATAAGTCTCTCATCTCTAATTGGATCTGGGCGCCAACATTTTGAATGTTGATTTTCAGGGGAGGATTGCTTCTACACTTAAACGGTGATTGACGTAATAAAAGAAGCTTATTATATTTTAATTTCCATTTAAGCAATGGTCGGATTAAGCTATACTTAGTAAATACTAGCAGTAGAGCCCGGCGTTGTAACAGTAAGAGATAGATCAAGTATCGACCATACATAAAGACTGAAAAATAAAATTGACAAAGATTATTGTTTCAGGTTGACAGACTAACTTAATTAGTTTTTTTTTTTTTACAAATTGGTCAAACCCAAACTCAAACAAAAACATTGTTTTCAATCGTTATGAGTCTACCAATTGAATAGAATTTTATTACAAACAATTGTCTTGTAAATGGAATTTTTAAAGCATTCTGAATGTAAAAATAAAGAAAAAAGTGTGCAAGACAATAAGAAACACTACCTGCCAAAAAAAAGTGAAGTTTTGTTGAAATCGGTTGAAAAATGTAGGAAATCCGATCCCATATATAAAGGAACACACACACACACACACACACAACCTGGGTTTTATAATAAGTATAACTCGATATGAGTTGCCACCCTTTCATTCTGGCGACAGAATCGTATTTTCAAATTGATTTTGTGGAAAAACAATTGTGTGTTTTTCCAATTTTTGGCTCTGTCAGAACCACCGCAAGATAATTGTACGCAGTCCTGTGAAGTTTTATTGAAATCGCTTGAAAAATGTAGGAAATCCGATCCAATATATAAACGTACAGACACACACACATATATATTTATTTTATAATAAGTAAGATCTGTCATAAACACACACACACTGTACCGCTCCAGTAAGTACACGATTCCTCCTATTATCCTCCACCTTTACAAGAGACAGATCAGGCCGAACATGGAGTACTGTTGCCGTAGGAGCTGTCCAGTCTTCACTTTCCAGTCTCGATAGAGTCCCAAAGTGTCTCCGCGTCCTTGTGGGTGATGAATTATTTTCCATCCTACGATCCCTTTCTTGGAGATGAAACGTCGAAAGCCTCTTGCTGCTCTATCGCTATTTCCATGGAAACTGCTCCGACGAACTATATTCCTTAGTTCCACCAGTTCCAACCTTCACGGCTAAGATCCACCCTGCTACCCACATTGTAGCGAACTATCTTATTCGATTGGCGCGATGTAAGTTCTACTCGAGCAGCTTCTTTCCACGAACCGCTACTTTGTGGAACCGACTCCCAAGAGGATGCTTCCCGAACACTACATTCTTAACCTGTTCAAGTCTTGGGCTATCTACATAAACAGTTCTTACTCTGTAGTCCTCTACCTAGAGTGGCTCGTGGGCCATGTACATCATTATATATATATATATATATATATATATATATTAGCGATTTCAAACACCGACCAAGATCATTGAATTTACTTTCGCACAGATACCCTTGGAAAAAGTATGAATCTTCTCTACCGTCTTTCTCCAGCTATGGGTTAAGTAGGAAGTCAGACTAGGCCTTCTAGCCTTTGTTGGTGACCAGTTTACGAGAAGAAAAATCTGAATTCAGATTTAAGGATGTATGCTTCCAATCTTCATGGACCATTGTGTTGCGCATCAGTTAACAGTTCTTCTGAAAAGTGAGACTAGTTATCCACAACCCTCCACATCTATATTCCGTGTGCAACTACAAACTGTGTGTGTGAATAAAGAGAAAAGGAATATCGACACGTTTCGTCCTGTATCAAAGTAAATATAAGGGTTTTATTTGCCTTGATGAAGCCCATCAGAGGACGAAATGCTTCGGTAAAAAAAAAAAATTATTTGTCTTATATATATAATATAATCCACATACAGACCTGTTTCACTGTATCACAGTTCATCGGTGTGGCTGGACTTTCGATTGCTTCAAGCCGAGATTGAAACCCGACCGATTTCTACTCCTGAGCTATCAGCGCACATCAGAGGGAAAGGGAAATTCTAGCGTATTATTTTTACGAATGTAAACAAACTCCAGGCAGTTATATTACTCTATTCATTTTAATGAAGAGATATATAATGTGTGTGTATGTGCCTGTGTAATTCATGAAAAGTTCAAGTGACTTATCTGATAAGCCGACTCAAGAGCTTCGCGTCGAAACGCTTATCAGCGCCGGATATTTGATAAATCTATTGAACATATTATGATAATAAGTTCAAGAGATTTATCAAACACCTGGTCCTGATGAGCGTTTCGACACGAAACTATGGGGTTGGTCAACTAGATAGGTGACATAAACTTTTTTTGATTTATTGAATTTTATAGCCCTGTTTATCTAACAAACGTTTTTCAGCAGAAGTTCTGCTAGACTGAAAAATACGTAATTTTCTCGTATTTTTTTTTCAGTTGTATTGTCATTATTATAAACTTTTTTTAATATAGAAAATTACATTTTACATAAAGCATTCAGCCTTAAACGATTAGATTTCAATATACTAATATACTGCAAAGCTAGCTTTTCTATCAGTAAATTTGAAAAAAAGAAAAAAATAATTTTTTACTAGCTAATGCTACTTCGATTTGATTAAATTATTATGGCAAAAGGAGTAAAAAAATGTTTTTGTTTCTACAAGTGACCTTTATTTCACCCTATGCTTTCATGGAAGCTCGCTCTGATCAATATAATAAGTAAAAAGCAAAACGGAACGAGACGAATGAAAGAGAACTATTTCCATAATAAAAATCAATAAGCGCTAATAGACTTAAAAGATCGATCCCGATGATAAATAAGAGACAAGTCAGTGAATGTACAAAAGAAACGAAAAACTGTTTTTCTTGCCAACACTTGAAATATTATGTTGTTTTAAATTAAATTGGCGTCTGCAGTATATATATATATATAATCCCTTTCCACCAACGTCCTAGTTGAAAAATGCCTAAATCTCCTAAAAGAGCATCTAACCAGAAGACAAATTTCTCTACCGTCTCATCACTAATCAATACCATTTCATACACACACAAACATACATATCTATCTATCTATCTATCTATCTATCTATCTATCTATCTATCTATCTATCTATCTGTATATATATATATATATATAACGGATAAATTTTAAAATTTTAAAATAACACTAACAAAGTGCGTTCGCACGTGTTTTTGTTTAAAATCAGTATGACAACGGAATGCAGATTTTATCGCAGTTACAATAGCGTGTTTGACATTGTAATTTACTCCTGAAGATGATCTTAGAAAATGTCGAAAGTACTTGGGTTAAAAAAAAATCTACGGCGCCTTCCTTGATAAATTTCATCTCAACATCAAGAAACTGATTAGAGAATTGGAAAGGATCAGTATAAAAAAAAGTAGACAATATGTTTATATTATTCACGATGCTAAGAGAAAGGCATACAAAATGTACAACAGCAAAAAAGATATTAACATTATTAAGAACAATGACAATAAATTGGATAAAAACAGGCATATAATACTATCCACTAACCCCCTAACATCTACTATCCAAAACAATTTATCCAGTCTTAACAATATCAATATAATTACAACCACATCTCAAACTATTATGGATATGATCAGAACCAAAAATACACAGAACAACAATAATTCTGAAGCCGGTATATATAAAATAAACTGTTAAAACTGCTCCTCACAATACACTGGGGAAACATGCAGAAATTTAAAAAGTATCTATGAACACAAAAAGGATCTTATACACAATTTATCAAATGCATTAGTCCTACATAGAAATAAATTCCGCCACAACTTTGATCAAAAGAATGCCGCAGTTATTAAAAGAGAAAGTTCTTAGATAGAAATTCTGAGACAAAAAATCGTTTACTCACTTTCGTTTATTAGACATTAAATTATATCGCTTAGCATATTTCATAATTTAACAAGAATTTTTAGTAAAACTGATGAATATTTATAAGCGTATCTTAAGTTTAAAAAAAAATAATTAAAAACTGTTTTACTTTAGTTCATAAATGCTTGTTGCAAAATAAAATTCTTACATCTGCCTTAATAAAGTCCATCAGAAGCTGAAACGCGTCGGCTAAGATAGGTTTTCCTTTTGTCTTATATTCAGTTTGAATTTCTGGAATGAGGAGTTATTCTTTACACTATTTATAATCGGACTATTGTCATAATCTTTGTTGTTGTTATCACAATGTTCCGGTCATTGTGCACTCCGGTCTTACCCAGGTGTATATCGATCTACGAAAAAATGGCCTAGTGGATTCAGTTCATAATTCCCTGTAGGTTACCTAGATCGATATAGGCCTGAGGAAGACCGGAGAGCGCAACCGCTGAAACACTGTGATAACAACAACAATGATAAAGACAATAGTCCGAATGTAAATAATATTTACATATAGACTTGTTTACTTATGACTGTCTCTACTCTGAGTTTTTACCTAATTAGTTCACTGTGTCATGCGAGACAATTTTTCTCTCCATATATCTTACATTATAAGTCTACCATTCGTCCATGCTTAGAATATCACTGCCACATATGATCCTTTGTTTTTGCTATTTACATTGAGCTCCTTGATAAGATCCAAAGAAGAATCAGTAATATTATTGGTCCTGATCTATAAACCTACCATTCATCCTTGCTTAGAATATTGCTGCCACATATGGTCCGGTGCTCCTGCTATTTACCTTGAGTTCCTTGATAAGATCCAAAGAAGAATCAGCAATATTATTGGTCCTGATCTATAAACCTACCATTCATCCTTGCTTAGAATATTGCTGCCACATATGGTCTGGTGCTCTTGCTATTTACCTTGAGCTCCTTGATAAGATCAAAGAAGAATCAGTAATATAATTGGTCCTGATCTCTAAACCTACCATTCGTCCATGCTTAGAATATTCCTGCCACATATGGTCCGGTGCTCCTGCTATTTACCTTGAGCTCCTTGATAAGATCCAAAGAAGAATCAGCAATATTATTGGTCCTGATCTATAAACCTACCATTCATCCATGCTTAGAATATTGCTGCCACATATGGTCTGGTGCTCTTGCTATTTACCTTGAGCTCCTTGATAAGATCAAAGAAGAATCAGTAATATAATTAGTCCTGATCTCTAAACCTACCATTCGTCCATGCTTAGAATATTCCTGCCACATATGGTCCTGTGTTCTTGCTATTTACCTTGAGCTCCTTGATAAGATCCAAAGAAGAATCAGCAATATTATTGGTCCTGATCTATAAACCTACCATTTGTCCATGCTTAGAATATTGCTGCCACATATGGTCTGGTGCTCCTGCTATTTACATTGAGCTCATTAATAAGATCCAAAGAAGAATCAGCAATATTATTGGTCCTGATCTATAAACCTACCATTCGTCCATGCTTAGAATATTGCTGCCATATATGGTCCTGTGCTCCTGCTATTTACCTTGAGCTCCTTGATAAGATCCAAAGAAGAATCAGCAATATTTTTCGTCCTGATCTATAAACCTACCATTCATCCATGCTTAGAATATTGCTGCCACATATGGTCCGGTGCTCCTGCTATTTACCTTGAGCTCCTTGATAAGATCCAAAGAAGAATCAGTAATATAATTGGTCCTAATCTCTAAACCTACCATTCGTCCATGCTTAGAATGTTCCTGCCACATATGGTCCGTTGCTCCTGCTATTTACCTTGAGCTCCTTGATAAGATCCAAAGAAGAATCAGCAATATTTTTGGTCCTGATCTATAAACCTACCATTCATCCATGCTTAGAATATTGCTGCCACATATGGTCTGGTGCTCTTGCTATTTACCTTGAGTTCCTTGATAAAATCCAAAGAAGAATCAGCAATATTATTGGTCCTGATCTATAAACCTACCATTCGTCCATGCTTAGAATATTGCTGCCACATATGGTCCGGTGCTCCTGCTATTTACCTTGGATAAGATCCAAAGAAGAATCAGCAATATTATTGGTCCTGATCTATTACCATTCGTCCATGCTTAGAATATTGCTGCCACATATGGTCTGGTGCTTCTGTTATTTAAAGAGCTCTTTGATAAGATCCAAAGAAGAATCAGCAATATTATTGGCCCTGATCTATAAACCTACCATTCGTCCATGCTTAGAATATTGCTGCCACATATGGTCCTGTGTTCTTGCTATTTACCTTGAGCTCCTTGATAAGATCCAAAGAAGAATCAGCAATATTATTGGCCCTGATCTATAAACCTACCATTCGTCCATGCTTAGAATATTGCTGCCACATATGGTCCGGTGATTCTGCTATTTACCTTGAGCTCCTTGATAAGATCCAAAGAAGAATCAGCAATATTATTGGTCCTGATCCATAAACCTACCATTCGTCCATGCTTAGAATATTGCTGCCACATATGGTCCGGTGCTCCTGCTATTTACCTTGAGCTCCTTGATAAGATCCAAAGAAGAATCAGCAATATTATTGGTCCTGATCTATAAACCTACCATTCGTCCATGCTTAGAATATTGCTGCCACATATGGTCCGGTGCTCCTGCTATTTACCTTGAGCTCCTTGATAAGATCCAAAGAAGAATCAGCAATATTATTGGTCCTGATCTATAAACCTACCATTCGTCCATGCTTAGAATATTGCTGCCACATATGGTCTGGTGCTTCTGTTATTTAACTTGAGCTCCTTGATAAGATCCAAAGAAGAATCAGCAATATTATTGGCCCTGATCTATAAACCTACCATTCATCCATGCTTAGAATATTGCTGCCACATATGGTCCTGTGTTCTTGCTATTTACCTTGAGCTCCTTGATAAGATCCAAAGAAGAATCAGCAATATTATTGGTCCTGATCTATAAACCTACCATTCATCCATGCTTAGAATATTGTCCCACATATGGTCTGGTGCTCTTGCTATTTACTATAAAATCCAAAGAAGAATCAGCAATATTATTGGTCCTGATCTATAAACCTACCATTCGTCCATGCTTAGAATATTGCTGCCACATATGGTCCGGTGCTCCTGCTATTTACCTTGAGCTCCTTGATAAGATCCAAAGAAGAATCAGCAATATTATTGGTCCTGATCTATAAACCTACCATTCGTCCATGCTTAGAATATTGCTGCCACATATGGTCTGGTGCTTCTGTTATTTAACAGCATTGATAAGATCCAAAGAAGAATCAGCAATATTATTGGCCCTGATCTATAAACCTACCATTCGTCCATGCTTAGAATATTGCTGCCACATATGGTCCTGTGTTCTTGCTCCTTGATAAGATCCAAAGAAGAATCAGCAATATTATTGGCCCTGATCTATAAACCTACCATTCGTCCATGCTTAGAATATTGCTGCCACATATGGTCCGGTGCTTCTGCTATTTACCTTGAGCTCCTTGATAAGATCCAAAGAAGAATCAGCAATATTATTGGTCCTGATCTATAAACCTACCATTCGTCCATGCTTAGAATATTGCTGCCACATATGGTCCGGTGCTCCTGCTATTTACCTTGAGCTCCTTGATAAGATCCAAAGAAGAATCAGCAATATTATTGGTCCTGATCTATAAACCTACCATTCGTCCATGCTTAGAATATTGCTGCCACATATGGTCCGGTGCTCCTGCTATTTACCTTGATCCAAAGAAGAATCAGCAATATTATTGGTCCTGATCTATAAACCTACCATTCGTCCATGCTTAGAATATTGCTGCCACATATGGTCCGGTGCTCCTGCTATTTACCTTGAGCTCCTTGATAAGATCCAAAGAAGAATCAGCAATATTATTGGTCCTGATCTATAAACCTATTCGTCCATGCTTAGAATATTGCTGCCACATATGGTCTGGTGCTTCCTTGAGCTCCTTGATAAGATCCAAAGAAGAATCAGCAATATTATTGGCCCTGATCTATAAACCTACCATTTGTCCATGCTTAGAATATTGCTGCCACATATGGTCCTGTGTTCTTGCTATTTACCTTGAGCTCCTTGATAAGATACAAAGAAGAATCAGCAATATTATTGGTCCTGATCTATAAACCTACCATTCGTCCATGCTTAGAATATTGCTGCCACATATGGTCCCGTGCTCCTGATTTACCTTGGCTCCTTGATAAGATCCAAAGAAGAATCAGCAATATTATTGGTCCTCTATAAACCTACCATTCGTCCATTTGAATATTGCTGCCACATATGGTCCGGTGCTCCTGCTATTTACCTTGAGCTGGATCCAAAGAAGAATCAGCAATATTATTGGTCCTGATCTATAAACCTACCATTCGTCCATACTTAGAATATTGCTGCCACATATGATCCTTTGTTCTTGCTAGTTACCTTGAGCTCCTTGAAAAGATCTAAAGAAGAATCAGCAATATTATTGGACCTGATCTGGCGGCTCGGCTTCAGTCACTTTCCCATCGCCGTAAGATTGCCTCTCTCTGTTTTTCTATGAATACTTTTATGGTAATTGTTCGGATGAGCTCTTCGCTAAGGTACCTAGACTTTTAAAATTTTAGCTCAGTGCTAGACTGGCATCGAGATCTCATCACTTGACATTTGAGCTGGCTAGATGTAGTTCTATGCAAACAGTTTCTTTTCTTGCACTTCTCGCTTGTGGAACTCTCTTCCGACTCCATGCTTGCCAGCCAGCCAGCTTTAATCTGCAAAGATTTAAATGCAATGTCAATCGCTATCTACTGTCCTCCTCATTACTCTTTCCTCTTCCCGCTCATTATTTCTGATGTTTCTGTGCCTAATTCTTCCTCACCCTGTAACTACTTGTGTTTTAATGGCTTTACTGCCTTGGTGTGATACCGAATAAAAACAAATACATCCACTCTTCTTCCCTTACGAGTTCAAAAGCGCCTACGTGGCCCGATAAATTATTTATTCACCCTGAAACCTCTTTCCCCACAGACGAACCGTCGCAAACCTCTCGCTAATATAACAGTCAGTTATGTGCCATGCGTATCGAAAGGTACATGACTGACGAGGCAGTATGTTGCCGTTTCTTTCTGCGGTAGACCAGTTTCCATCAAAAAGCCACTCAATATAGCGGGTGACTGATTGAGACTGCCGTAAGGGAGAGGTGTATGTTTTGAGGATGTCTATGATAGATATCTGTTAACCCCTGAAGAGATTAAGATTGTAACGGGAATCTGTTCCACATAGCGACAGCTCTGAGAAAGAAACTGTAAAGTGAACTTCCTCATTACCAAAGGAATACGAAGGATACTAATATTTTATACTGATGTCATTTAGCCTTTCGACAAGATTGCCGGCATTTTAATATGTGAAAAAATTCTCAGAGTTAGCCTGTAGAAAAGGACAATATTTATAAATATAAAAGACAATAGGAAAACTGTAATGGACTTTTTCAAGGCGAAAAACGAAATTAATTTATTAAACAAAAAAAAAAAAAAAATAACTCACTCAGAAGAAAAATCCTCGAGAGTGCCGCCATTGAATATTACCCAAATATTAATCTACGCCCAGGCTTTTTCTCTGTTTCACCTTTCCTAACAGAATTACTACTCTCCCAAACAAACGTACACAACAGTATCAAGAAATCAAAAGGAAATGGTTGAATCCGTCAACACAACAATAAAAACAATATCTCCATACGTGACAGTACTTGACGTAATTTTCAGTTAACAGTATGAAAATAGCGTTCTCTAAATTCTTCCAGTTGCTAAGGACATTTTGTTTTTGTTATTATTAGTTATTTTGTTTAAATAAATTCATTTTGTTTTTTGCTTTGAAAAAGTTCACATTCGACGAAACGCGTCGGCTACCATTACAGTTTTCCTCTGGTCTTTTACGTTTATAACTTTTAATATGTGAATATTGCTCCTAAAAATGGACCAAGCACGATTAGGGCTAGGGTTGCGTTAATTTTACTATCCCGATTTCTTCACAGTATGGCCTTGTACCATACTATCCTAAGCTTATTAAATATCAATGCGTGCAAGGTCTGTTTTGTGGGCGAGATAGTCGCATAGTACCCAGAGGTCGATGTTCAACACTCGTTAAAACTCGTGTCTTGAACGCAGATTTTTCAAGGTAAACGTAATTTGGAAGATAGGTGCAGGAAATCTGTCAGTTCTTTTCTGGCTTTGGGCTGCTCTCCGCTTCATTGTTTCATCATGGCCTTCTCGTCGAACCGACCGGAGGCGCGGGGGGGGGTAACTTATTTACTAGCACTCTCCATCTCTCTCTGCTTTGAAACTCTCGGAGGGCGTCGCTCAACTAAGCTAAGCTTAATAAAAATCGATAATGAGGAAGCAAAAACATTGTTAAATGTTGTATGACGAAATCATAGAAATATTAACTAAATCTATCCAAAAGCTAGCTTTGGCCACCTTAGCGTTTGTGTAATGGTTAACAAGCTTGTCTCGCTAGAATAATTAGTGAGTTCGATTCTTGCTGGATTCCCCATGCTTCTAAGCCTTGTGCCACATCTAATTTACATGACGGCTGTGGGAAAGAAACTGAAGCCGAGATACCAGGTCAGCACCAATAACCTTGCAGATTCTTTGTAATAATGATTGCGAAATGGCGTATTTAAATTTATATCATTTTACTAACAAATGATCTGTCCTGCGTTGCTAAATGGTTGGAGGCTTTGCATACAGACGTTATCTTTTATGTAATTTTACGAAAAATTTAAAATGTAATTAAGCCAAGATTAAAAAAAGTTTAGAAAAGAAGTTTTATTAACAAAAATTCAAAGCTAGTACATCCGTTCGAATTTGTCGGAAAAAAAGAACAAAATGGAAATCAAAATTAAAATTCATTTTCAGCCATAGGGGTCTTGTAAGTTTAGGCGAAATCTGAAACGGAATGTGGCTGATAAAAGAGTACCGGTTGACTGAGTTACAAAGTAGCTTGACGGGAAACGAAACCATCAAACCATATTCGAATTTCGACTAAAGCATGTAGCTTACATTCGCTTAATGCCTTTGGGAAAGGCATGAATCCGCTTCTCCCTTCGCCCTGTTTCATCGCCAGATATCCTTAACATAGCTAGTATACGATAGTGGTTGATAGAGAATGAGAACCTAGACAAACGACACTTCCATAATTATTTTATCTTCCCAAATTGTAGCAGCAAAAAGTCGTTTCTCCCCTGACAAAGTCCAATAAAAATTTAATTTATGAATGACTATAGTGATATTGAATAAACATTGATCTTCACTAAGCCATGTCATGATTAGTTGATAGCGGCCGAAAAATCGATAGGATTTATTTTGTGTGGATTCAAAATAAGTCTGCTCTTGTCTGTAGTTATTTATAAAGCTTAGCTGAGTTTGGTACAAGGTCATATGTATGGAGCCCCCTGTAAGTATCGAGAGTAGACTACAAAAGATCGAAGTACGATGGATTGTGTAAGTTATTTATAAAGCTGAGCTCGGCTTGGTACAAGGCCATATGTATGGAGCACCCCGTGAGTATCGAGAGAAGAGTACTTAACCTAGAAGACAACTTGCCGATCTCAGTTTCAGCGTCGGTACCCGTTACGTTACCGAATGCAATTTGATTTATTTTCTTGTTGATTAAGCGAAGTAAATTTCAATCATCCGGGTAACTGGCGTATAAGTCAGCCTCTAAATGTCTGTGAAATTATTTCAAGTCTAGTTTGATATTCGCCAAAATAATTGACATCTGAAAATTAAGCAGAATTTATTTCATTAGACAAGCGTTTCACAATCTTTTTTTTTTTTTACCCTTGTGGAACCATCAAAATAGTTTTAATATCTCAGGGAACACTTGCATAAAAAGGATTTCTACCATTATTAATATCGCTTTTATATTTTATTATAATAACCAATGATTGTCCAACAAAATGCTGTACGTTTATAGTAAAATTATGAATGAAACAAAAATCATTAAAAATAAAAAAATGTATTAACCTATTTGTCGTTATTTCTCGTTGAACCCTTAGCGATCTCTTTAGAACCCTAGTGTTCCCACCGGTTGAGAAACACTGCATTAGACTGTTCAAAGGGTTTTAAATGGATGTACCGTGTCTCCTTAGAACGTAGGTGAACATGGCTCTCCACAGTTTCCTGCCCTTTGTAGATCTTAATAAATTCACCCTTCTGTTATTTCTCCTAAGCCATGTTCTGCCATCTATTTACAGGTAGGTTATGTGTCGTTTTCCTCTGTCCTTCTTGCCTTCAATCTATCCTGTGAGTATCAGATTTTCCAAGCACTCTTTCCTCATTATGTGTCCTAGAAATTTCGACTGTCTCTTTCCGATGTTAAGTGTAACTATTCTTTTTGTTTCTATTTTCTCTAAAGCTTCGTCGTTGCTCCCATGTTCGGTCTATGGAATGCTCAGCATTCTTCTGTAGAATCACATAAAAAAAGTGGATTCACGTTCGATTCCTGTCGGAGATGCACTATTTCTTTTGTAGGACTCCTCAGTCTCGTTGATCTTAATTGTTTAAAATAAAAATAATAATAAAAAAAAACAAAACAGAATCCGACAATAAACAGACAATTTCCTGTTTCTTAATACTTTGCTTAGCTCTTGGAAGGCAGCTTTCGCTATCCGGATACACCTTCAGTTTTTAGTGTTGCAGTTTCCGTCCTCTGTTAAAACGCTTCCTAGATATTCAAATTGTTTTACTTATTAGACTTTTGTATGTTTTTTTTATTTCAACTATTCAAGGAATTCCCAGATTGGAGGTTTCATGCCTTCTATTATTAATTTTAGTCGTCTATTAATGGTCTCAGTATGGTTATTGGCTTTAACTTCACTATTTAAGGTCCTAGAGCTTAGATCCTTTCCACATTGCCAGAGGAAAAACCGAAGCTCGATGACTACGAAAAGTACCTTTGCGCGTGATGCTCCTAGAGTGTCCTAACGGATTCTCCTGATCCTTTTGAAAATACTTTTTGTGCTTAAAAAGCCAACTGTTAGAGGTGGTTACTCGACAGTTGCTGTTATTTCCAGGAGTGGAGTCAAATTCATAACTGAAATCGCTGCAAAATAAAATAAATTTGTTTCCAAGAGTTTACTCATAATTTACGAAAAGATTACAATCAATGCTTGTATGTCTCAGCTAAGGAGGGAAAAAAATGAGTGCGTGTGTGTCCAGATGACTTATAGCTTTTGAAGATGCACTTCAAAATATATTTTATTGCAATTCATCCACCAACTTCCTTTTCCTTTTTCTTGGTTACATCTACTTAATTCTTGGTTTACGTGTACGTAATTCAAGGTTTGCGTGTACTTAATTCTTGGTTTGCATGTACTTAATTCTTGGTTTACGTGTACGTAATTCACTGTTTACATATAGTTAAATCTTGGTTTACGCGTACTTAATTAGGAACATCTGTGGGTGTGTCTGTAGCCTTGTTATATACACACACACACACACGTGTATGTGTACGTGTGTGTGTACGTGTGTGTGTACGTGTGTGTGTGTGTGTGTGCAAAAGTTTCCAGCGAAGAAGCGATTTTTATCTATTTATTCAGTCTATTTAAAATAAAGATGATAAGCGCTAAAAATGAATTTGCCAAATAAACTTATCCAGATGGAAAGGAGACAGGGAAATAGATATGAACAGACTGAGATAGGTAACTAGGTAAGTAAGTACGTATATAGAGTGAGATAGATAGGTATGTAGAGAGGTAGGTATATATATAGAGAGAGAGGAGTGAATATTAAAAAAAATGTACTTTCATTTACGATTTAGGAATGGTTTCCTATAGCTTTGTCGCGTCCTCTCTCCTTCCTTACCCCGTCTCCTACTCCTTTCCCTGTCTCTCTTTCTCTCTCTCACCATCCCTCTTTCACCCCTCTTCCTACCTCTCTTGTCCTTCATCGCTTTCTCTCTTTGTCATCGACTTATATTCCACCTCGCTACCTCTCCCTACCTATCTATCTACCCTCCTCGCTTTCTCTAGTCTTGTTTTTCCTCTCTCCTCTCTTTCTCTTTCCTTGCCCCTCTCTTGCTTTCTCTAATCTACCCTCTCTTTCTCTCCCGTTCCTTGCTTCTCTCTCTTTCTCTATTTATCTCTTTCCTTTTTACTTGCCCCTCTCTCTCTCTTGCCTTCTTTAACTGCCTCACTTTTTCTCTCACTCCCGCTTCTT
>CAHIKZ030005488.1:375000-527500 GCA_903632075.3 Acanthosepion pharaonis | reverse complement strand
AAAAAAATTCTTGGCAAATTTGTGTCCAAAAAAAAAAACGTCAAAAGGATTGTTATTCCCTTGACACCGCAAATAAAGTATTCATTTTGATTCCCTAGGCAATGTTTTAAAAAGCGAATTAGATACTATATGTTCATTCAAAGTTACTTGTTTTATAGTTGATTGATATTTTTATAAAATTATTAATAAAAAAACTTGTTTTCATAGTTATTTATAAAATGGTTAAATATTGCATTGTAGTTGGTTTACATAATTTTGTAATTTTTTAAATAAATTTTTGAATAAAAAGATTTCTATTCAAATTTAATTCTTTCTAAAATGGTAAATAATAAATCTTTCTAAAATGGTAAATAATAAATCTTTCTAAAATGATAAATAATAAATCTTTCTGGTAAAATGGTAAATAATAAATCTTTCTAAAATGGTAAATAATAAATCTTTCTAAAATGGTAAATAATAAATCTTTCTAAAATAATAAATAATAAATCTTTCTAAAATGATAAATAATAAATCTTTCTAAAATGATAAATAATAAATCTTTCTAAAATGATAAATAAATATTGCATTGTACTTCGTTCACATATATTTTATAATCTTGTTAATAAACATTGCCGAGGGAATCAAAAGTGTATACAGTAATAGCGGTGTCAAAGGAATAACCGTCCTTTTGAAAATACCTTTTTTTTTTTTTTTGCAGTCACGAAGTTTAAATATTGCCGATGTTTTTTTTTCTTTTCACCGCCGCTTGAGAAAAATGTTAGTGACAGTTGTCAATCATGCCCTCTATAAATGCACATACGGGTACCTCGTAAATTAAAAAAAAAAACAACAACAAAAAAAAAAATCCTCGAAAAAAAACATAGCAGTTGTTACACTAATCAGTCGATGAAGAATGATTAGTCTCGATTTAGATACATTTGCTTCGACTTGCTGATACTGTGTACGACTGCAAATTGTGTCACATTCACTACTAAGTAGGTCATGTTTACAGCAGAAAGACAGCCGCAGCTGCAGTCGTAGAGGCGGCGGCGGCGGCGGCGCTGGTGGTGGAAGCAGCAGTACAATCGCCGTAGTCAGTTATTGACAGCAGGAGAAACGGGCAAACGATTGTGTGTGTAAGACATATGCACTTTAACAACAACGATTTCCATTCATGGGAAACTGGCAATGATGTCCGTGAACAATACATTCAAATGATAACAATACGTTTATGGCCCATTCTCGAATGGCTTTTAGTGTAAATGGAACATGTTAAACATCTTAGAATGTCACTAGGACTTAAAAAATATTAATCAAACATTCGATAATTTACGCTTTCATTATTGATTTAAAAAAAAAAAAAAAGAAGATACGCAATGCCCAGTAGAAATAGTTTACCACGCTACACCATTATTATTATTATTATTATTATTATTATTATTATTATTATTATTTCCTTTGATTTCTGGTATATATTCATTTCTTTCCGGGTCCCAACTAGAAAAAAGAATCCTTGGATCACACACATTATATATAGGTAAAGCCCTATGTAAGGTGTGGATTGCTACTGCTGCTGCTGTTGTTATTATGATGATCATTATCATCATTTTATTTCATTTCGTTTCTGATCTATACTCATTTCTTTCCGAGTCCCAACCAGAGACCTAAGGTCAGAAATGGCATCATGACATATTTCACTGGGTAATTTTGAAAAAAAAAGTCACTCATATAAGCCCTCCGTAAAGTGTGGGTTGTACTTGTGAGTACAATTTTTTGCATTTCTTTAAGGCATGGGTTATCAAGGATTTCTTCATGGGTTATCAAGGATTTCTTCAAAAGTCTATTGGAATCTTTTCCAATCATTCCGAGGGCTCCAACTACAACTGGAATTGTTAATGTCATCATGCACCATATTTTTGAGATTTCGATTTCAAGGTCCTTGTATATTGATAGTTTTTTGAAGATCTTCAAAGATACATTGCAGTCTGCAGGACTGGCGTGTCAATATGGAGACATATTTTGTCTCTGCAGTCTCTAATTGGGATCTCAGGGTGATTAGCTTTGCTCTGTTTGTGTGTATTTTGAAGTCCCATAAAATTGTTACAGGTCCTATCTCTGTAAGCGGGTCTGGGTGATGTTCATACCAGTTTCTTTCAGTTTCCTTCCCGTAAAAGTTGCACATTTTCCGTATTGGCCCAACTTTGTCATGCTGAGTTTTATATTCAGTTGGTTCTAACACTGTTTAACCTCATACAAGATGGCCAATTGTTTCTGGATATTTATCACAGAATCTGCATTTTTTATTAACACAATTATTCAATATGTGTGCTTGATAATCTCTAGTTAGCAAACATTGGTTCTGTGCATCAAGAATAAAACCTTCGATTTCAGCTTTGAACCCTGCACTACGTAACCACTGGTGGTACGGGGTTTGTTTATATCAGCTTGTTTGTTATGGACAGAGTATTGACAATGAAGATGCTTATCTTGTCATCGTTTCTGCATTTAATAATTATTATTATTATTTGTGTAATGTTTCCTGCTTTGTATCCTGTAGAGCAGAGTCCAAACTATGGTCCTTAGGCCCTATAAGAGAATCGTCATTTAATTGATAGCACTTTTCTTGATATATGTGATGTTCCTAGTAGGGCGATCTTCTGGTAACTTGTATGTTGATGTAACCTGGGACACTATTAGTAAAATTATCCATTTCTTTTCTCACGTGGCCCAGTGCTCCGATTACTATTGGTACAGTCTCAGTCTTCATTCCCCACATCCTGTTAATCGCGATCTCCAGGTCTTTGTATTTGGACAATTTCTCGATAATTTTCATAAAATTGTTTCTCTCAGATGGTACTGCTATGTCAATAAGCATACAATTCCTGAATTTCTTGTTTTTTTATGATAATATCAGATCTGTTGGCTTTTATTTCCCCTGTCAGCTTGAATTGACATGTCCCAGAGGATAGTTACATCGTTATTTTGGGTAACTGTGTCTGGTTGGCGCTCATACCATCTCTTAGTGGTTTCGATTTTGTGCTTCCTGCATATCTTTCAATGCACATATGTCGCTACCTTGTTATGTCTGTGGGTATATATATATATATATATATATATATATATATATATATATATATATATTTGCCAGTTTCAGACATCTTGAGATAATATGGTCGACAATTTCATCATATTTTCCGCACGTCCTGCATTTCGGATTATTTCCATCCCTGATTATGTGACAGTGATAGGATCCCGTTGCAAGGCTTTGGTCCTGAGCTAAAATAATAAGGCCTTCTGCCTCAGTTTTTAGCCTGGTGCTCCTCAGCCACTGATGTGTTTTCTACTGGTCCACATCTGCTTTTGTTTAAGTATTTGTCACGAAACGCCTTGTCCTCCCAGGTTTTTTTTTTTTTGTAATTTAGTTTGTTGGCAAAGTTGTTTTATTATTATTATTATTATCGTGATTTTCATTCCCTTTGTTAGTTCGCCCTGCCAATATCTAATTAAAAAATGGACTATTCCGTTTTGATCGCGTGGAAAAAAGGGAAAATACGTTAAATGGTTTCAGTGAGAAAATGTAAGAAAGAATAAAGAAAGAAGGGAAAGTTAAAAGTGGAGAGAGTGGTTCAGATTAAGCGGATGAGAACAGATACTACACTTTGATCTCAGCCAAAAGGCCGAGAAAGGTTTTATTTTTCGGCGCGCCGACGTCGCCACACAAGGTCGAGGTTTAAAGTAGATTTACCGGCAATACCGTGGAAAAATTGTCCAAGCACCCTCGGCACTTCCCTTTTTGGGGACGCCAGGGGCGGCGGGCAATATCCCCACTCCGGAAAGAGTTATTGTTTGTAGGGATGGTCCCGTGGTGCTTGGGCTTAAAAAATTTTGAATCTTCTCAAGCTAAAAGGATGTTGACCTGTAGACGCGCCATTTTTCAAACGCAGAGTATCGAACGATGGAAACTGAGTTAGGCAAAAAATCCAGTTACCATAAATCAAATAACATCGTCTGCTGAATTATTTTAAAATTATTATTAAGAGAAACGTTCGTAAGACGGGGATTTGGCTAGTTATTATTTTAGAATTATTATTAAGAGAAATGTTCGTAAGACGAGGATTTGGTTAGTTGTAATTATTTTAGAATTGTTATTAAAGGAAATGTTCGTAAGACGGGGATTTGGCTAGTTGTTATTATTTTAGAATTATCATTAAGGGAAATGTTCGTAAGACGCGGATTTGGCTAGTTGTTATTTTAGAATTATTATTAAGAGAAGTGTTCGTAAGACGGGGATTTAGCTAGTAGTTATTATTTTAGAATTATTATTAAGAGAAATGTTCGTAAGACGGGGATTTAGCTAGTAGTTATTATTTTAGAATTATTATTAAGGAAAATGTTCGTAAAGCGGTGATTTGACTCGTTGTTATTATTATAACAAAACTTAAAGAAGCGCGCAGTTTAAGCTCAAAGAGAAACATTACGACTTCTTCAAAAGATGTAATTGTAATGATTCCCGTTTGATATACGCCGCCCAATGCACCAAACATGACTTGATTTATGTTGGTTGCACAACAGAAAAATTAAGCAAAGATTTACTAACCACAGATATGATGTCCGCAAACCCCACAATGTAACCCGGTCTGTCCTGCTTGCGAAACATTTTATCACAAACGACTGTAATTTTGACGAACAACTTAAAGTACACATTATAAATAAATATCCATAATACACCGGGGTGGTGAATGTCAAGCTGTAAATGTAGAATAACTAATTTATTAAAATATACAGCTTAATACAAGAAACCTTCAATGTGTGTTACATATGTAACGATATCTATCGATACATAATGAGGCAGATTTTTTTTTCTCGCAGTAGGTTGTCATTTCTTTCTGCAGTTATCATCCAAGGTCTGTCCTGCTATTTACCCATAGCAGACGGGAGAAGAAGAGGATTTATGCCGTTCCGAGGGGTATTAGCACGTAAGTGGATGCAATGAATTCGACTAGAAATCCGACCCGCTACCAATTACTCCACTGTGCCTCTTAAGTCAGTTATATGTCATGCGTGATACACGCTTAAACGATCATATATATTTCGATACATGATTGACGAGGCAGATTTTTCCAGCAGTAGGCTGCCATTTCTTTCTGTGGTAGAAAAGTTGCCATCCAAGGCTATAGAACCCCGTCTGTCCTGCTATTTACCCATAGCTGGCGGGAGAAGAGGATTCATACCTTTCCCATAGCTGGGGGGAGAAGAAGAGGATTCATACCTTTCCCAAGGGTATTAGCACGTAAGTGAATGTAATGGATTCGACTGGAATACGAACTCGGCTTTCCGATTCTTCAGGCCGCTATTCATTACTCCACCGTGCCTCCTTCATTATCCTACCTAAAATATTTTTTTCTAATCTTTACGTCTGTAAATCTTTTCATGCCAATTTCTACACCTATCTTCTTTACAAGATCATTTTCTGTTAACAAAATAGCCAAAGAATTTAATCGGTCCTGTGTTGGAAGATCTCAAACACATACCATGGAAGCATTGTGGTGCTCCGGGTGACTGCCAGCACCTTGAGCCGGCCCTGAACAGAATGTATATATTTACTACTTTGTCTTATGCTAGGTCTTAAGGGAATGTACTGAACAAAAAACAACAACAACAACAACAACAATAATAATAATAATAATAATAATAATAAATCCCTGGTAGCTCATGCCTTAAAGAAATACAAAAAAATTCTACTCACAAGTACAACCCACACCTTACGAAGGTCTTTATCTATGTAAAATATATGCGATTTTTTTCTAAACTGCTCAATGGAATACCATTTCTGACCTTAGGTCATTGGTCGGGACCCGGAAAGAAATGGGTATACGCTAGAAACCAAAGGAAATATTGGGCTGGTGCATAATTATCAGGCGTTTTGTAGGTAAGTTATTTGTTAATGAAAATTGCTGTTTTGTTTCCAATTTTTTTAATAAAAATATTTTATTTTCAGGTTATAAAAATGTGTGTTGATAATCATACGCTCCGGAGTAATCATTTAAAATGTTATTGTTGAATTGTTATATTTCTGTTTTCATAATAAATATTATTTAAAAAACGCCTGATAATGATGCACCAACCCAATAAAATAATAATAATATGACAGAAGAGTTGAGAATATGGACATGCCAAAAGGTTGGAGATTATGCCTAATATAATCGGATCATTAAGAATAGTGTCAGAGAATTTTGTACATTGGTTGAGAGCATTAGAATTACCAGTGAGATTGTTTCGCACAGCAGGAAAGGTTAGAAAAGTATTAGATAGCTACGGTTTCGGGCTGCAGTTTTATGTGCAAAACTGGTTAATAACTCTCAATAATCTGTACAAAAAGACAATAGTGAGGTTTCGAGCATAAAGCTGAAAAAGACTAAAAATAGAGTATTGCTACCATATCTGGGTCTGTCCAAGCCCCACTTATCAGAGCTCAGAAGCGTTTACACGGCCCTGTCGGCAATTATTTGACACCCTTCAGTTATTTTCCCCAAAGACGATAATTAATTTTCATTAACAAATAACACGCCTACAAAACACCTGATAATTATGCACCAACCTAATATTTCCTTTGGTTTCTGGTGTATACGTATTTCTTTCCGGGTCCCGATCAGAGACCTAAGCTCAGAAATAGCATCATGATATTTTCCATTGAAAAATAAAATGGCACATAGTTTACATAGATAAAACCCTCCGTAAGGAGTGGGCTGTACTTGTGAGTACAATGTTAGAAGATAAAATTTGCAATGTTTTTGGTTCTGTCCTGGCATCTCGGCTTCAGTCCCTTTCCCACAGCCGTAACGTCGCTTCCTGGTGTTTTTTCTATAAATACTTTAATGGTAATTTTTCTGATCAACTTTCCTCTATTTTGGCCTTGTCACATTTTTCTCTTTTCAAAATAAATATTACTTTCCTTTAAGGTACCTAGACTTTATGAATTTAAGCACAGTAATAGTTTGGAAGATCTCATCATTTTACAGTAGAAATGGCTAGATGCAACCGTAAATTCTACGCTAACAGTTTCTTCCCTGACACTTCTCACTTGAAGAAATTTCTTCCGGTCTCTTGCTTTCCACTCAACTTAGATCTTCAAAAATTTAAACGCAATGTCAATCTTTATCTTCTGTCTTCTTAATTCTTGTTGTTTTATTGTCTTCTCTCCTTTTTCTCATATTTTCTAACACTTAGTAACACCTCGCGTCTTAGTGGCTTTATTGCATTGCTTGGGGTGAAATTGAAGAAAAACTGGAATGGTATAATCATAAACCTGAGAATGTCCTTCAGTCAGAATAATGCAAGAGCCCAACAAACAGAAGATATTGATGGAAGATAAAATAGGAAAAGAAGGGTTAATAATTGATCCATCGTACCCTTTTGGTTCAAAGATAGGACAAAAGGAAAAAGATCAATCAATCCATTGATGTTTGAACTCCACAAGGCTTTGGCAGTTGAAGAAAATCACAATCATACTAGTTGTCATTAGTACGCTTGGTACGATGACTAACAGAATGGAGACATTGATTGTCATGTGGAACTGTTACAAACAGTAAGCCTCTTAAAAACGTCCTCTTAGTGACATTATCGCCTTGCTTGGGAATAATCCGGAAAGTGAGTAACAATTAGAATCAGAATAAAATTGAATGATACATAAGGCCGCTGTTAGTGGCTCGCTATCCATTCATTAATTACAAGATACCAAGATTGTATCTGAAAAAATAATGAAATTAATAATAATAATAATAATAATAATAATAATAATAATAAAAGCAGCCTTACTGCAATTAGCAAGAATAATTTCGGTGTGAAACGAAGTAACAATAAATACCAAATATTTTGCCTTTGGCCATTGATGCCCCAGGTTGACTGACCATCAGTCTACAAGGCGTAGGTCGCGGGAGTTAGTGACAGTTTGATTAAATGTGTTATTAAATGCGGTGAATCATTAGTGAAATTTATTATTTCGGGGTTGACCTGTGCAGGAGTCAAATCACGAATTAATTATATCTTTGGAAATGTGACATCCAAAGTCGACCTATACACGATTATAAATGTAATTCGCCCAACCATCTGTCATGAAAAATAGCGGTGGATTAGCGAGAGGCCAGAATCATTTCGTCTTTGGGGAAAATAGCTGAAGGATGTCAAATAATGGCCGACTGGGCCGCGTAAAGGATTTTAAGCTCTGATAAGTGGGGCTTGGACAGATATATATGGTAGCAATACTCTATTTTTGGTCGGATGTGGCTCTTGTAGAAACACAATTATTTTGGTTCTCATTTCATTGGTTCATACTAGACGGCCTGCATCACATCGGTTCTCGTTTCATCAGTCAAGTTAAGCAGCGTCGATCCCAGTCAGTCTTTGATTGGGGTACCGCTTATGAACACCGGGTAAGCAGTCACTTACAATCCGAAATAGTTTTCGACTTTAATGTTCACCTTATACAAAGCCTAAAGATCACTCAAGGTAGAGAGTTACCGAAGACGGTTGCTTTATGAATGATGTGGGGCAAGATAACGGTTAACCCTAGACTTGAGCAGGTTAACATTGTAATGGGTGGAAAAGGATCCTCTTAGAATTCTGTTTCACTAAGCAACAATTTTTAGGAAGAAGCTATACGTGTGGAACTTGCTTCTTACTTAATACAATGGGAATAAGGGTGGTTGGCCTCAATGTACTCGGTGTAGCAGGTCTTAGCTGGGAGGGTTAAAATTGCGGGGAAACTAAAGAATGTAGCTGGTTTTAATATTTCCTATCTGTTGTGACCTTGTTAGGGGCCAGAAATAGACATAGGAGAGGAATTGAGTTAAACAAATATATTAACAGAAGCAGTAATGCAAACATATACAAACGAGAGTGTTACAGCAAGAATATTCGGTCCGACTGTCAGAGATGACTGCTGGAAAATTTTACACACCAAAAGGCAGTACCTGCTCCTATTTATAGCTGGGAGAGTCCATGCGTGCGTGGGTAAATTACCATAACACCATCAGAAATAGTGGTAGAGTAGCAAAAGGCTTGTGACGTTTCACTTGTGGAAAACCGGTTGTACAAGACAGTGTAGATGCTTTCAACCTATATCATGACTGAAAAGTGAAGATAAGGCAGCACCTGACCAGAGCAGCATTAGTTCATTTTCGGCCTGATCTGACTTTTGTAAAGGAGGAGTTAGGTACGTACAGGAGCAGTACAGGGAACCGATCATTTTTTGCTGTATACGATGGGTGAAAGTAAAGGTTTATCCCTTGTTTCCGCTTTAGAATTGGGTTTCCGGTTCCTTCTAAAGCCAGCTTCAACTATATACTTCTAACGTTCCCGTAAAAAATTTTTGAAATTTTATTTATTATTTATATATATTTGTTTTTCCCCTCAATACCAGTAGATGTGTTCGTCTATTGTCCGGTTCATACTTTTCCTTGGTCTTTTGAACATTAGTAGATGTTTATCTCTCGTTTAGGATTGGGTTTCCGGGTCATTCTAAAGTTTTCCCATTCTGTTCCACTCTCATTGACCAATTGCCATCCAAGGCTATAGAACCTTGCCTGTCTTGCTATTTACCCATAGCTGTGGGGAGAAGAAGAGGATTCATACCTTTCCCAAGGGTATTAACATTTAAGTGAATGTAATGGATGCGACTGGAATTTGAACTCGGCTCTTCGATTCCTCAATCCGAGTCGCTATGCATTACTCCATCGTGCCTCCAAACACAACAAGAAATACGTAACTCACACCCAAAAAACGAAAAGCGACCCGCATCCACCAGAGAACTGACATCTCTGAGCACCTAACGATGGATAGAAGTGGGGGATAGACTAAAGAAAGTGGGGACATAAATAAAAAAAGGCCAATGAACATAGCGAAGAGCTCATCCTAACAATTACTTGAAAGTGTTTATAGAAAAGCGCAAGGAAGTAACATTACGGCGGTGGGAAAGTGACTGAAGCTGAGATACCAGTACAAGACCAATAATATTGCTGATTTTTCTTTGGATTTTATCAAGGATCACGAAATATATAACAGCACCGGCTTTTAGTTTTCTCGTTGCACTAGATATTAAGATAGCCAATACCGATTGATTCCACGATTACCAGGTAACTTGATACACATCATTGTAACTATTATGCAAGTGGCTATTGTCCCATAAGACTAGTCCGAATAGATTACTGTATAATAATGATAATTCCTCATTTCCTAAAGTCAGACAGAAATTACCTTGGTTTAATCCCTCTATTTTGGTTCAGTCTAAGAAAGACAGATGCTAAGAACGCCAATCTAACTGACGCTTCCATCAAAGAGGACCTCAGGTGAAATCGATTTTCTACTAATCAGTCCAGGCGATTAATTCGGATAAAGATCAGTTTTTAATTAATCTACAGCATCAGGTTGTATGACCTGCATTTTGAGTGGGTCCATCTCATGGCAGAGACGGTTAGATGTTTCCACATTGGTACTAGTGTTTAGCGTTCGAACCGAGCTAGGACGCATTAATCATAATTTACAAGGCGTGCAGTCAGACTGGCTGGCTCTCACGACTTGGAAAAAAACGGTCTTTTTGTATCCTTATTTGCTGAACGTAGTTTAGAGTTGATCCAAGACTAAAATATGGGGTCTCCAATGAGGATCGAACTATCAACACAATATCAATTGATCTACAAGACTAGACTGCTGACTTATATACAGTTTTTGCCGACGCGTTTCGTTTTCCGACTTTTTCAAGGCAAAAATGAAATCGAAATGTCTTTGTTGTTATAGTTACATTACAAAATCTAAATTTAAAAGATAGACGCTTCTATCTAAACCTTTTACTGATTAATATAAATTTCCTTTATACTAAGAGATTTTTTTTTTTCATGTCGAAAATACAGTTAAATTCCCAGATCAATTCTGTGGACAAGACTAAGAATATATATATATATATATATATATATATATATATATATATATATATATATATATATATATATATATATATATACACACACACGACAGGACTGGCGCGGACTAAGTGCTGAATGACTCAATATATATGTTATATGTGAAGATAAACTAAATAATGGGGTATTAACAACTGTATATGTGTTCGATACTTAAGGTGTAAACAAAACAGTGCTCAATGTAGTTAAACAGAGCTATGAAGTATATATTAATAAATGCACATATACCTACGTTTGTAGTGCAACTTGCATGGTTTTCCAAATCGACTTTCAACCATGGAACTTTAAGTTTCACTACAAACGTAGGTATATGTACATTGATTAATATATATATATATATATATATATATATATATAACGTTGTTTTTTTTTTTTTTATAGATACAAGTATTTAAGTAAATGCTCTGTTTTATAATAAACAGTATTAAATAACATTTACCGGCCTGAATGTCCGAGAAATTTTCATAGAAAATATATAAAAAGAAAGAACAGTAAGATATATAATCCGGTGTTCTTATAGATATTTTTATTTTTACAAAATAGTGCTCAATGTAAATTTACAGAGCATTAATTTAATTACAAAATTAAATTAATTTAATTACAAAAATTAAATTCGGAGCTTTTAGCTTCCATTTTTGAAACATGGTTAGAACTGTGTAGCGAAAAAAAAACCCATATTTTAAATCAATTAATTTATAATATATATATATATATATATATATACATATATATATATATATATATATACGCAAATAAATAGGAAGAACAGTCAGATTAATAATCCACTGTTCTTTAGCATTTATTTTTTAAAAAGTGCTGGAAACAAAGTAGAGCATATTATAATATTATTTAAAAATATTTTTTCATCACACACAGAAATTTCAATGTTTAGGAATTTTAATTATTGTTCCATTTTCAAGCGATATTCAATGACTTCAGAAAAAAATCATTTTTCTGAAGTTGTTGAATATCGCTTGAAAATGAAACAATAATTTCAGTTCCGAGACATTGAAATTTCTGTGTCGTGATGAAAAATATTTTAAAATAATATATATATATATATATATATATATATATATATATATATATATATATATATATGTGTGTGTGTGTGTGTTTGTCTTAGAAACCATTGCGTGTGAGATCAATTATATATAAGAAATTAAGATAAACATTGAAATTTCTTCTACATATATAATAAGGAAAGAGGTCTTGGAAAATTTGATAGTCACAGGACATATTGAAGCTAAGGGGTACAGAGGAATACAAAAGTTGACATTTCTAGGGCAGGTAATGAGGAAAGAGGGCTTAGAAAATTTGATACTCACAGGACATTGAATGCAAGGGAAGCAGAGGAAAAGGCTGATTCACCTAACAAGCGTGTGTAAATGGCTGTCAAAGCAGGGAATGTAAGAAACAATAATGGACAACCATTGCTAAGAACTACAAAGGATTGAAAGTTGTAGAGAGATAAGTTATAGAGAGCTGAAAGGACTTGGCTCGCAGAATAAAAGACAACGTAATTTCTTCATCTTCAATCATAAAGTAACATCATTTTGTTGTTTCCTAGTTATTAATGTACTTTTCGGTGTTTGGGGTTTTACCTACACTAAATGACACGTATTGTTGTATCTATACTCTAAAAGGCTGCTTACAACGGGTACGTTAAGACAGGGGCGGATTTAGTGCTGAATGAATCGGTAATTATTAGTCACTGTTGCTTCGTTCGGTCTGGTTCAATTCGGCTCGGTGGCTCAAATACGCGGAAAAGGTATATTTGATTGGTTTGTATTTTTCAAGATCCCGCCTAAATAAGTGGAAACATTTATGACAAAGACAAAAAAAAAAAACTTTAATTAAAAATATTTTGTTCTTTCAAATATCGATAATTTTTCTTTCTTTCTTTCAGTCCGTGATTCACAAATCAGGATTTCGAAGTCTAGCAGATGGAGAACGGGTCGAATTTGAATGGAGAGTGTCTGAAAAAGGAATCGAGGCCACCTTTGTCTGCGGTCCAGATGGCAGGGAGTGTAGAGGAAGCGACAGGCGGCCTGTTTCTCGTAAGAAGTTTCGAAAAATTAGGTAAGATCTTTTTCATACTTCGTTTTGAGTGCAATCTGTCATATTATTTATATTAACACAGTAGAGCTTAACTCCCAACGGACCCTTCACTGTTATGGCCTTGTGCCAGACTAAAACTAATAAGCACCTCGCTGAATGCTGCATTACAGCTGGCCTTGTGACAGGTCAAGTTGAGCTTAGTAAATAATATGGGCGATTGTGTGCCAATGCACCTACCGTAGTGTCATGGTTAGCAAGCTTGTTTTAATGTAAATCAGACCGTCTCCGCCTAAACTCTGAAATTTTATTCATTATTTTTTTTCTCAATAGGAGTAGATAGGTTCGCCTACCGCCCGGTTTACGCTCCTCCCCAAACTTTTGAATAGGAGTAGATAGGTATATTCTTTCCTGTTTAGGAGTGATTTCCGATTCCTTCTAAAATGTTCTTTTTCAGTACCCTCGAACCTTTATGGCATTATCGTCTTGCTTGGGGTGAATACGCGGCTCGCTTGATGATTTTACGAAGGTTGGCCAGATGATTTTCCGTAGCTAGCATGATGATTTTACGCAGCCTACATGTGGCCCACATGTGGCCCACATGATGATTGTAGCGAATCAGCGGTAAACGTGTCTGTGTCTCGGCAAACATTTAGATTTAAATTTGATAATGGCGACCTTTATTACTAGTTGGCAAATTTAACAGCCACACATAAGATGAATGGCATGTGTCTTTTGTAAAAATAGCGGCTTGTGAATAAAAAGAAAAAAAGAAGGAACTTCAAAAGTAATCGATTAATCACGAATTAAAAAAAATATGTATATTTTGCGAAATCATGTTGTATGAGTATTTTGTTTTGGCTTCCGTACGGCGATAACTTTACATACAAACAATATACCTTATTAAGTATTATAAAACTTTATTATACAAAAAGATATTCGCAATCTGGAATGTTTAATATGTTGTAATATAAGCGGGAAATTATTATTTCTAGTCGCAGTGCCTATTCTACTAAAATATGAGGGGAAAATTATTATTTTTGGTCGCAGTGCTTATTCTACTAAAATATGAGGGGGAATTTATTATTTCTGGTCGCAGTGCTTATTGTACTAAAATATGAGGGGGTAAATTATTATTTCTGGTCGCAGTGCCTAGTTTATTAAATCCCCACCGTATTATATCAAGATATAAAAAAAGAGTCCAGATTGCAATCTGGGTACCACCAAAATGGATACTTTTCCGCAATGAAAGTAAAAAATCGACACCGTCTGTTTTAAAATATTTACAAAAATCAGTGAGCAATTCGAGTCAAACAAAATTTTTAGAAATTATTAATGAATAAGTGAATATTTTAGGGAATAGTTTATTTAAGTAAATAGGTTATTTTATAAAAAAAAAAATAATCGGGAAATATTTTGGGTATTTTCGATATCGCGTGTATACTTTTTAATTTCCTTTGTGTTCATCCAAATTTTTTACAGTTATATAAAAATCTTTCAAAAAAAAAAAATACATGGAATATCGAGTGTGAACACACGAAAAGTTCGGCCGGCATCTTGCCATAAATCAATTCAATAAAACCTCCAAAATATTTTTTGAGAATTGCTGTTTGCATAACTTAATAAAAAAAACCTTATTTCAGATTCGTCAGAAAAAATATGAACTTAATATTTATTTAAAAAAAAGAAAGATTACTTGTAATGTTACAGTAGAATTTTGAAAAACATCCTGTTGCTGTTCGTCACAAGAGTTTATTTTGTTAAATAAAGACATATTTGAAGATTCAAAAAGTCTAAAGTTTAATGCCATTTTCGAGAGCGAACTTTTTATTTTACATTGTAACCCAGATATAAGAGAGTTGTTGGGACCGGAGAAGAAGTCTCTTATATCCGGGTTTCTCTTATATCCGGGTTTCTCTTATATCCGGGTTTCTCTTATATCCGGGTTTCTCTTATATCCGGGTTTGGTCTATATGTATACATTAACACAGGCTCTAATTTGGGACCAGGGAAAATCTCTTATATCCGGGTTTCTCTTATATCCGGGTTTCTCTTATATCCGGGTTTGGTCTATATGTATACATTAACACAGGCTCTAATTTGGGACCAGAGAAAATCTCTTATATCCGGGTTTCTCTTATATCCGGGTTTGGTCTATATGTATACATTAACACAGGCTCTAATTTGGGACCAGAGAAAATCTCTTATATCCGGGTTTCTCTTATATCCGGGTTACACTGTATTTTTATTTTTAGCAGCAGTTAGGTTGGATGTACAAAAAGGAAATAATACTGATATCTAATGTTCAATATCGGAGGAGAATTATGATATTAATTCATATGACTCGTTCACTCTGTATAAAAAAATATATATTCATTATACTAAGCGTGTAGAATATTTAGTTTTAAGTATAAATAACAAAGTCTTCATTATCGCACATCTGGTTTTCCGTACTTCTTTAGATTTTATTTTTACTTTTTCCCGCGAATTTTCGGATAGTAGGAGAATACCTGTATTTCTATTTTGTCCTTTGACCTTACGTAAATACAGCGTTATTTTCATTCTGTTTTAAGTAAAAGGAAAGCATTACTTTTAGAAAATCCAGTTATTCCTTAAATATACTTTGAAACACATCTCTATGACAAATACTAGAGAATTTAATTTTTTTTTTTACATTTTTCGCATACAATGGCGACTCGATGAGTGAAGAAAAAGTACTAATGCTTTTAAAATTCTTAAAAAGTTCATTTATGAAAATTAATTTTTCTATTAATTCGGACTAGCTTTCATTATAAAATTTCAAATAGAACCGAAATTTCAGTTCAAAGAAGGCATTTAAAATGTGTTTTTCATACGCCATCATCCATAATACGCACCCCTAAAATGGTGCTGAAAGTGTGGGAAAATGATTCTATTCATGCATAATGCGCAGCCCGTGTTTGGTAATCAAACCCTATAAACTGTACCTCTCCAATCTCATTACGGCTAGCGTTCCCTACTCTTATAAAATTGGTTTTAAACATAGAATGATATTATTCTAATTTAGTTTTATGATAATTATTATTTTACATTTGTAAGTATTGTTAGGTACATATGATTGTATTTGACATTCTCATGGGGTCACAATCGCTGAATGTTAGTGTCAAATTGTCGTATGTTTGTGGTGAGTAGTTATTTCGCAACTAAAATCGACCTATGAAACGGCAATTTTTTAAAGATATTTTTGTAGCTGTGCATAATACGGACCCCTAATTTTGCCTATTATTTTTAAGAAAAAATAGCGCATACATGGGGAATTACGGTATATAGATAGTTAAAAAAAATAATTTTACTTGGAAATCGGTTAAAATTGTCGAACTCAGTTTATGCAATTTGTTTTATTTCTATTGACAACTAATTATTCGTCTTTTCATTGTTGTTTTTTTTTTCCATTTGGTTTCAAATGCCATCTTTGTGATTTAGGCTTACACTTAGCAGGCGAAAGGACGTGTTGACCTGTGTAGAAAAAGGAACATGTCCGCTGTGACTCCTACTACCATCTTTATCTGTCTCCTCCTACCCTCTTCCATCCTATCAGTTATTTGCATTGCTTTTCAACGAAGAAAGTCTATTCCTCTTATTTTCGCTTACTTACCCACTAAAAATTATCTGAGGAAGTGTCATAGTTCTCCTTCCCTTATTCATCAAGTAAGGAATATTGTGGCGTCGGGTGGACTGGCTCTGGAAGAGGCAAAACCCGCCACATTTAGTAGCCAATCGGTGACGATTTCGTGCTGCTCAGGTCACGCGAGACTGCCATAAACACATCAGTCTCTTTCTAGCTTACACGCCAACACATTTGTAAAAATGTGTTATTAAATAAACATATGCCGATACAGAGATGTTTCAGATTTTTTTTTATCGAGTTTAAAAAGTTCTCGCTGATCAGAATTTATTTTAATGCGCAACTTCAGGAAATATACAGTCTCTTAAGGCGAAATTGTAAGACCCAAATTTTATGGAAAAAAATACATATCGACATTTACATCGGTAATGGATCCAGTCACTTTCGAAAGGATCATGAACAACACTTACCTTCAGACACGAATGAAAAGAAGCTTAACAGTAAGATATAATATCACAAATGTAGGTCGCCAGGTGAGGATCGAACTCGTTATAAAAGCGGTAAGGCTCCGATGAGACAGGCTCTTTTATTATTAAACTGAACTTGTAATGGTTATGGCGAAATTAGGTGCTTCCATACATGAAACATTCAATATTCATTGATGGAACGGTTCGTGTTAATGTCGGTCGAAATTTATTAAAAAAAATCTTGTAACAGTTTTTCAGGACTCAATGACAAAACCCCAGTTTCTTATCTCCAAAGGGGACAAAATTTCAGTTTCTTATCTCCAAAGGGGACAAAATTTCAGTTTTATTAATAAAAGTCTCGTACATAAAAAGAAGCAAATTTAACATTAAGAAGTTTGCACCAAATTATAAACAAACCCCGGAGATCTTATACGTGCATTGTGACTGTTTCATGTCTTAAGAAATGTTCAGACCATCTGAAAAGTTCAATGGTTCGAAGACTGCTTGAGGCGTGAAACTAAGTCACTTGTGTGAACCCTAAGTCAGTGTTGAACCCTATGCCCACATAGAGCTCTCTCATACATCTCCCATGCGTATATATATATATATATATATATAGCTCTTGAAAATAAATTTCAATTGACCACTTTTGAGAGACAAGCTAATTCTATAAACAACAGCCACCTGTGTTAATGCAAAGCTCTTCAGTAAAATGAATTGGAGCACTTCAGTTGATTGTCGTTTGTTTACATTCGTAAAAACAAGACGTTAGATTTAGCTGTTTTTCTGTCGAATGAAGATAGCTCAGTGTTAGAAACTCTGACTGACACCAAATCGATTGGGTTTTGATCCGGGCTTGAGGCATTCGGATGTCTAGTCGCACTGAGGAGCTGTGATACAGCGAAACAATACTGTGTGAAGATCACACACACACGTGTGTATATATATATATATATATATATATATATATTGATTTTCTAAGCGTAGCTTACATGTGGCACAAGGCCGAAGGTATGGGGTATCCAGTGAGGATCGAACTCAGTGTTTTAGCGGTATCCTCTTATATATATATATATATATATATATATATATATATATATATATATATATATATATATATATATATATATATATCAGAAAGAATACATTGGTAAATATTGAGTAAGTACAAATTTGTTAATAAAACAGGGGGATAGATGAAGAGGCCAGTCTGCCCTACTATTTTTCTCATCTACAGTTGGATGTTTTGAATTCAGAGTTGTCCTTCTCCAAGACGAGTGACCACGTAATTTAGCTCAAATCCTGCTATTTAGGTGGGGGTAAAAAAGATGGATTCTTACCAAGATTAGTACAAACTGGAATTCTAGCCCGGCTCTCCTATTCTTCAATCCAAGCCGCCATCCATTACTCTGCCCTGCCTATACATGAAATGGGCTTATGTACTAGTAGTAATGTACTAGTAATGTACCAAGCGTGATATACATCCATGTTATAGAACCCGGTCTTCTGTCCTGCTATTTACCCATAGCTGGGGGAAAAGAAGAGGCTTCGTACCACTCCCAAGGGTATTAGCACGACTGGAATCCAAGCCGCTATCCATTACTCCACTGTATCTCCTAAGTCAGTTATGTGTCATGCGCGATACACGCTTAGGCGATCATGTATCTTTCGATACATGACTGCTGAGGTAGATTTTTCTCGTAGTAGGTTGCCATTTCTTTGTGCGGTAGACCAGTTGCAATCCAAGGCTATAGAACCCGGTCTATCCTGCTGTTGTAGCCAAGTGAATGTAATGGATTCTACTGGAATTCGAACTCGGCTCTACGATTCCTCAATCTGAGCCACTACCCATTATTCCACTGTATACAATCAAATTTATCCCAATTTCTAAAAATATTTTTAAATTGGTAATCTTATTCGATAGTATGAAAAAAAGAATTCCAGAATTTCAAATTTAATTTTTTTTCCTTTTTACAATCACGAGATGTGCTTTCGTAGTGATGTCAATTTAGAATGAATTTACATAGTAAACTGGACACTCTATTAACTTAATTTAATATTTTTTCCTTTTTTTCTCCTCATATTCGTGATTTGGAGTACGTAGCCATAGGAGGGGAAAAGATTATTTCTGGTCGCAATTCCTATTGTACAACTCCAGCAAAGTATATCATGACAGAACTTTTAACGCCATAAATAAACATATCCTGGTGAGAGTATTCTGAAAAGTGATGCTTTTATTTTTAGGGTTTAAATTTGATCTGGAAACTTTACGTACATTACATGTCCTACTTTATGTATTTAAGGGATCTTTCCCGGATGTTGTTTAAATATCTAGGTCACGTAGAAAGACTCACGAACTATCACAGAAGTCAAGCTCAGGTCAGCATACGCCAATGATTTGCCAACTAAATACTTATCACTAAAGTCAGTGAGGACAGAAAAAAAAAGAAACCAAGTCATGGAATAAATCAAATTTACTTCTCACATTTCCTTGACAAAAGATTTAAGGATATACAAATTGCGGCCATTTGCATTTCTTCTTCAGGACGTGGACGACTATGACTCGCTACAATTTCTTGTCAAAAACTTAGTAAAGTTTGTCATTTTGCTATATCCAGAGTCAGCGCATACTATCCCCAAACTCCCTGACCTGAGGCGGCCTAAGCCTGATTATAGACTCCGGGCAGTGCTTTTTGGCCCTCGCTATCTTGTCAATATTCTGCTTTTACTTCTACCGACATTTATATCAGTTCAGTTATGTGCTATAAGGCGATCTTTCGGTACATGACTGACGAGGCAGATTTTTCCCGTAGTAGGTTGCCATTTCTTTCTGCCAGACCATTTGCCGTCCAAGGCTATAGAACCCGGTCTGTCCTACTATTTACCCATATTGCTGAGAAGAAGAGGATTCATACCTTTCACAAGCACGTAAGTGAATATAATGAATTCGAACTCGGTCCTCCGATTCTTCAAGCTGAACTGCTATCCATTAATCCACTGTGCCATTTATATATGTTACATATTAAAATAAGCACAACTATTACTATTTACCCCTTCCTCGTCGTGGACATGTATATACGTTTTTACCTAATTTTTTTTTCCGATACGGACGAATAGGCACGTCCAAAATATAACGTTCTTTCAGCTATTGACGTGTTTATACGTCGAACTTGATTCTTTTTATGGCATTCTGTTTGAAACGAGTCCAATTGTCAACTCATACGTCTGTGCTGAGATGCTAGCCCCCCCCCCCCTCCCGGGTACTTCAAGGTACCTCAGTTTCTTAGTTACTATATTAAAAACAAAAAAGAAAAAAAATCGTTTGACAATGAAACATTTTTCCCAAAATAATTGGCGTGGAAGGTATTAAAGCAGGGGTCGGCAACCTTTTGCTAATTATGTGCCGACTTAGGGTTTTAAAATCATTCAGTGTGCCAACAGCATACGTATTTTTATACAAGTCAAGGTCAATGTGGCTGTTCTGCAATATATTTTATATACAGTGTAACCCGGATATAAGTTGTCGGGACCGGAGAAGAAGTCTCTTATATTCGGGTTTCTCTTATATCCGGGTTTGGTCTATTTTATATAGGCTCTAATTTGGGACCAGAGAAAATCTCTCTTATATCCGGGTTTCTTTTATATCCGGTTCTCTTATATCCGTGTTACACTGTAGTATATATACTTTTGTATATATTAAAATTGAAACAGCTAAATATCTTCTTAGCGGTGTAGTAGTTATTTGTTCGGGTTTCGGGATGTCATTTGCAGTTGCGTGCCATTGGAAATTGTTTGGCGTGTCACGCGTGCAGTAAGTTGCCGACTCCTGGGTTAAAGGATGAAAATTTTTGCATATTTTGACATCATTATGGGTCTTTTTTTTTTTTAAAAAAACAATAAATAAATCCGTGTATGATCCGGTATCATGTATAACATTTAACTCATGCGTAAATCCCTACCTTTTTGGACTCAAGTGTAAACAGCCTATATTTCATGCACCGATAGCCCAAGTACAACCTTATTGATTTAAGCATAAACCAGTATTATGGCTAACTTTTGACTCGACATTAAACAAAACCTATGTCTATATATCCATTAATTTATTATTGGATCCGTGGCTCTCATCCGAGGCCCATATGAACCCTGACCGTCCTGGGTATGTCGATAAACTACATCTGGTGTTCCCAGGTCCAACATGACCCGGGGTGGTAGCACCTGTTAGGGTTCCAGCTATGGGCAAACAGTTAAAGCCCGAATTCGGGTCAAAACACTATGAAAGTGTAAAAATAGGTTTTAATTCCAGAAATACTTTGTATAAAAAAAATTATTACCAGTAATATATTTTTGAAAAAAAAAAAAAATTACCCGCGAAGGAAAATTCTTACCAGAAATGGATTTTCGAAGGAAAACATATTAACAGAAATAGATTTTTGGAAAAAAATATTACCAACAATGAAAATTTTGTCGGCATTAAATAACCCATTGAGGTTGATATGCCGTAAAACAAACCAAACCAAACCAGTGAAACAAAGAAAAGAGTACTGAACTGATATATAAAGGCAGTGAATGCTGAACAATTTCCTCGTAGAAAAAGAAGAGACTTTAGGCAACAGGAATGTGGTTCTACAGAAGGATGCTGAGAATACCATGGACTGAACACACGAGAAATGACGAAGTCTTATAAAAAAATGTAAACAAGGCCATTTTTAGAGGGGCTTATATTCCGTGAAAATGGACGGCAAAACGGAATGGCCGACATAAAGCGGATATCATGATTTTGAAATGGAAATTCTTTTTTCGAAAAATCAGATTTGCCAACTGCCATTTTTATTTGTTACTATGTTTGCCTTTCCTAACTCACTCGTTCCTCCTGACAGACATTAAAGGATAAAGACGGTAATGTTTTATACATTCCCCTTACGTACCGACTCCCTACGACGGTGGAGTAACGGATAACGACTCGGATTGAGGAATCGGTGAGCCGAGTTCGAATTCCAGACGAATCCATTACATTCGCCTACGAGCTAATACCCTTAGGAAAGGTATGAATTCTCTTCTTCTCTCCCACCTCCGGTCTAGGAGAAGGACAATTCTGAATTGAAAACCTTGTCCTCCAGATTGGGGGTTGTGCGGTAGGCTAACAAACCTACTCGCTTAAAAACTGGCTTCTTATAGAAATCTTCCTCAACGAATTCAAAGGCATATCAATAACTGTCTCATTGAGGTTTTATAAATAGAGCTTACACTACAAAATTTAGTTTTACCCTGAAAACTGAAATTCTATATACAGAAGCAACACTTGAGACCATAAAATAGATTAAACTAATTGCTTTCACACTGTAATAATTGGAATCCAAAAAGATACAATACTGTCATTATTCGCCTTACCTTCCAGTATAGAAAGTTTTCCATTGTGCTTACAATTTTATTTGACTAAAATGTTTACAAAGTTATTTTTTCTTGTGTTTCTAATGGAGAGAAACATAGAATGAATATTCAAACATTTTGGATTTTATTTATGCTCAACTCTTTTTTAAATTCTTTTAGTAATGTGTGGTGCTACTTTTTTGTTCATCTTGCCACTTTCACTTAATTCTTGTTTAGGATTGTAGCAATTTTTGCAAGGGTTGTCCCAAAATATCAAGTTAGATTAAAGATGAAGTACAAAACCCCTATCAAGCTGGAGCAACTTATCCAATGGGTGGATAGTAAAATTTTTCATTTTCCTTTCATTTTCTTGTTTTATTAAGATTTATATATTGCTTCACTTTCTCATTAATTAATATCATGAAGCGAAAAAAAAAATCTATACTGAAAACGGGGAGAAAAGAGACGGGATTCTACAGAGTGGTCCGAAAGTCTGGTCACCCCTACCAAAAAGTAATTAGAACCATAGAAGAACGTCCTGGGTAAGACGATAAACTACATCCAGCAGTAAGGCCTTTGATCAGGAGGTTTTGAGGAGCGTGGAACCACTTCTTAATTGCTGGTGTTCCCAGTCCACCATAACCCAGGGTGGTAGCACCTGTTAGGGTCTCAGCTATGGGCAAATATTTAACCCCGAAAATGGGTTAAAAACACTATGAAAGTGTAAAAATAGGTTTTAATACCAGAAATACTTTAAAAATTATTACCAGCAATAAATTTTTGAAGAAAAAAAAAAACTATTACTAGCAATACATTTTTGAAAAAAAAATATTAGAACAATGTTTTTAAAAAATAAATGTTATCAGCAATACTTTTTTGAAAAAAATTATTACCAGTAATACTTTTCTGAAGGAAAAATATTACCAGAAATAGTTTATTCACAACATAAAATATTACCAGCAATAAATATTTTGTCGGCATTAAATAACCCATTGAGGTTGATATGCCGTAAACCAAAACCAAACCATAGAAGAACAATTAATACAGTAATACAAAGCACATGTACTGGATTCATTTCATTGACGCTGTCACACATCGAGAAGGTCTGTATGAACACCATCATTTTCGTGGCACAAAATGATGCTGTATCATGTCCTGTGTGATATTTTACGAGGCTCTGTTTTGCTGATTGTTGTAAAGGTCCGAACGTCGTCCTTCAACTGATGGGTATTCTGGTATCGTTCATGTGAAACTCTCTCCTTGATAATAACCCATAGAGCATTTAAATAGAAAATATTATATAGAGGGTGACAAGACTTTCGGGCCAGCCTGTACACTAAAAAATAAATCACTAAAACCTGAAAACGGAATTAAGGAAAATTTGAAACGAAAAATCGGTCCCTCTACACTTGTGATTGGCATCAAAAAGAGACAACTGAAATTTACTAGGGAACACAATGAAGAAAGAGAATTTGAAAAATTTGATACTCACAGGGCAGATTGAAGGCAAGAGGGACAGGCGCAAACTGATTATAACCTACCTAACAAGCTTGCGTAAATGGTTGACAGAACGGTAATTAGGAGAGTAATAGGGCGAAATCCCAGCGGACAAAATCCAGGCCTCTTGCCCCAAAAGTGGACAGATTCTCAATCTCATAAATAAGTATCATATATGCTATATAAAAAGAAGCAAATTTAACACTGAAAATCCAAGAAACTATTAATTCTGATTTTAGGTTAATTCAGGACACGAACAAGCCTATAAAAGCTTTATTTAAACCCTTAATTCGACAAAAAAATTGTTTTTACATTTTACATTGTTTTTTTTTTTACATTTTGTCGCAAACTTTAGAAAGGCTCTTTTTGTGGTTTCCTTATGAAAATACTAGAACTCTCTATGAAATGTGTGACTGTAGCATTATTTTCCACAGTTTTTATTGAATTACTCGACAGAAAGATATCTTTCTTATACATATAAGTTTGATATTATTCTTAATGTCGCAATTGTGGGTTATCCCACTTGACTTTCCAAAAACACCGCCGCTAGGGGACGCTTCTTAGGTCTATAAATAAGGAATGATAATCTCACTCATCCTCTTTCCCCTTTTACAACTCTGCCTATAAGATATAGACGCACGTGGGTAAAAGGTGTCCCCCACTAGGGCATGTTCATTCTCAAATCTTTTAAATTTCTCGCGTGACTTTTTGTAGTCTTTCACATACGTGTATATCATGTAGGCCTACACAAACCTCACAAACACACATTCTCTAATTTAAACGCTTCATGAAACTAGTCTTTAAATGTATTCTTCGCTTATTGTAATTGTAATACTTTTGTCAATATTTGCATTGTCGTTTGTTATATATATATATATATATATATATATATATATATATTAGGAAATTCAAAGTGGGATAACCCACTATTGAGACATTAATATATATATATATATATATATATATATATATATATATATATATATATATACAGAGAGAGAGAGAGTTACTCATTTATTACTCGGACTCATACACGAGTCCGCAATAATTGCTACGGAAACATTACCAAGATACACGTGTTTTCTACAACACGCATTCCCGCAACGCAATTTGGCATTAAAAATTTTTTTTTTCTTTTGATATATTAAACTTGCTTTTATGAGACTGGGGTTTTATTTACTTTGGGGATAAGAAACTAGGCTTTTGTCCGCTAGAATTTTGTCATGGATTCGATTAGGAGATATAGCCAGGGCTGATGTTAGGGTCCCGTGCCACTACACAAACACCAAATCTATGATACGATGTCCCCAACTCTACTACATCTCATTTTTTTTTAAGATCGTATTTATATAAAATACAAATGTTATTGTAACTTAATTATGTACAATAATGGATCATATGCAGTATAGGTGAACAATTCAACTAGAAAAATTGAAAATAAATACAATGCATCTAAATACAAATTAGAGACATGTCATAATAGATCATTCCATCTTAAATAAATCAACAATGTTTTGCGCCAATTTTTTACATCAAATTGGGATTTTTCTTGTTAAAATTTGAATAATTTTCACATATTCAACATTATGGATAAAAAAAAAATCGTGAAGTATGCGTATGCAGAGCCGGTACAAGGGTCTTGTGCCCCCCGAATCTATCATATTGCCCCCCCCCACTATTACATCTTGATATTCATATAAATTACAAATTTTCTTATAACCTAATTATATACAATAATGGATCATATGCAAATATAGGTGAACAATTCAACTAAAAACAAATACAATGTATCTAAATCGACCGTTGTCGGGACAATCGTGCCAATGCGAACAAGCCTTTCCTTTAGCTGCATAAGTATGTGCTTCGACAGGGTTACATACAGTTTTGAATTCAGAGCTTTCCTTCTCCTGTACAGCTTGCCATCCAAGGCTATAGAACCCAGTCTGTCCTGTTATTTATCCATAGCTGGGAGAAAAAGAAAAGATGGATTCATGCCTTTCCCAAGTGTATTAGCATGTAAGTGAATGTAATGAACTTGACTGGAATTAGAGACATGTCATAATAGATTATAGATCATTCTATCTTAAATAAATCAACAATATTTTGCGCCAATTTTAACATCATCTTGGGATCTTTCTTGAATAATTTTAACATATTTAGCATTATGGTTAAAAAATCATGAATTTTATACAGTTTTTTTTCGCTACTTGGCATAAGCAAAATAAATTCAGAGATTTAGACGAGAAAAAGGACCCTCTAGAATGACGTGAAAATGAGCGAAAATTTTTAATGCTTTAATAGTCAGTTGCGCTTAGTTTAAAATTTGTAACGTATATAAATGTAGATAGAAAAAGTTGATAAGATAGCGAGGGTTACAAAGCACTACTAGGGCCCCTCCTCCCCCAGGTCGGTGGGTTCGGGGGTATTACGCACCGGTCCTGGCAGTGTCAATTTTACATATTCGCCAAATTTAGACTTAATCCTAGCCAATCCTAGAAATTTTTCAAGGCTTCCGCTTATTAGATTTTGAAAAAAAAATTCCCCGCTTATTCCATTCCGACCAAGAGACCCGAGAATAAAAGAATAAAAAAACAAAAAAACATTAAAGACGGTGCGTCCTCGACCCCATATATTTGTAACCACTGAACGAGTCACACACTGCTCATTGATTTATTCCGCTGATGTAAGCAAAACACCGCTTTCTTTTATTGTTGTATATTTGATGCCATAAACAGATGATCCAGATGTGGGTCTGGCTGGCCATAGCCAGGGTACTCGACAGTAACTCCTAATTGTATTATTTTGGCCGTGAGGATTAGATGAGTCATCATTTCTATGCTCGCACCTCAGCGTAGACATCGTTTCTCTAACGGTAACGATATTTAAATCAAAAGAAAGTCCCCCCCCAGCTCGTCATATTCAATTATTTTCTGTTTCATCAATAAAAAAAAAATACACATTACTTAGGCGTTCAGTAGACTTTATTTAGTTAGCTTCATAAGATCATTAAAATGTAATACCGATTTATAATACTTTAAAGACTGCCCTTGACATATTCAGATGCTCGTTGCTAAATGGGAGCTTACTGGAATTAACGGGTATGTCTGCAACATTATTCGCATTCTCCATTGAACTCGTCACGGAGGTGGGAAAAAGAAAAGGCAAGAGCCCAACGATGATGGAGAAGCCAGTTATGTGTCATCCTGATGTGATTCATCCGTTCCTTTCGTGGTAGTGGCCGGCCGCTGACCTGGTCTGGCTGGCCACTAGGGGAAGAAGAGGAAGCGGACGCCAACACAATCGACTACAGCTGCGTTCTCTTTATTTAGTTGGTCCTGCTGTTTCTATGAGCGATAGCGCCGGTTTTTCTTCCCATTCCAACGATGACCCTTATCCCATTTTTTTTTCTCCCTTTGCACCCACTTACCCGTCTTTCCATTCCCCAAAGGCTCCTCTACGTTTCCACCTTTGAAACGGGCATCAGCAACTCTATCGCCTTTCTCTCTCTTGCCGCCAATGATTGTCATCATCGGCCTCTGCGTGCGTTTATATTTACGTCAAGTGATATTGACAATAAACTGATTGAAGCAGACGATATCTGAAATGTGTCTAACTGAACTAGAAAATTACTTACAAGTCGTATTTGATAATATTTGGGGCGCATCAGCAAAAAAGATGTTTCCGTATTTCAACTGAGAATATTAAACGAAAATTTAGTTTAGCTTTTTTACTCTCGTGGGGTGGTCAGGCTAAAAATACTGGTTGAAGAAATTCTTTCATTTTCACATATACTGGACATAAATTCAAAAAAAATTATTTTTGTCATTTATGTGTGAAAAAGTGTATCCTATACGTTGTCAAAAAAGAAGTTATTTCTTTTTTTATTTTTATTTTTTAAAAACGGTTTCTCTTGTGGCGGTGTTAATTAATTCTGACCCCAAATAGATTGTCTTCCACCAATAAGAATATAGCCTTGTGATAATTAAGCGAAAACAAAGAATGAAACTAAATTCAATGCGTGAACAAAAGGATGAAAAGAGTAACGTTGTGGTTTTAATAAAAGTTGAAATAATTATTTTTAACAAATGATACAAAATCTTTGTCTTTGAAGACGACGTAAAGTGAAAAGGATATTTTTTATTGAACAGGAAATTACAGTCTGTCACAGAAGAAAGTTATACGAACGATGAGAATGTGTGTGTGTGTGTGTGTGTGTGTGTTAACAGGACAAAAATCCAGTCTCAAATCCCAAAAGTGGACAAAATCCCAGTCTCATATTTAAAAAGAAACAAATTTGACATTGAAAAAAAAAAAAAAAAAAAATCAAACTTTTAAGCCAACAAAATTTTAATGTCAAATTGAGACAATATAAGAAAGTTATTTCATGAATAAAACTTTATTTAAAGAAGCCCTTCAGCATATTCGCATACGATCTCCGTGGTTTGTTTACATTTTGATGAAGACTTCAAAAAACACTATTCTTAAAGTTTTAAGAATGGGATACTTGGAGTCTTTAACTATGAAATATATCGATTATGTGACCGTAGCATTGTTAGAAAACTTTCTTAGAGGTTGGATCGATTTGCTTACTAAGAATTTCTGTTGCAAACAGAGTGAATCCATAAAACTCGTCATCAGAAATAGATCTTGTACTTATACGTGTATTGTTGGATATTTAATGTCTCAATTTGACATGAAAAATTTAATTAAAAGTTTCTTGAATTTTCAATATTAAATTTATTTCTCTTTATATATGAGACTTATTCATAAGACTGGGTTTTGTCTACTTATGGGATAACCGAGGCTGCATTTTTTCCCGCTGTTTTTTTTTTTTTGTTGTTGTTTGTTTTTTTTTTCATGAATTCGTGTGTGAGAGGCTAGGTTACAAAATGGACAGTTGAGTAGAGTGTCTTTGGCTGTATGTATGTCTGTTTGGTGAGAGGGTTTATCGAGGTGGCCAAATTTGCTTAATGTAAGAGCCACATACGACAAAATTTCAGATATTTGAGACCCGCAAGACATGAACAAAAGTTACAAATACTTTTTCGTTACACACTCATTTTGTTAAAAAAATCTTTATATAAATAATTTAAGAAATGTATCTATGCAATAATATTTATTCATGCATGCAGTTTTTCAAATTGTTAATTTGTATTGGTTTCAGTAATCACAAACACACACACACACACACACATATGTGCAAATTTGCATTTCAGTAAAATCAAATAATATATGGATATGACGTGAGTGTTGCCCCCTTAATCCCCTTACCCAGAACCCCTGTCTAATGACATTCCTTTCTAACCCTTGCTGATCGGAAATTTCTTTAATCCTTCTGCCTCCCACGATTCCATCTCTCGGTACGAAAGAACAATTCATCACTCAGATCTAACATTAAAATTAGGATTTTAATTCTTACATATTTCACTAACCACGAACATTCAACTTACGTTTTAGCCCAGTGAGGTTTCAATTCATATCCAGTAAAAAATTATAAAGCTTGAAATTTTTCTTATTTACCTTTTAATATTAACTCTGACGAAAAAAGGAGCTCAGCTAACACATTTCCACGAGCTGCATATTAAAGGTCAAATAGCTGCATGTGGCTCGCGAGTCGCGGTTTGATCAACCCTGATATATATATATATATATATATATATATATATATATATATATATATATATATATATATATATATATATATATATATATATATATATATATATATATATATATATATATATATATATATATGGAACTTTTGTATGAATGCCAAAAAATTTGTGCTGCAGTAATCAGGGTTAAAGGAGGATATTCTGACGAGAGTAAAATTTAATCATAAAATGCTTTTTTCTTTTTGTCATAATAAAATTCATAATAGAAAATCATCTTACTTTTTTTAAACCATGTATAAAAATCTTCTCTTATTTACAGTACAAAACAACTACTTTTGAGGCCAATTTAAAAATTACCAGAGTCTCCTCAAACTTTTATATATATATATATATATATATATATATATATATATATATATATATATATATTATTATTAATATATTAAATTAATTTATTTAATAAATTATAATCTTTATATAATTTATAATCCTTCCTTTATATGTATCCTTGTCAGTTTTTATTCAACTTTAACAATCAAAACATCCGGCAGAGTAAAAGGGACGCTAATTTACATTGCTTGATCTTGTTTTCTGATAGTTTTTGAGTTGTTTTTTGCTATTTGTAGTTTTAGTATTTTTATGGCGTAGATTACTGGAGACATTCACATATATATATATATATATATATATATATATATATATATATATATATATATATAATAATACTGTTTAATACTGTTTATTATAATCAGAGTATTTACTTAAATATTTATATATCTTTATATATATATATATATATATATATATATATATATATATATATATATATATATATAATGTGTGTCTACGGCACGGAGAAACCGACTCGACTCTTCCTCTACTGTTAGCGCTCCCCGATATAAGTAATTTGAATCAGATTAGCCTTTTTTGAGTGTCGTTCTGATTGTATCATCATATGTTAGAAAAGAATTTTTTTCAACTGGACCAACTTGTCCGGATTTTGTCAGCTGAATTCTTTGAAGCACGAATTAGAATCTTTTAGTTGGAAAAGAGCTTTTCTGATTGGCTCTGAAATAATTATTTAAATTTAGATTTGTTTCCAGTTACGACACCTTTTACATTCCATATTTCAGTTTATGCAATTCAGAACTCTCTTCCTCTCTCTCCTTTCTTTTATCCTAAATTTATTGCCGATGATGTCTGCCTGAATTTATGGAATGAGGAGTTATCATTATTTGCACCATTTAACAACAACGAAGATAAGGACGATAGACCGCACGTAAATAGTGTAAATTATTACCGATGCTTGTGTAATTTTAAGTTTTTAAACTTAAAATTAGAGAAAGGAATAATCTGACAATATGGAGTCAAGTGCTGTCGAATTTCGGTTTCTAAACGTGATTAAGTTTTTTTTTTTCTCTTTTGTTTTTTCTTTCGGAATTGTACAATAATGTGATCAGTAATAATTACCGCATTATATATATATATATATATATATATATATATATAGTTTCTTAAAATGTAAAAAATAAAAATCGTAATCTTGAAGTTCTTTTTCATATATTACTATCGCTCAGGTATTCCAGGTTACGAATAACACACAAAAAATAATTATTCTTAAGAAATTTGTATTTGTTTTGGCTCCCGTGTGGGAGGCTAATTTATAATTAATCTACATAGCAAAATGGTACCATTATAAACTTTTGTAAAATTTTATAATTTTTTTTTTATTCGCGATCTTGAATGCCTATAACAATACAAAAAAAAAATATTTAAATTTAATTTATTTTGGTCACACTGTCTCTTGACCAACTCCACTTTTTTTTTTTTTTTTTAAACAAGTGATGTTAAGAAATTAATAATTAGTAATATTATCTTGATTCTATTCATTAGATCAGTGGCTCTCATCCGGGGTCCATATGGACCCTGACCGTCCTGGGTATAACGATAAACTACATCCGCGTCCTGGATAAGACGATAAACTACGTCCAAGAGCAAGGCCTCTGATCAGGAGATTTTGAGGAGCGTGGAACTACCTCTTAATTGCTGGTGTCTCTAGGTCTACCCCGACTCAGTGTGGTAGCACCTGTTAGGGTCCCAGCTTTGGGCAAATAGTTACCCCCACCCCCAAAAGGGATCAAGACACTATGAAAGTATAAAAATAGGTTTTAATACCAACAATACATTTTTGGAAAAATTATTACCAGAAGTACATTTTTGAAAAAGAAAAATATTACCAGCAATACATTTTGGGAAAAAAAAAAAATTACCAGCAATAAAAATATTGCCGGCATTAAATAACCCATTGAAGTTGGTATGCCATAAAACAAACCAAACTGATCCATGTAACATTACTTGTGGTCCACAGACAAAAATAGCAAATTGGGGGTCCACGGTAATATTTTAGGGGTCCATACAGCAATCTCACGTTTAGAACGAGTGTTACAACTAAGAATTGGAATTTCTCCAGTAATCTACGCCATATTAAAATACTAAAACTACAAATAGCAAAAACAACTCAAAAACTATCAGAAAACAAGATCAAGCAATGTAAATTAGCGTCCCTTTTACTCTGCCGGATGTTTTGATTGTTAAAGTTGAATAAAAACTGACAAGGATACATATAAAGGAAGGATTATAAATTATATAAAGATTATAATTTATTAAATAAATTAATCTAATATATTAATAATAAGTAATAATATCAATTTTAAATATTAATAAATTAAAATACTAATATATTAATAGAAATTAATTAATATCAAATATTAAAAATATAAAATATTAATAATAAAATTAATTTAATATGTAAATTATATAAGGATTATAGATGGAGTAAGGATTATAACAGTACTGACCCTTTTTAGCAGCAAGGGCAATTTCCGGTAAAACTATCCACTCTGAGGCCCTATATATGTACTAGTGTGCATAAATGTTACATAGATGTTAAATACGAGTTTATTTTCGTTAAATTAGTTTTACTTCAAAATAAAGTATAGTGTAACCCGGATATAAGAGAGTTGTCGGGACCGGAGAAGAAGTCTCTTATATCCGGGTTTGGTCTAATTTATATACATTTAACACAGGCTCTAATTTGGGACCAGAGAAAATCTCTCTTATATCCGGGTTTCTCTTATATCCGGGTCTCTTATATCTGGGTTACACTGTATATACATTTACTATTTCTATAATATAATTCCTAAACTTGTCTGTTAGTAAAAAATGAAATAAGGTCTTTTTTTTTTTTTTTTTCATCGTATGGTAATGGGATCCACCAAAAAAATGAAGAGTGAAAGTAGTCCCTGAGTAAAAAATGTTGAGAAACACTGCATTAGATGAAAGATTGCTAACCATTACTAATTTTTGAAGGTTTTTCTTTGTCAGCGAAATTTTAATCAATTTTTTATGGCAACTAACGAAACCGCTACTCTAACGCATTGCGTATTTATGGTATAACTAAGGGTTGCTTTTTTAGGTAACTTCGTGTCACCATATATGGAAGAGGCCTAATGAACCGAGTTGAGCTAAAACACAAAAGATGAGAATAGACACAGGAGAGTTAATGAGAATGAAATAAATTTTACTTAGCTTACTGTTTTTTTATAGTCGTGAGTGTAATGAACAACGCCAGGTTGACGGTTAACAAATGATTTTATTTACGCTGATATACAGATATATAACGTGCGCAGTTAAGTCCGCCATGTTGCTTGCTTTTTCTCCTTTTTATTTCTCGTTTTCCCGAGAGTATTTTATTCCCGTTATGTCGAGAATTCATCTATACTACAGCTGTTATCACAATGTTTCGGCTGTCCTACTCTCTAGATTTTTTTACAATGGCGTTCATAATTTGTCATAGTTACAATCGATAGTAAATAAGTTTCCAACAATTGTTAAAATTTAAAATTGCAATTTATTTTTGTGGGTGTATCTTTTCATAGTAATCAATTTAATGGTGTAAATAATATATCACATCGGAGTGACCACTTAATGGTTGTCACGTTGGAAATATCATCAGATAATGGGTGACTGAAATAAAGGAATATTCTCCAATTTGTATTTCCCACATTATAGGCATTATTATAGCCATAATATAATAACACCTTATTTCAGTAATGTAACGGAATATCTGTAAGAAAAGTAATGACAAACATGCCTTGTTCCCAGAAGGAGTTTTATAACGCTAAGTCATACACAAAATAATATACGCATATTTACATTTGTCCTATGCGGAGAAACTATAACATATGTCTAAACAAGAAGCAGTGTGAAAAGATAGGTGTCTTGTAATATTTCCCGACTGGAAAACTGGGGGTTTTGTCTATGAACCTGGTGAGGTCATGTGGTTTTCCTGGTAAGGCCTACCGCTATGTGCTAAGGACGTCCTTCTTCTTCGGGTCTCACTTTTCAACTAGTCTTTGCCATTCACCGGCCGTCACATGACCATCGCGATTTTATCTAAACGAAAGGGAGATAATCGGCTAGAAATTGCCTAGAAGTCCTATAGTCACTATAATTTGAAATGTACACGGAAATAGGTCGTCGTAGATCAAATTCAGAAATTTTAGCAAATTTCATAAGACATAATAACAATAAAGAAGGAAGTGGTTATGAACTTTCAGTTTTTGGTCAGTTGTTTTTTTTTTAACGTCTAGTCGCTTCACTTACCTTTTCGGGAAAAGGGATTCGCTTTGTCTGGATTTGTGTAGACAAGTTGACTAATTACGACCTGTTACCAAATGTTGTATTGATCTGTTTCCATATATATATATATATATATATATATATATATATATATATAGACACACACGCATATATAAACAGAGAGAGGGAGAGAGAAATAGAGAGAGAGGGAGTTAAAGATCAGATGCAGATCAAATATGGATCGGAATCCGCTAGGATGATAAAATAAAATAACAAATAGGAAACGTATATATATCTAACATGTTTCACTTTTATTAAAGCTTCGTCAGAGATTGAGAGAAAACAGACAAAAAGACAGAATCTCTGGTATTTCCAATTATGTTTGGGCCATTTCTAATTGGTCAAATACATGTCACGAGTATTAAAACTGTAGATAATTCTATGTATATGTAGGTTTGTGAAGATTCTTGTATGTCTAAGTGGGCATCGGATGGTAACGTATCCCACAAGACAGACACATATACACAATTACAAATACACATTACCATCCAATACCCATTTAGACATACAAGAATCTTCACACATAGAATTATCTACGGTTTTAATACAGGTGACACATGTCTGACCAATGACAATGAGAACTGACACCAAAATAACTGAAAATAAGAGGGGTGCTAGGGATTTTAGCCAAATTCACCAACATAAATTTAGTCCGATGAAGTTCTCAAAGATGAAACGTGTCACAAGTAAATTTTTTCCATTTTGTCATACAATTTCCTCATATAGATATATAGGAGGCACGGTGGAGTAATGGATAGCGGCTTGGATTGAGGAATCGCAGAGCCGCGTTCGAATTCCAGTCGAATCCATTACATTCACTTACGGGCCAATACCCTTGGAAAAGGTATGAATCCTCTTAATCTCCCTCCAGCTATGGGTAAATTTCTATAAAGTTCTATAGCCTTGGATGGCAATTGGCCTAGGAGAAGGACAACTCTGAATTCAAAACCTGCGGAGGGTCGTTTGGGAACCTTGTGGCATTCGGTGCACTAGGTCTCTGTATTCGTCCCTTAAAAAAGTGTGGATTGTCTTGCACGAAGCCTTCACCACTATAATCAAATCTCATGTGCCGGTGTCGGGCTGTCGGTTTCCTGGAAACTGATCTGCTTGACCCTCATACGTCGAATCTCGACGGGAGAGTCGATTATTATATATATATATATAAATAAATAAATAAATAAATATAAAAGATGATCTAATGTGTTACTATTTTGCATGCTCGGGAAATCTTTACACGTTAACTATTTAAATTATTAATTTTGAAATATTATTAGACAATGACAGTAATTTTATATAGTTATACCTACAATTATTTATACATGGATTATTGTCCGCATCTTTATTGTTGCTGTGATGAACAACGCCAGGTTAACAAGAGATTTTATTTACAGTAATATACAGATATATAACGTATGCAGTTAAGTCCGCCATGTTGTTTTTCCTTTTTTCCTTCTCGCTTTCTACGAGAGATTTCTAATCTCGCCACGGCGAGAGTTCGACTATACTACAGTAAGGATTGGTTCATTTTTAATTCTGAAGTGTTCGAACATGAAGAGAAAATCCGCATATACATATATATATATATATATATATATATATATATATATATATATATATATATATATATATATAAAACAATGTGAAGTATGTATGCGTACTTACGTGTGTTTTTGTGTATATAGTGCATATGTTTGAGTCTGCTGTGTAACTACCGTGAGTGCCGTCCGTGGTGATCATAGAATTTGCTGCAGGGGGCGGTCGTAGATATTACCGCCTTTCTAAACAGCATTCCTAAACTGGACAACATCTACAATATATAAAGAAAGATTATAATTACGTCCATTTATTTTTGATTTCAGAAAAAACAAAAATTGGGGCGACAAAATAAGATGAAAAATATTTTTAAATAATTGAAATTTTTTTTACTAAATAACAATTTTTAAGAGAAATTGTTGTCACCTTAACAATAAAGACATTATGCAGAACATCCCTTAAAGTAACTGAGCTCCAGTGTAATCACAATTAGTTAATAGGTAGAATTCTAAAGTCTACTTCAGCTCTATACTTCTTAAGTCTCCGCCTAAAAATCTAAACTTTTCGTTATTTATATATATATATATATATTTAACGTGGCAGTAAATCCGCTGAAACACAACGGGCTACTGGGTGTTAAAGAATTAGAAAACAGAAAAATTATTAAGGAGCGAGAACAATGAATGCGTCTATATCTCTGAGGTGAGGTATTATTATTACTTACATTATCTACATTATTTGGGCTGTTATCCTCATCTTCATTGCGATATTCACAACGTTTCGGCCGTTGTACGCTCCGGCCATCTTCAGGTGATTGGAATTTCGAACCGGACCCTTTATTTCGTCCACCGGGGTATATTGTTCTTGTTCCACGTGCCATGCCTCTTCCGGGTTATTTCCCTTTAACTCAAGTTTCCATGTTTGGTCCACCACTGCTGTGGCCTGGCACTGACCTCACAACTCTTTGGGTCTAGTCACTGGATCTTATCAACGTCTTTATTCACTGGGCTATGTGTCCTTGAGGATAAAGACGTTGGTTAGATCCAGTGACTAAACCCAAAGAGTTGTGAGTTCAATAGCAGGCCACAGCAGGGGTGAACCAAAACTTGGAGAGCTGAGAAATAACTGAGACATCCGGAAGAGGCATGGCACGTGGAACAAGAATAATCTACCTCGGTGAACAAAATAAAGGGTTCGGTTCGAAATTCCAATCACCTGAAGAAGGCTGGAGCGTACAACGGCCAAAACGTTGTGAATGTGGCAAGCAAGATGAGGTTAACAGCCTTAATGATGTAAGTAATAAAAGACTAGTATTTACTTTTTGGGCTCACTTGGAGTAGATAAGTTTAATTATCGATCAGTTCACAACCTCCCCGATCTTTTGAATAGGAGTCGTGGTTTATTACTTGTTTCCTGTTTACGATTGGTTCCCTCTATTATTTTTCCTTCGTATTCACATCCGGTAGCTCCTTGAGGCTCGACGGTATTATCGCTTTGTTGGGGGTAGCCACTGTTACTCTGTAACTCTCTACGTCGGGTGATTCTTGGGTGTTGTAAAGGTTAAACATCATTGTAAGCATCATTGTAAAAATATAGGATTTATTATCCCTAGAATAAAAATGGTAGATATGGATCTGGTTTATATTAAAGACAAAAAAAGGGGGGAACCTCAAGTGGAACTCGTACATATGAACCATCGCTAATGATACTGGAAAAATGGTTGGTTTCCTGTACCATTCCAGTAAATACCTGCCTCCTCCTGCTATCCTCTATCTTTACAAGAGCTACCCCAGGCCTAAAATGGAGTACTGTTGCCATATATGGGCAGGAGCTGCCCACTCTTCACTTCCCACATTCGACAGAATCCAAAAGCGTCTCCGTGTCTTTGTGGGTGATGAATTATTTTCCACCCTGCAACCCCTCTCTCACAGGCGGGATGTGGCAAGCCTTTCACTGCTCTATCGTTACTTCCATGGAAAGTGCTCAGACCAACTAGATTCTTTAGTTCCACCAGTTTTAACCTTCACGCCTAAAACCCGCCATGCCACGCCCATTGTAGCGAACAACCCTCATTACCTTCGTATTCCTTTGATGAGGTGTAAGTTTCCCACGAGTAGCTTCTTACCATGAATGTTTGTTTTGTGGAACCGATTCTTAAAAGGATTCTTCCCAGATTAATATAATCTTAACCTGTTCAAGTTTAGGGTTAACCGTTATCTTCCACACATATCCGCATAATCTGTACTTCTTACACTGTAAATTAGGAATTTTTCTCTATTTCTACTTTTTAAAGATCCTAAAACCCGTTTATCACAGACGAAACGTCACAAACCTCTCGCTGCTCAATCGCTATTTCCATGGAAAGTGTTCAGATCAACTATATTCCTTAGTTCCACCAGTTCTAACCTTTACGCCTAAGACCCACCACGCCACGCCCATTGTAACGAACCACCCTCATTCCCTTCGTATTCCATTGGTGAAATGTATGTTCCATTCTACCAGCTTCTTCCCACGAATCTCTATGATATGTCCCGGAAAGGGATATATTTGAACGAAGTAGCTAAGTGCTTTTGGCTACTATAACCAAGTAGAATATGGTAGCAGTAATCGACTGGTACGCGTTGTAGTCGCAGGTAAGAAGTGTAGATCAATGGCGTAGTCCAACGGGCGTCGTTATAGACTAAGGCTCTTGACTCTGTCGTACCTACGTCCGTCGATATTTATGACGGACACCAGCCAATCATATTCCATTGAGGGGGAACACAGGTGTACGCATATACCATTATATCACTTTACTTTACCGACTCCCAAGAGAATGCTTTCCCGATCACTACAAACTTAAACCTGTCTAGGGTTAATGGTTATTTTCACCACATATCTTTATAAACTGTGCCTCTTACTCTGTAACCTTCTACATCGAGTGGTTCTTGGGTATGGTACAGAGTTAACATCATTGTAAAAAAAAAAAAAAGGAATAAGTTAGATATGGGTCCAGATTTACACTACAGTGAAAAAAGGTAGATATACGTCTGTACTTTACTTATCTTTTGGAAAGCATCATTTGTTATTCGATGTGTCTTATCACGTTTTCTGTCTTCTTCTTTTCCGTCCCCTGTTCAAAAACTTCCTAGATATTTAAATTTTTGGTACTTGATTTTATGTCCTCATTTCACATCTTGAAGTGTCCTTTTTCTTGACAACCATATTCTGAGAAGTTAATTTTTATAGCTCTCAATTTACAAATTCTTTAAAAGAAAATATTTGGGTTCACGAAAAGTGTTAGATTTTAAATCAATTCACCTTTATCTTTCCGTTATCGTAAGTTTTCGAGTGCATGTCCATACGGGAACTATTTAGGACTTTATAGAGACTCTGAGGTATTGTGGTGGCTGGAGCAAGAACGGTAAGAATGTGTTGCTTTGGCATAAGGAATACCGTGGTTTACTTGAGTCAGTAATTGTTGCTTGCTAAGTTTTTAAAAAAGACAGATTGAATACCAGCCTTCCGCTATCCCCACATTTGGCCTTGTGCCATATTTTCGTATTACGCAAAATAAATATTACTTTCTTTTATGGTAAAATATTCATTGGGGTTTCATTTTTAAAAGTTATTTATTCTCCCCACCCTCCCAGATAAATTGTACATATGGGAACTAGTTAGGACTTTATCGAGACTCTGAGGTATTGTGGTGACTGTAGTAAGAATAGTAAGAAAGATTGTTTTGGTGTAAGGAATACTGTGGTATGTTTGGGTCAGTAATCGTGGCTAGATAAGTTTAAGATAAGACAGACTGAAGACCAGCTTCTTCATCTCCCCTTTTGGTCTTTTGTATTAAAAAATTACTTTCCGCTTTGTTATCGTTGTAATTATTCATATTTCATTTTTAAAAGTTGTTATTTTTATCCTCCTCTCTCCAAACAAATTGTACGTCTGGGAACTAGTTAAGACTTCATAGAGACTCTGAGGCATTATGGTGGCTGTAGTAAGAATGGTAAGTAAGAATGTGTTGTTTTGGTGTAAGGAATACTGTGGTAAGTTTCGGTCAGTAATGGTGGCTAGATAAGTTTAAGATAAAACAGATTGGAGATCATCCTTTCTTTATCCCCCCCCTTTTGGCCTTGTGCCACATTTTTGTATTTTTTCAAGATAAATATTAGTTTCCTCTATGGTATTTAGAATTTATGGATTTAAGCGTCGTACTTAACGTGTGCTGTGGTGTAATGGATATCAACTCGGAGTGAGAATACCGAGTTCGAATTCTACTCGAGTTCATTAGATTCACTTACGCACAAATATCCTTGGGAAAGCATGATTCTATCTCTTCCTCTCCCAGCTATGGGTTGAATAGTAGGACAGATTGTGTTATTTATCCTTGGTTGGCAACCAGTCTACCACAGAAAGAAATGGCAACCTACTGCGGGAAAAATTGCTTCGTCAGTCATGTATCGTAAGATACATATTCGCCCAAGCGTGTATCACGTATGACACTTAACTGTCTAGATTGGCAGAAAGGTCTCATCTATATCTATAATTCTCAAGTTTTGAGTGTGCATGTATGTATGATCGGATGTTGTTTATGTGTTTCCACAATTTTGATTCGATTTCGATGAAGTTTTTTTTTGTTTGATAGATAATTCTTCAGTGCCAGTTTTGAGTCTAAATTGGTTGGAAAAAATTGCAACCTTATAGGTGAAAAAACTGATTTTTTTTACACTTTGCGTAAAAATCAAAGGCAAAATTTTATGTCTGTAAAGAAAAGCGTACAATTGAAATCTAACGCAAATTAGAATTATAAAAAAAAATATTATAAATAAAAATTATCGTATATTATTATTATGACAGTCCATAGAATAGGTTCCTTCCTTCCAAGTTTGAAAACGCAAAACGTCCATTTTCAGCCCCCCACCACATTCACATTGTTAAAACAATAAGCACAATATCCAATATATACACTCGAATGTAAAATTGAGACAATAAACATAATATCCAATATATATACTCGAATGTAAAATTAAAACAATAAGCACAATATCCAATATATACACACGGATGTAAAATTGAGACAATAAACAATATCATTATGTTAACTCGAATGTAAAATTGAGGCAATAAGCACAATATCCAATATATACACACGGATGTAAAATTGAGACAATAAACACAATATCATTATGTTCACTCGAATGTAAAATTGAGGCAATAAGCACAATATCCAATATATACACAGGAATGTAAAATTGAGACAATAAACACAATATCCAATATATACACTCGAATGTAAAATTGAGACAATAAACACATTATCCAATATATACACACGGATGTAAAATTGTGACAATAAGCACATTATCCAATATATACACTGGAATGTAAAATTGAGACAATAAACACAATATCCAATATATATACTTATTCCATACTTACAAATGTATGCTCTATTTATGTATACATAATTATGGATGATCACTAGAAACGTATGTAGGACAACGTATATATATATATATATATATATATATATATATATATATATATATATATATATATATATATATATATATATAACGTTATCTTAATATAATATGCTAACAGGTGAATGGCCTTTACACCTAATCTTATTAATTAATCTCCTATGAGACAGGATTTTGTCGACTTTTGGGATAAGATGCTGGAATTTTGTCCACTGGGATTTTGTCATGGATTATTGAGTTGCATATATTTGCCGCACAGTGTCACTTCATTGACGTGCTGCCCTTTTCCCTCACTTAATGAGAACCGAGTTTCTATTCCAGTCGGGTTTGTTACATTCACTTACGCTCAAATACCCTTGGGAAAAGATCTGGATCCACCTCTCCTCTCCCAAACTGTGGCGTAATTTAGTAGTAGAATTTGTATCGTTAAATCATTAACTCCCAGCCCAAAATTCGGGCAGTCCAAATATATTTTCTGGCTTTAAATAATCCCCGAAATGTTGATAAACCGTAAAAAACAAATCATTCAATCACTCAACAATAATAATAATAATAATAATAATATAGGGAAATCATTGTCTTTAAATGTGTATACATGAATTACTGGGAAGTAAATGTCTTCAATTTTGATACTAATACATTGTTTGGCTGTGCGGGTAGCGTAGCAGCTATCGTTGCAGATAGTGAAATCGGCGAGTCAAGTTCAAATTCCACTCTGGTCTGCTGCATTCACTTTCGCACTCATGCTCTTTGAAAAGGAATGAATCGATCTGTTCTCCCCGCTGTGGGTTAAATAGCAAGGTAGAATACCCTGAATTTAATCTGTGGAGAAGTGAGCAGGACTTTACACAATTCACAGTAAAAAAAGTAATTTGTGAAGAGCGATGATCTCCTACGCCCTGAAAGAAAATGCCATTAAAAAAAATTCCATTAATTACTAAAAAATATGACCTTATTCTGTACAAATACATTTTAAACAATGTTACTTACGTTCTGAATAAAGCTATAATGTTTTGAATAAAAGTACTTACAATTTATTTAAAAGTACATCTCTTTTAGCTCAAGGTCTACCCGTTTTGAATAAATGTATTTGTTTTGAATAAATATACTTTAAATTTGACTAAAAGTGTGTATGACTTGAATAAACGTATTACAATTTTGAATAACCCTATAATCTAACTTCGATTAATTCACAACGACAATTGTCGGCCTTATTTCTCTGTCGACGTTCTTACTTTCCTTACAATAATTACAGCCTCGTAGTCGGTGCCGACGGCAGTAGTAATAGTGGCGGAGGTGGAGGTGGAGTGCGAGCGAGTTCGTGGCAATCGATCGATAAATGGTGGCCGCTCGTTCAACTTTAGAAGGTCACGCCTGGTTCGGCACAACACACCTGTCAATAATTTGAACTGACGAGCGGATTGTCGGTAGAGAACGGGGTCTGTGAGGGGGTGGGGATGGGTGAACTGGGAGTGCGGCGCTCGAGGAGGAGGAGGAGGTGGTGGTAGTGGTAGTGGCGGATCGAGAAGTAGCAAGTGCTTCCTTGGAAACATCAAGGAAACGGAAAAGAGGCGAAATCAACTTTGGATTAACCAACAGGCAAAATAGACACGTGACTAAAGTAGAAAAGGAAATGTTGATGGAGCATTTTTACTCTCTCTGGCCTTAATTGATTCACCGACTAATTTTCACTGAGTCAATCGAATTTAGGTCCTAACTATATATCGACTTATTGAATGCCACGTTCTTTCGGGACATAAGCGATCATGGCTCCCCACAGAATCAGCAAACATAGATAAACGTGTACGAAATAAGACGTAGGGTTAAAGGGGCAGTTTTTCCCATGATACCGCTTTTTTTTTAACTACCTTCAGACTTCGGCAAAGTCTATTGTTTTAAAAATTAATAATTGGGATTCGAATAAAACCTAAACGCATCATGAAAGTAAATTTGTACATTTTCTTTTGTTCTTGAGAATTTACAGGAAAAATATTAAACAGCATTTATTTATTAGGTTTTCTCTTTTATGCTACAGTCTGCTTTAAACTAAGAACAATCGTCAGGCCATATGTTGTTTTGTTTTTGTTCGACTATTTATATATACAGGCCAGTGATGCATTGTGGTTAGTCTATTGTATTATTCTAATGATTATTTTGTTGGGTGGTTATGTTTGATAATATTCTAGGGGCAAGTGGGAATAATTGTGGGTCCGGATGCAGTTTTTTTTTTTTAGCAATTTATAGTGTGGTTTGTTAACTTTTTCAAAATTTATTATTGATTATTTTAATGTTGGTTGTTATTATTACGTTTACGTGTGTATGTGTCCATTCTTGGTTTGTTAATTTGTCTATTATTTACTTAGTTTATTTACTTATTTATTGGTTTGAATTAATTTATTTTACTTATTTTATTTACTTATTTTATTTCGTTTAATTTTATTTATTTGTTTTTTTTTTATTCTTGTTCGTTTTCCGTTTTCGATTTTTAAGTAACGGAGTAAAAATTTGTTTTCGTACCTGCATTTTGAGATGAGTTCTGATTGCTTATTTAGTAGTTTGCGTTGGTTTAAGAAGGTAATTATAGATATTTCTCCTCCAGACAGTTTACATTTTTTGGATTTATTGTTGTATGTTGATGTTTTTCTTATTTTTCATTATAGTTTTGGTGTGATTTTAGTTTTGTTCTTAATTTCCCAAATGCGTTTAGAAAGCATTGTGATGTTCGCGTATTTACTATTTGTAAAGGATGTTTTGTGTGCGCAGTTTCTTTGTTTCCAGAGTTCTTCACTTACTCCTATATATTTTTTCTCCGTTATCTGCTGATTTTACAGTGGCTTGGTATATTACATTGTTCTGTATGCAATTGCCATTTAAGGGGCATTTGTTCTTTGTTCTGCAGTCACACGTGGTTTAGATTCGTTATTATCTCTTTGTTTAGGGTGAATTGAGTAAATACATACAAAACTGTGTGTAAAAAAATGTGTTGAGATTTTTTAATCATAAAAGTGATAATAAATTATCTTATCAGATTCGACAACTAGAAAGTGTTTGTTTATATATATATATATATATATATATATATATATATATATAAAGAACTGTTGGTATCTGTAAGATTTTAAATCAGCCAACTAGTGAAACCAGAAACTGTTTTTGTTTGTGTTCTATCTATCTATCTATCTATCTATTTAAAATGTTAATGGTCAGAGTTGAATCAGACCAGTTAAGACGAGCATTAAAAGTGTTCAATACACGCGTGAAAAATAACATGCGGAGCTTTTAACTTTAAGAATCAAAAGGTCAATGAAAATACGTGACCTTCGCCTCGACCTGACGGTCGCTTCGGGCGATATTTTTAAAAATGACCACCTTCAGCTTTATTTTCACTCACACACACACACACACACACACACACACACACACACACACACACACACACACACACACACAACGCTTCCTAATTATTTTAATTATGTAGCGTTCTTTGTGTTTTTTTTAATAAAGCGTTAATGTGGTCATTTTTTAAAAATATCGTCTGGTCGTAACCAAGGCCGCGGTTTTAACTGACCTTCTGATTTTTAAAGTGTGTATATATATATATATATATATATATATATATATATATATATATATATATATATATATATGAAAATATAGTTTCAGGGTATGTTATATTTATGGGTTAAAATGCTCATTATCAGAGAAAGAGGATATGTAAATATGTGGAAATTAAAGTCAGCACCCAGAAGCGACAGCCTGTTTTCTGAATATCCACTTGTCTATTATATTAGGGTTACTGAACCACTTCTTTAAATCAATATTCTTATTTTTCTGCATGCCGAGAATTTTTCAACACTTACTCATAAAATTAAATTTTGTCACGTTTTATGACATTTTTTACCTGTTCTATTCTCCTTTGGCTGTTCAGAGAACGATGTTTTAAACACTGAGCCTACTAAATCTGTCGTAATTAGAAAGAATCCGCCCGAACCTGAGGGATGATGAAGGCTATTTCCTCGATTCGGGCAATGATGTCTAAGTATCTTATCCGCTTGATGGTTGAAGCGAAGTTGAGACCTTTGTTTAGTACTAACTCCTCAGAGGCACTCAGCTGGTGTTGACTGATACCCTGAATTTAATCTGTGGAGAAGGGAGCAGGACTTTACGCAATTTATAGTAAAAAAAGTAATTTGTGGAGAGCGATTATTACTGCCTTCACTTTTGAGGGACCTTGTGCTTCACCTTCTGATCTTACAATATATTAAATTTTTGTAATGGCGGGCGTTGACTGCATCGAATTCGTATCTGAAGGATTTATCCAGATCAGGCTGGATCCTCTTTCAGGTCTCGTCGGTAATTCTGTTGAAGAAGGCCTCGAGACTTTGGGGCGGATATCAGATTGCAGTTTTTGTTTTATCCGACGGTTGTACTGGATTCTTTCTCGGACAAGTGTGTGTCCTGGTTTTTCTGCGACAAGAGGGGATCTCCTTGAATTGACAGGAAATCTTGGTGCCAAGCCTTAAGGGACGAATCGTCTGTCTCTGCATCAGTGTAGGAATATTAGATGGTTCGATATCCATGATACCTATATACTTACATATGGTTTGGCATTAAAATACTCATTCCAAGAAGTGAGTCAGTCTGAGAAATCTTAAGCTATATTCATAAAATTAAATTTTTATCTCGTTTTTCCATTGTTTTATAACTTTTTTTCGCCGATCTATTCTTCTTTGGCTGTTCATTGAACGATGTTTTAAATATTGAGGCGAGCAAAATCTGTCATAGTTAGAATTCTAATCTTTTCATGTTCTGTTTTTTTTTGTTTTTTTTTTAATTTTGGGGTATAAAAAGAATAAGGAATCTGATTTGGAAAGGGTCAATTTTCTAATGCGACTAGGCATTATAAGTAAGGCATCGAGTAGATTATGAGAAAGAGAAAGACGAAGGGTTTTCTCATAGGCTCTCCCTGTGATGATCTTGCAGACCAACAACGAAACATAACTCTACAGAAAGAAACACAATAAAGAAAAGGTTGCGGATAATTTACATGACAAATACTGTATTACATTGTTCTGTATGCAATTGCCGTTTAAAGGACATTCGTTCTTTGTTCTGCAGTTACTCGTGGGCTTGATTTCTTACTATCTCCATTTTTACACTTTCATCGCGTTTTGCCCATAACTGGGACCCTGACATGTGCTACCACCCGGGGTCAGGGTGGATCTGGGAGCACCAGCAATTAAGAGGTGGTTACACGCTCCTAAAAACCTCCTGACCAGAGGTCTTGCTGCCGGATGTAGTTTATCGTCTTACCCAGGACGAAAGAAAATTTTAAAATTTGACCAATTACAAGGGAATTTTGAGGCCATATGAAACTAGTATTAGAGCTTATCCTAAGGCCAACATTAGGTATTTCAACCCTTTGGCTTGTGATTCTATCACAAAAATGGCCTTAAGTGTCATACGCGATACATGCTTGGGCGATCATATCTCTCCACAACTTCCTCACCTAAATAACTGTTGACACCTTCAGTTAAGTGCCATGCGCGATACACGCTTGCGCGACACACGCTTGCGCGACACACGCTTGCGCGATTTCGATTTATGACTGACTTGGCAGAAGATTTTCCCGTAGTAGGTTGCCATTTCTTTCTGCAGTAGACTAGTTGCCAACCAAGGCTATAGAACCCAGTCTGTTCAACCCATAACTGGAGAAAGAAGAGATGAGTTTGCGTGTAAATGAATGTAACGAAATCGAGTGAAATTTGAACTCGGCTTTTCGATTTCTCATTCAGCGCCGTTAATAATAAACACCCCAGCCTAATAATATTAATAATAATAATAATAATAATACACCCCACCCTAATAATAACAATAATAATAATAATACACCCCACCCTAATAATAATAATACACCCCACCCTAATAATAATAATACACCCCACCCTAATAATAATAATAATAGTAATAAACACCCCACCCTAATAATAATAATACACCCAACCTATTAATAATAATAATAATAATAATAATAATAATCACTCCACCCTAATAATAATAATAATAATAATAATCACTCCACCCTAATAATAATAATAATCACTCCACCCTAATAAAAATAATAATAATAATAATCACTCCACCCTAATAATAATAATAATCACTCCACCCTAATGATAATAATAATAATAATCACTCCACCCTAATAATAATAATAATAATAATAATAATCACTCCACCCTAATAATAATAATAATCACTCCACCCTAATAATAATAATAATAATAATAATAATAATAATTCCACCCTAAAAATAATAATAATAATAATAAACACCCCACCCTAAAAAAAACACCGATTTTGTTAAAAAATGTTACTTCAGCGACCTCTCTAGGATTAGGGTCCCTGAAGATTAAGCTTCATTAATTTCATAGTAGACCCGTCACTGCCTGAGTGCAATATGGGACGAGCAAGATAAAGATCTCCGAAAAAGAAACACGCCAAGATTTCAGGCGATGGGGGAAAAGAAAATGCAAAACACATCAATCAATCAATCAATCAATCACTTAGCAAACATAAGTCGTAGATCAGTGTTTCCCAACCTTTTTTTTTTTTTTTAACTTCAGGGCGCACTAGTAGAATAACTAAAAAACGCACTTTAAATTTTAATAAGGAAAAATTAATAATGAAATTTGAAAATATAGAAAATAATAAATAAGTCTCCTGAAAAAGCATTCATTTTTAAGACCTTGCATTGCATATTTAAGCGCTATTTTCATTTAAAGGAGTTAATGAAGAATCTGCTATATTTTATAAAGTAGCCGATAATGACTGATTTAAATCCCTTGAGGAAGGCGAAAGGGAAAAGATTATCCACTCCTTAAAGAGTAAAGAATTTAGCATTCTATTTAAAATATTAAATGACAAAAACATGACTTGGGCATCAATAGAAGCCATGTGTTTGGTGTCTCTAGCTTTTTAAAAATAAAGAGTTTTTTTAATATAAATATAATTAATAAATTATTCTCCTGTTTGGGCGCACCTGGCTATATTTCAGGGCGCACCGGCAGAGACATGCTGTCGTAGACTGTTGAGAAAGCAATGAATTCGATTTACATTAAGATTCGTCTATTTCATTTGAATATCTTAACCATTTCTTTTCCTTTACTTTCTTTTCAGGTGTTACAACTGTGGTGACCTTGGAAATCACATAGCCAAAAAATGCCCACACGGACCTTTACCAAAAAGATGCCATTTTTGCAAGTCGACAGAGCACCTGATAGCTGATTGTCCTTTTCGAGAACCCAACCGGAAGGGCAAAAATGGATCAAGAAATGGAAACAATATAGGCGGCAGTGAAGATAACGAAAAAGAAGGAGCTGCAATGGTTGCTGTAGCGCCGGAATGACGCCAAAAACCTGTTAATATCCACGATGACGTCACCCGCCGCCAGGGTGCTTAAGACAATAGAAATCCCTGCAAAGATTCGAGCAGGCTACGGTTGTTCCCAGACACACCAACTGGAGGTGGACCAGACTTGATTCCACCAATTTTAAATTGGGCACAGATGCAAAAGAAAGATTTTAAAATGTTTTTACAGTTTTTTTAAGAAGAAGAAACAACACAAAAAAGTTTGTATAAAATTTTAAATAGGTTAAAAAAAAAAAAGAAAAGAAAAGAAAAAGAGCACTTGTTTTTTATTTTTATTTTTTCAGAATGGTAGAAATATTAGATGGATAATAATATTCCAGTGGGCCCTTTTTTATACGGGAAATGCTAATGTCGGATTTAGTGACGATATTCCTAACTGGGTTCCTTTCTTATGCCGGGAGAATCTACCTCACATCAGATTATTTTAAAACAAAACGAAACAAAAACACAAAACAAAACAAAAAAGTAATGGAAAAATCCTCAATCAAAAAAAAAAAAAAAAAAAATTTAAATAAATCTAATAAAAAAAATAAAAAATGAGAAAAAGAAGAAAAAAATCAGTTTCTGACATGTGAGGTTAAAAAAAAGAAAAAAGAGTCCCCCGAGTACTGCGGCCCGACATTAGACATTAGATCGCTGCATCTGGGGGAAAAAAAAAGTGACACACACACACACACACACACACACACACACACACATATATATATATGACAGTCATCATGTTAGATCTAAACTTTGTTAAAAAAAAGGAAGAAAAAAGAAAAAAAAAAAAACTATAATAAAACAAAACTTTACTTACATATTCACTACCGCCACTTTTTAATATTCCTTTTGTATTTCTTAAAAAAATGTCATACGCGCCACCAACATTATTATTGTTATCATCGCCACAGCATCAGAATCTTCGATTACTTTTACTACTATTACATCAGTACATCAAAAACAGCTACTACTGTAAAAAAGGCAACTACTATAACTGCTATTACTTACTATAACCACTATAACTCCTCCTTCCCTACTACTACTACTACTACTAATACTACTAATACTACTACTACTACTACTATACTCCATTTTACATGAATGACATTTATTCGTGAGCAGGCAAGCAACGGCAGGGAAAAACCATTTAGCAATGCGAAATCTTCGGCACTGGCTCGGTTATTCTCAATGATGCTCATCTACCTCATGTCTGCGTCTTTTTTTATCTACCTCATATCTATTTATAAGTGGGGGGACAAAGAAGAAAAAATCAACCAATGTAAAAAAAATGGTAACAAATTAATATCGTGTGTATATATATATATATATATATATATATATATATATATATATATATATATATATATATATATATATATATATAATGTCATTTTTTTTTTAGTCACCCACTTCTGATTTTTTTAAAAGAGAGAAAAAAAAAAGCAAACGAAAAAAAGAACATTGTAAAACCTGAAAAATTGGATCAACCCCCAAAAAAAACACAAAAATTTCTCCTCCTCTTCTTCCTCCTCCTCCTACTCCTCCTTCTTCAACAACAACAACAACAACAAAAATAATACTGCAGGTACACAATTTGTTATTGAAACCCCTTAGGTCAAAACATTTTTCGAAATTTTTCGAAATATTAGTAATAGTAATAAGGGGGGTAATTAAGTCGATTGTTACACAGTCGATTTTACAACTCCTCCCTGTCGCTAAAAAGTATTCTTGTATAACAGAAGTGCATTTGACGAATAAGACCCAGCTGGATGCTATGAGTTGAGCCGAAACCGTGTCGAAAGAATAAAACCCGCTGTGGTCTTTAAAGCCTTGTAAATCGCAGCGAAAATAAATATCGATATGGGTCGTGTCGGGTCATGCATGTCGACAAACGCGTGCTTTGATATGTAGACGGTATCTATGGAAAAATAAAGTTTGGTTTGGGGAGCTTTTCGGTTTAATTTCAGAGAAGAGATTGTGTACCTGCAGTAATAATAATAATAATAATAATAATAATAATAATAATAAAGAACTCGAGCTCTTTTTGTAAAGTGTCGGGTCGAGAATTAAATTGTACGCGTCAAGAATTGTAGATTGAATCCACCCAAGATAGTTTCTAAAATATATCTGTACCCATTGTATTATGTCTATTTATGCGTTGTCAAAAAGTCATTACCTCTCCAAGCGAGTAAATACAACACACGATCGGTTTAATGTAGGGTCCCACACACGTACGTGTGTGTAAGGAAAAAGACTGCCCATTGCTCGCGGCCTGTGCCGCAAATGTGTCGGGGCGACCCATGAACCTCCCTTTGAAGAGGTGCTGTCCCGGAGTTTGAATTTCCAGGGACCAAGTTCACTTCATTTTTGCCGTGTCACGTTTTCGGGCGAGACACGACTGATCCCGGCCAAATGGCCAGCCAAGTCCTTGTAAATGTTTAATTTGGATACAAATATTATCAAAGTTCTTTTCAGGAAAGACTATTTCGACCGGAATATTCATTGTTTCAAATCTCACATCAGGTGTCCAATTCTTTGATCCATATTCAGTCTTACAGAAAACATTCGCATCATCTTTATTTAAAGGTCTTTTATTTAAAAAAAAAAAAATAGTAATAAAAAATACCAACCTTTATTATTTTCAAATGATTGCTGCCTTCTTTCATTTAAATCGTAAAACAAAAAAAAAAGCACAAACTATTGTTTAAGTCGTCTTTTTAAGCATTAATATTAGACCCTCTGAATTTGACAGTCAGATAATGGGTGTGATGTTGCCTTATTATTTTTTTATTTGGGTGGGGCAGGGGTGTTTGTGACTCATCCGGCGAATGTAAGACCTAATTGGAATCGTTCAGAATTTTAGGGTTGCTTTAAATGGTAAAAATATCGTCACGTGACGAGTCCAGTAACCCATGAGGGTCGTAGGGGCACCACTTGTACTGCGGTCGTAGTAGCAGCAGCAGGAGCGTGTTCAGGGGCAAAATAGTCTTTCCAGGCTGGTTTTGTATTCGGAGTTTTCCTTCTCCTAGGCTAGTTGCCCTCTCAAGGCAATAGAATCCAGACAGCCATGCTATTTAACCCATAGCTTCATATCTTTCTCCAAGGGTATTTGTGCGAGTGTGAACGTAACATACACGGCCGGAATTCAAACTCGATTCGTCGGTTTCTCTTTCCAAGTCGTTAACAGTCACACTACACGCGCATCGCGTTATCTAACCATCCACATAATGTTGATTTTAATTAAACCATCAACTGCGAATGACGACAAATTCCGTCATGGCAGTTCAATGGTTAAACATCGTCATAGTAATTCTGTGGCTTCAAGTCAAATGACCGAACATTCCTTCATAACAGTTCCGGAGTTTCACTGCGAATGACGGGAAGTTATGTTATGACGGTTCTGTGGCTTCAATGCGAATGACAGGAAATTCCGTCATAGAAGTTCTGTAGCTGAATTGCAAATGATTGGATATTCCTTCATTGCAGTTCTGTGGCTGAATTGTAAATGACTGGACATTCATTTATTGCAGTTCTGTAGCATCACTGCGAATGAAGGGAAATTTCGCCATTACAGGTGGGTGACTTAACTGCAAATGACGAGAATTTCTGTCACAATGAGTTAACAAATTAAAAGTATTGCAGGCTGAGAAGGTAACTGATCGGATTATTTCGATTTTCTGTTTATAAATCGATACGCATAATCAGGGGAAATATGTTTCGGGATGTTAATGATATTAGCATAAAATATTTCATTAAAAAATATTTTTAATCCATGAAGAATATCGAAATATTTTCATGCAAAGAATTGCTTTTCGCTTTTGGTGTCTTCCTCGTCTTCATATCAGTCGATTTTTATTCGGCTGTTGAAATGAGAAAGATTCTTTATGGGAGTAGTCAAAAGAAATTCACTCCTGCCCCAGCCCATCATCAAAAAACAAAAACAAAGAATGAATTGCAAAAAAAAAAAAAAAAATGATATATACAGTACTTCCTCGATTATTCGTACCTCAGTTTTCCGGAATTCGATTATCTGGAGGGGGAATGAAGAGAAGGATTTAAATCATCCGAAAATTGTTCGATTCACTGGGTAACACAATTTCTAGCCTTGTGCAACAACTGTTAATTCCTATTTGCTTACGCCGAGAAAGTATGAAAAAATGGCTGATATTTCTTTCAAACTTAGTTTTTGTGACCAGGATAATGATGTTTCTGAAATTTACCTATTCCATTTAGGAAAACTGGCGAATATGAACATTCTTGTTCACCCAAAATAGAAACAAAACGACACATGATTCAGAAGAAGCATTTATTTATTCTAGGATGTTACAAGAGAGATAACAAAAATTTAAAAAATGAGTAGTTTTTCACGATTTACGCTTATACTGTAAATTACTTTCACGAATCGCCCCCCAGCAGATAAATCTTCCATCATGTTTCCGTTATACGATCTTTGGTAGCCAGAACGTTCTAGAATTCTTGAAACTTTTTAGAAACTTCTCGAACTTTCTTGAAACTTCTAGAAAGTTCAAGAAAATCCTCCTTCAGCAGCTCAGCGCTGAATCTGTTTGGAATGTAATGGAAAATAGGTTAGTTTCAAAACATCGATGTCTAGATCACAAAAGCAAAATTTCAAGAGAATAATTTCCTTTGCTTTCTAGACAGAAGTAATTAGGAAATAATACTTAAGGGCTAAAGACAAAAATTCAAAATGATTTTTAAACAGTGTTATCAGTGAACAAAACCCATTCTAATGTTTCATTTTAGACAAGCGTTTTGAGAATTTAGAAAACCATACTCAACGTTTGATTAATTAATTCATACGAAGAACGTAGATTCAAATTATAACAGTTTGGTCACGCCAGGGATTATGGCTTAGATGCGCGTAAACAGACAAAAATGGACACATTTTTTAATAAAAAAAAAAAAACAAACTGTACAAAGCCTTGAACAAAGGTTGAAAAATATGAAAATATTTTTTTGATGATATAAATGTTAAATTTCTTTCAGAAAATGATATTTTTCTTTATTCTTTTTCGATAATTTATGTATTCAATTATCCGAACATTTTTTTTTCAACCCCTGTCGCAAGGTGTTCGGATAATCGAGGAATTTCTGTATATGTTGTGGGTCCAAGGTCTAGGTGACTTGAATTTAACCCTTAAACGGCAGGGAAAGTTTGCAGGAAGTGCATGCCAACTGAGTAAATAAGAAGAAAATTTATTTTTTAAAGGGTAATTTTATGCTTATTTTCGCTTTGATTATATACAAAAACTATAAAAATGAAATTTGAACTCTCTTAGATTATAAAAATAAAGAATAAAAGAAAAATAAAACAAATTTTGGGTTCGTAAATTGAATATTTTAACAGTACTGCTTGAAACATTCCATGTTCAGTGGAGTTGTACATTCTTTGCACAAAGTTGTCACCATTTTTCGCCTCTTTTTCGAAGTCTGTATGTAGGCATACCACTGTTTTGGCTTGTTCTTTCAGCTTTATTTGCAGGCAAATACTTCATGAATGAATATATCCTAGTAAATACCGTAATTCCCCATTTATAGTACGTCTTCATCCATAATACGGACCCCTAAAATTGTGCTGAATGTGTGGGGAAAATGCTTCTACGCATGCATAATACGCACGCCTTGTTTCGCAATCAAACCCTATAAATTGTAGCTCTCCAGTTTCATTACGGTCAGCGTTTCCTACTCTTATTTCACCTGTAATTGAAGATATTTATCAAAATTTCCTATCATCTCGATTCTAAAAGGAAACGGAAATCCCTAAATTGTGCCTACTGCGCAGACTCATTAACCTGTTTTTGTTCGATAAAATGTGCAATCTACCGGATCTGTATGTAGTTTTTCCACAAAAAATGTTTTTAAACATAGAATAATATTATTCTAATTTAGTTTTATGACAATTCTTATTTCACGGCAATTTTTTTAAACATTTTTTGTAGCTGTGCATAATACTCACGCCTGATTTTGCTTATTATTTTTTAGAAAAAATGCGTATTATACACGGGGAATTACGGTAGTAACCTCATGAATCCTAAGATTGCCAATTAGTCATTTAGTCTCAAATTAAGAAGGAATGTTGTCAGTATAGTCAGGCAAAATTCGAAATTATCAAATGATGGTAAACGCCGTTTAAGTGTTAAACGCTGGGGAAAATTCGTGTAATTGATTATCCATATGTTAACTGCAAAAAACAAAAAACAAACAAAAAAAAAACAACATATTTTCTCACTCCAGTTTCAATTGGTAATCATTCAATGATTTTTTTATTGAAATAATACTATCTGTCTATCTGTCAGTCTATCTTTGTTCAAATGTACACTGTAATGGATTTTAAAATGCAAATTCCGACAATGCTGATAAAATTTTCAGGAGAGACCTACGTTTATATACACGTTATATTGTGCGATTTCCAGCTTATGATATCAATCCTCATATTTTTAAAAATCGGGAAAACTTAGAACTTTGTGGCCGAAGTAAAACATAGTTTCAAAAGGATGGTTTTTCCCTTGACACCGCAAATATTTTAACTACCTTCACTCCTTGGCAATGGTTTAACAAAAATATTAAACACTATTTATTTATTAGATTATGTACAATAATAATTTGATATATACAACATTCTAAAAACTAACACAATTAGAACTAATGCAATGTAATATTTATCATTTACAAATTTATAAAGAAATAAATATGAAAACAATTTTTATTCATAAATTTATAAACATTTACTAAATAATCAAAATATGTGAACCAACTATAAGGAATTTTTATTTATCATTTTATAAAGCAATTAGCCGATGTTTTACCAACCATTTCAATAAGCAATATAATAAATAGTGTAAGTAAACAATATAATAAATATTATTTATTATTTTTGTTGTCAGTTCTCAAGAACAAAGAAAATGTATAAATTCATTTTCATATGTGTAGGTTTTATTACAATTCTAATCATCACTTTTTAAAGAAACATTGCCGAGGGAATGATGCTAGTTAAACTAAAGGCGGTATCAATTTTGATACATTTTTGTGGATATGAAGGTCCAAGTTTGCCAAATATTGATAATGTTACTTCAGAGATGTCAGTATTTTTATCATTAGACAAACTAAGTGCAGTATAGACTTTTATGTATAATTTAAATCTAATAGAAATGGACCACAAATAAATATATCGTTAGCATAATATGCCTTCCTTGGGTGGCATGTGCGATGCATGCTTGGGTGATCATGTCCCTTTTCGATTCATGATCGACTTGGTAGAAGAATTCACGCAGTTTCTGCGGTAGACTAGTTGCCAATCAAGACACTAGAACCCAGTCCTTCCTGCTATTTAACCCATAGATGGAGAGGGATAAGGGATGAAAACATATTTTCCCCAAGGATGTTTGCTCGCAAGTGAATGCAACGAGTCATTCCGAGCTGTTATCTATTACGCCACCCGCACATCCAAGCTTACAGCATCAGGTATTCGCACGTGGTTACCCATCTAGGTACTTCAACGTTACTTAATTTCAGTGATCGGACGAGAACCGGTGTTTCAACATGATATGGCCGTTTGAATAAAATACTATTTTTATTCGTTTACAATCTAATATGGCCTCTTTAACATTCTAGATTCTTCATCAGTCTTTCAGACATTGATTTTGTTAACTTTTCCGCTGTCTCAATTTTAATATTGCTTGTAGCCATTATTATTAATTTCCAGAGATATTCGTTGCTTGAATGATGTTTCGCCAATGCTTTTTTAATGGTAGAGCGCAAGGTTTCTATTGGATTTTTTTCTGAATTTCATTTCATTAATTTGGTGCCTTTGTAGCTTGTTTCTGACAAGTTGAACAACAACCAGCCTTGCAATATATGGAAGAACATTGTAGTGCATGTATATACGCTTACAACAATTCATTTTTAAAAAACAAAAAACAAAAAACTTTCACTCCAAGCAAGGCAATATAGCCATTAAGATGCAAGTGGTTACAGAGTGTTAGAGAATATGATAAAAAGAAAACATTCCCTGCACTAATTTTAAAACCATCACTAAATTTAAACTTTGCTTCCTACGATACGAACAAAAAAAAAAAAAAAAAAAAAAAACGTAACATCAGGTCTCTTTGACGTGTTGGTTGATTATGTTTTATAAAAGACTCAACCCTGAGATCCATCCAATTTAGCTCTACATTCATCATTAAAAATGACTGCCGAGAAATCAGTTATCATGCACTTCGCATAACTTACACATTTCTCTTTTTGATGTTTACTTAAAAGTGGTAGTTTGGTTTTTTTCATATCTTTTAATCATTTCACCCCGAGCAAGGAGATAAAGCCACTAAAACTCAGCGGAGTTACTGACAGTGAAGGAAACTGAGAAAACGTTACTGATGAGAAAGGGCAATAAAAAGAAACGGGATTCAAGGGAATGGGAGATGACAATTGAGATTTCATTTAAATTTTTGAAGATCGTAGTTGACAGGAAAACAAAATGTAATAGAGTCCCACAGTGCGAGAAGTGAATGAGAAGAGACTATTAGAATAGAACTTACGGTTACATCTATCAATTTCAACAGTAAAATCATGCGACATAACTGATAGCAATCTAGTATTACGCTAAAATTCACGAAGTCGAGATACTGAAGATGAAAGCTCATCAGAACAATTGGCATGGAAATATTTATAGAAAAGGCGGAGGGAAGCTAGATTATGGCTTAAATTCATAAAGTCTAGGTACCAAAGAGGAAAGCTCATCAGAACAATTGCCATGAAAATATTTATAGAAAAGGCAGAGGGAAGCTATATTATGGCTTAAATTCATAAAGTCTAGGTACCAAAGAGGAAAGCTCATCAGAACAATTGCCATGAAAATATTTATAGAAAAGGAAAAGGGAGGCTAAGTAACAGTGGTGAGAACATGAATGAAGACGAGATGCCAGGTCTGAGTCAATAACACTGCAGATTTTTTTTTATTTTCATTTTACAGTGGTTCTTAACTGGAAGGGTGTATCAGTATTTTAACGGGGAAAGGAAAAATCTTTTTTTTTGTTTTTTTATTTACAAAATTTCGTTTATTGAATTAAAATACCCTGGTGTTCTATTGAACTTTTTGTTTATTGACGTATGCTTCAATTTATTTGATTAATAATTAGTTATGAATTACCGCACATGTATTCAAGTTTAAAAATCCGTCAACATTTTTTTATTGCCATTACATTTGTAAAACTTCTCTATAAAAATACTCCTTGTAAATGTATATTTCAGTCAGTCAATTAAGTGCCATACGCGATACACGATTGGGCGTTCATATCTCTCCACAACTTCCTCACCTAAATAAGTGTTGACTCTTTCAGTTAAGTGCCATACGTGATACAGGTTTGGGCGATCGTGTCACTTTCGATTCATTTCCGCAGTCTGGGGCCATTTTTCCTACAGTATACTGGGTGCCAAGTAAGGCTATAGAACCCAGTCTGCTCTATTATTTAACCAATGGCCCTGTGGGATGGCGAAGAAACTGAATTCATACCTTTCCCAAGGGTATGCACTGAGATGGAAAAGAAAGAAGGTTTTCAATAATTATTATTATTTGGGATGCATTTTTTGAGTCGGACAGTCTTGGAAAGCGGGGATTGATATTCTGACTTTTGGTAACAAAGGTGCATTGGGCAAAAAAAAGGTTGAGAACCACTGCCATAGCCGAAACATCAGGCAAGATATAACAATATTCAATGCATGGACTAATGGTAGACTAAGAAATAAGCAAAACACATTTGAGTGAAGAGAACTGTTTAGCACAACACAGTGATCCAACATCTTGTACAAGGTTCAAGAGCTACTCAAGGGTTACAGAGTAAGAGGCAACACACTAAGTAAGGTGATAATGTCACCAAGACGCAAGGAGCCACCGGAAGTGAAAGAGAAGGAAAAGACTTTAGAAAGTACCGGAAACCCAATTCTAAACAGGAAACGAGGGACAAAGATTTACACCTGTTCAAAAGACCGGGGAGGTGTATGAACCGGACGCTAATCAAACATAGAAATTGATTCAATATAATAGTTTCAATTTATATCAGTGGAAAACATAAATGTTCCTAATATTGGGGCAACTCGGCGTGGTGTAATGGTTAACAAGCTTGTCTCGGTAAAAAAAAGTTACGGCTGAGTAATGAGTTCGATCGTCACTGGGTGCGCCATATTTTCGGCCTCGTGCCACCTCTAAGCTACGCTTAGAAAATTACCATTAATGTCCCTTACTATTGTGTGTCTTTTCTCTATTACATTTGTAACGAATGTTTTCTTGATGTTTCATCGACTTTTCCGAATTATTACCCTTTTCCTTATTTTCAGATTTATTTTGGTCACATTCTTCAAGCCAGTTTTATTTTTCTTGTGATTTTTCTTGATTTGTCTTGCCAATGCTTTTCAATTTTTACCGTCTGTGATCTTATGGCGCGTTTTATTCGAAATTTCCAATTTTGTCTTCGTATACTTCAATAACTTTACAAGATTTTCTATCATTTGGAGATTATATCTTTCTTACAATCATTATATTTGTATACATACATACGCAAGCACACACACACACACACATATATGTATATATACATGTATATATATGCGTATATATATGTATACATATATGTATATATACATATATATATACATATATATATATATTGGTATATATATGTATATGTATACATAAATATATATATGGATCTATATATATATATATATATATATATATATATGGATGTATATGTATACATATATATATGGATGTATATGTATACATATACATATACATAATTGTATAAATGTATATATGGATACATATATATATATATATATGCATACATATATATATATGTATAAATGTATATATGTATACATATATATATACATATATATATATGCATACATATATATACGTATAAATGTATATATGTATACATATATATATACATATATATCTATGTATACATATATATGTTTATATGTATACACATATGTATGTATATAGGTATATATCTATATGTATGTATATAGGCACATATATCTGTAAGCATATATGTATACATATATGTATATATATATGTATGTATATATGTATACATATATGTATATATATATATATATATATATATATATATATGTATACATATATATATATATACATGTATATATGTATACATATTATGTGTATGTATATATGTATGTATATATATATGTATACATATATATATATATATATATATATATATATATACATGTATACATATATATATATATATATATATATATATATATATATATATATATTTATTTATATTTATATATGTATAAATATTGTTCGAACACAAGAAAATTAAATAAAAAGCTTAACCGTAGTACCTTGTCTGTCGTTTTTATGAAACATATATATATATATATATATATATATATATATATATATATATATATATATATATGTGTGCGTGTGTGTGTGTATACATTTATGTATACATATTTGTATACATATATATGTATATGTAAACACACACACATATATATATTTACATATATATATTTTTTTATTAGATTACATACACACACACACACACACACACACACACACACACACATATATATATATATATATATATATATATATATATATATATATATATATATTAGATACTTATATATACATATGTATATACAAGGATGCTGAAACTTTTTCGGTCCAACCCACTTGCCAACATGAGTATTTCAATGAACTAACATCGGAGAATCGGGTCAGTGGCTGGATTTTTCAAACACCCCCTTGTAGAAATTTATATACGTACGTGAAGCATGTTCATTAAATATTGATTAAAAGCAGCCACGACAGTCATCTTTGGAGCATTTTTAGGCATAGAATCGTTGTTTGTCGGCCGCTTGCATTCATTATCTGTTAGGTCCGTGTTCTGAGCAGTGTTATGGTTAACTTTAACCTTAACGCTGGCAATGTTGGACGAAGAAACGGCTTTTTCCCTTTCGTAACCTTGTTATTAGATTTTCTTTAATATAAAGTCTATTTCTTTTTTTTTTCTTGTACCCTTTGTATATCTTTATGCTATGTTTATTTCAAGACCATGTCTCTCTACAAATTATTTGTATGTATATATATATATATATATATATATATATATATGTGAATTGCCATGACTGCCATTATTTGTATATATATATATATATATATATATATATATATATATATATATATATATATATATATGAATTGCCATGACTGCTCTTTGAAAGGTAGTGGAGTGGTTTCCTGTTGCCTTCTGTCCAGTTTTTAATTAAAAGTTCTATTTCACCTAGATTGGCTGCAACCCGAAGCAAGAGAGGCCAGTCAAGGGAATTATTTAAAAAAAATGCTATATCCCTTCACGTAGGTGAGCACGGCTATCAACACGTGCACTTTGTTGTAAAAAAAACAGCCTGATGATGAAAACTTGAATTTTTCGAAAGTACCTGCTGCTCTAAAAATACACCAAATCCATCTGACAACAATTTTATACATAAGGATCGCGTCATTCAATGAATTGTAAGCTAATGCTTTATTAAGTCTTTTAACGAAAAGAATTCGCCATTAATTACATTAATAATACTAATTGATTCTTTGTATGATTACCTTTTTATAATATAAGATATACGCTGCCCAATATATATATATATATATATATATATATATATATATACAACAGTGTAAATGTTTGAGGCAACACCTGGTAATTTTTTTAAATTCGCCCCGAAAGTACTTGTATTGCACTTTAAATAAGGGAAAATTATTATATATGTTTAAAAAAAAAGTGAGACATGATTTTTTTTAATTCAAAATTTTATTATGACCCCAAAAAAAGAGCATTTTTGGATTAATTTTTGCTCTCGTCAAAATATGCTGCTTGAAATTTTTGCAAAAGTTTCTCATAGTATAAGTTTGTTAATTGATTCCATTCCTTTTTCTATGTCTCTAAGCTCTTTTTCATTTTTTCCCCCATTCTTCTGTCAAATTCATCCCATACTAATTCTCGGGGTGGCTTCACTCTAATGTATTGTAGCTATCAAGTCGGTCAAGTCAATGTGGGGACTGGTGTATCTGTCAGTTGATACAGACTTCTTTTTTTACTTGACTGACTTGATAGCTACAATACATTAGATACATGAGTTTTTTTTAAATCTTTCTCCATCAAAAAAAAAAAAAAAAAAAAAAAAAAAAAAGGAATTTTCTTTAACCCCAACATTTCAAAATATCAAATTTGTCTGTACTTATAAATTAAGTAAATCAATTTCTAAAAGTTATTCTTAGTATCGCTTGATAATATAACGGAACTTTGTATTTTAAGTTTAATTTTTATGATTGAATTTGAATTGAAGTTTCAGTCTCGATGATTATATATTAAAAAAAAAACAATTATGATATATATATATATATATATATATATATATATATATATATATATATATATATATATATATTGAACAATAAAGAAATTAAAAAATTAAAATCTTTAGACACACTGGGTTGTAGATTAATATTCTTTCGTTTTTTTTTTAGTATATATATATATATATATATATATATATATATATATATATATATATATATTCAGAAGTAAAAATATATTTTAAACTCATTTACAAATACCCATGACAATCATTTTTGGTCCAAAAGCGATATAACAACGAATAGTATATACTTATTCCTTTGATAATCTCTAAGATTGACAAGTTGAAACCAATTAAAAATATTAATTCTGACATTCAATTAACATTCAATTAACATTCAATTCTTGCTCGGATTCCTATGTAGTTTTTCAAAATTACAATTATCTTTTAACCTCCCGATTTTAACATTTGACGGAATTAAATCTCGTGACATTAATAATCCTTCTTTTATCTGCCCTGTACATTCAGGACTTTTGCGATCATGACTCTCCACAATTTCCTGACATTTGTAGCTCTCAATAAATTCTTTTTTTTTTCTTATTTCTTGCTACGCCACTCATTTACGCAAGCTCTCTATGTAGGTTATGCGTTGTTTTCCTTTGTCCCTCTTGCCTTCAATTTGTCCAGTGAGTATCACATTTTCCAAGCTTCCTTTCCTCATTATCAGAAATTTCAACTGTCTCTTTATGATCTCAAGTATAACTGTCCTTTTTGTTTACATCTCCTCTAAAACTTCATCGTTGTTCACATGTTCAGTACATGATATTCTCAGCATCCTTCTGTAGGACCACATTTCTGTGGCTTAGTCTGTATTCTTCATCTGTGAGATTTCCAGCATTCATTGCCATATAGGACTAAAGAGAAATACAGGACCCTCTTCTGAAATTTAAATTCATATTATTTGTAATTTACATGCACGTATGTAAATTGAAATAAAATTAATATTACTGCAGAAAAAAATTTGTTTGCAAAATATATATTATTAGAGATAATTTAAACTTAAACAATATGTCCTCATTGACAAATCTAGAAAACCTTTTCAACACAAACTGACATATCGGTGTAGTTGTAAGCTTTAGTCTCATCGTTTAGTATTTAAAAGTTCGACTTCTATATAATAAATGCGAATGTCAGTGTGTCACACTTTTTAATTAAAGGGATGCAACTCTAACTTTCAAATATCTCATCTTCTATCTGTATAATAAATGCTTCTATCTGTTTAATTAAAAGGGATAAATCTCTAATTTCAAATATCTCATCTTCTATCTGTATAATAAAATGCGAATGTCAGTGTGTCACACTTTTTAATTAAAGGGATGCAACTCTAACTTTCAAATATCTCATCTTCTATCTGTATAATAAATGCGAATGTCAGTGTGTCACACATTTTAATTAAAGGGATGCAACTCTCTAACTTTCAAATATCTCATCCTCTATCTGTATAATAAATGCGAATGTCAGTGTGTCACAGTTTTTTAAAAAACTCCTAGAGGCCGTAGCCCACCATATCATACCATTTTGGAATCAGGCCGGCCCCGTGAGAAAATTAAAAACATTCTGGGCCGGATCCGAACCCGCAACCCTGAAATTTGGGATTCCCAAGTTTTCATTACTGTGATTGTTTTCGGCGAGTTTTTGACGTGATTTTTTGCGCCGAACTTTTTTGTACGATAACAATTTTTATAACTTGGAAATCAATTTGGGAATAATCGAAATTAATTACGAAATCCAGGGAAAGTCACCCATGAAATAAAATAATTGTTAGGACCCTACGTACATAAAATTGGCTTTAAATTAAGTGTCGGCAGAAAAATGATCGTTGTCAGTTGAAAGGTAAGCTTAAATATTAATGCAATACTTAAATACGGCGATCAGTTTTGAGTTCTGTAGTTTACTGTTGCCTATCGCATCATTACCTATTGTGATGAAGCCCCAATGAAGAGCACTCTGCAGGAACGAGCTTAAATGCTGCGCGATAGGGCGCTTTTAAGCTACTTATATATACGTATATATACATTTTCTTTTTACTAATTCAAATATATACTTTAATCAGAGAGGATGCAACTTTCTGCTCGCATTTACTATCAGACATATTTAATGTACGCCTTAGACCAAATGTTGAAGTAAAAAATTGGGGTAAAAAAATAGTTGCTAAAAAATTAATTTGAGGTTTTCTCTCTCAATTTTTGATAACTTTGAGGATATCTAAATTGATCTTTTTTTTCCTTTACAAAATATTATTATCATTAAGGACTTAAACTATGCCTGACTTATTTTTGGTTTATATTTTAATCTTTAAAGAGTTATATTTAGTGTTTCTCAACCTTGTTAAGCAACAGCACACCTAGGTGCAAATGAAAATATCACGGCACACTTAACAAAATTTTATATGCCGTGACAATATTTCACGACACACGTAAGTTAAGAATTACTGTGCTCACTGCTCCTACCGTGGATAAGTGAAACTGACATCGGCGATTCCGTGGATAAGTGAAACTGACATCGGCGATTCCGTGGATAAGTGAAACTGACATCGGCGATTCCGCGGATAGTGAGGGCTAATTTACGCTAAAAAATGTTATTAAAAATCATTTGAAATATAAAGTTTAACAGGGTCCTGTATTTCCTTTTGGCAAATTTTACAAGCTTTCACCGTATTCGTGTGCTGCGTCTCTTCAGGAAATAGGCGATCCACAGCTACCTTCTCCTGGTAGCTCTAAACAACGCTTAACTCTCTTTGCCACCCAGTCATACATATTTAATAAGTACTGTTTCCCGCTATTTCTCGTGCTTTGAATATGAATTGAGTGTGTTAAGATTTCCGCGTTCTCTTTCCTGGAATTTTCAACTATCTTTTGTTGATTTTAAGTATAAGTGGCCTTTTAGATGCTATTGGAAAGTAAAAAAAAATATTTCATATACTGTGATTAAGTGTCTGAGATTCGTTTAAAATGTTCTAACTTGGCTAGCATTTATTATGAAATTTGCCTCGAATATTCTTGCTGACCCGAGTTTGTTTTCAATATCTCTTTCGATTTCATTTATCACACCAGCTGAGTAAAAGAAAAATATTTTCCAAAAAACTCAAACCAATCAACTAAAATCTCAACAAATCGATTATTTAACATAATAATTCTGCTTGTTATATATTAATTTAGTGCGAGTGTTACGCCCTGACATTATCCCAGATAAATAATGAACAATTACGTTTTTGATTGCGAGGCAAAAAGCGATAAATGTCAGAGACTCTGTTTATTTTCAGGGAAGGGAAAAGAAAGAAATAGGAAGCGATAACGTCCTTTTGCGTTTATCGTCTGCTTCAGTGAAATAGAAAACCTTTTTAATCTTTTTCATTTGTACTTCTTTAAATGCTGACCTACTTATGATTGTTATTGCAATATTTTGTTAAAATTATTAAGTTCAAATATTTAAGGAGACAATAGGGTAATTTCCACGGGTATTCTATAGCCGTGGAAAACGCAAGAAGCTTCTTCAGCCATTAACTTAAGAATTATGACTTATGGTAATGATAATATAAACCGTTTCCTTATAAGGAAACATTCGGTATTCATTGATGGAAAAAACAGTGTTGCTGTCGGTTGAAATTTATAAAATCTTTCTCTTAAAACAATTTTTCAGGCAAATAGTTCTCTTTTATTTCTCTTTCCAATATTGATGGGGATTTCCTTTCTAACCTTTTCTTTAGAGTAGAGTGGAAGAAAAATATATATTAGGAAAGCTGTTTGATTTAAAAGAAAGAAAGAAAGAAAAACCGGAAGGGATGATAGAGGAGCCGATAACCCTCTTACACGTCCGTTTCTGTAAAATGGAAAATCTTTTCAATTTTGATATTTTCGTGCTCTTCTTTAAATAATAACCTGTCATCATATTTATGATTGTTATTACAATATTTTGTTAGTGACTAAACTCATATATTTAACGATGCAACAAGGGAAATTCCCACGTGTATTTTATAGCTGTGGTATTCGCCATGAAGTTATCCAATCATTAACTTAAGAATTAGGATCCCTCAGGAAATTAAAATCGGAAAATCGTGAATTTTCAGTGGCACTTCTATTTATCTATATTTTATAAATTATTCCGATTAGAAATTATTCAATCTTTTCATTTTCTTCAATATTTTCAGAAAGTCGTTTTCCTGGCAGTAAAATTGCTTTCTAAACGCTACTCAATGGCGAGGTGTTGTTATTGGAACTTCGACTTAGTTTAGTTCAAGTCCATAGCAATAGAGCACCCGGTTAAGATTGAACTCACTACTCCAGCTTCAAGTGAAACGAGTTTGCTCTTCATCGCACAATGGCAGAGACTTCAATTTGTTATTAGATTTCGCAGAAACCATTCTAAAAGAAATCTACTAACTGGAACTGTACACACGAGGCCAATCCAGAATGTATCCAGCCATCCAGAAATGTTTCGAAAACCGGCTGCGCGGCCTTGAGCTAGGGTGGCGAATATTTAACAATTCAAGGAGTGGCATTTCCACAGTTATTCTATAGTCGGGAAACTCGCAACTCCAATCATTAGCTTAAGAATTGTGATTTATCAAAATAAATCAAATATGAAAGCCGTGAAATTTTCACTAGTCCTGCCAGCTTCACGGATTTTTAAATAGCTTCACTTGGTGCATCATTTAACACAGTTAATATTGATCAGATGGTATTTATTTGCCGTTTTGTCCCTATGATCAGTTCCTGTCCCTATGATCAGTTCCTGTCCCTATGGGGAGCGGCTATAGCTTTTACTGTTACTACTTGGGAGAGTAACGTATTTATGGGGGAGTGACTTGTCCAAGTGATCCCTTTTCCACTTCCTTTCCAGTCAAACATTGTGACACACCCCTGGGACAGAACGGGGAGGTGGATTCATGCCTTTCCCAAGAGCATTAGTGCTCAGTGAACAGTTGGGATTGGGTTTGTCGATTCTTTATCTCTTCCTGATAAAAATGAAATACCTCGCGTGTGCATACATATATACGTGTGTGCGAGAAAACATTCGGCAAACAAAATAGATGAACGGTCTGCACGTTGACACCGCAACTGACAAAAGAAGTTCGCTACACAATCCAACATTGAATACAGCAACCAATTGTGTATGTATGTATACAACGACACATGGATGCGCATATATGCACAGTCCCACACTGTTCATGTATGTTTATGTTTATATGAGCTCTAATAAGTGAGAGTGCTTTTTGAATGTCTGCGTACGTCAATGAGTGAACGTGCGTGTATGTATGTCTGCGTACCTATGAGTGGCGTTTCGACGACAATTTTTCCTCGCACTACCATAAAAACACCGATATACGCAACCATATATAAATCCAAATTTTAAAAATTAATCAGTTTGTCTGACGATCGCAAATAGCGTGAAACCCAGGGTCACAAACTCACATTAATCCAACTAAATAGGTTTGCTCTATCACTTATATAGAACGCTTTCCAATAAGTACCACGCATATATAACATATAAATAATATATATATAAATTGCATATATATATATATATATATATATATATATGTGTGTGTGTGTGTGTGTGTGTGTGTGTATTTAGGCAGCAATCCTTCTTTCATGCACATTTCATTGAATACGACAAAAACCAATGCTTAATAATATTAACTATATATCTTGAACGTGTTTTGAAAAATGAAAACATTATATAAATACATACATGCAACAAACTATTTCTTATTTAACAGTTAAAATATTTAATCCTTGAAAATGGTTAAACGTATAGCCGAAAGTGCTCGGATAAAAAGAACATTCGGACTGTTTTTATATAATTTATCATCTGAAAAGAAAAAAAATTATTAGATCGCATGAGAAATTGTATAAAAAAAATAAATAAAAGCACATTGTCTCTCGTATTCAATGAAATATATATATATATATATATATATATATATATATATATATATATATATATATATATATATATATATATATCAAGTATAGGATTGGTGTATACAGGAATAAATTCCAATAACCAACAATTACTATTCTTAAAAGAGTGCTCAATACAGAGTAGAGCAAATATAATGATTTATTCGAAAATTATAACATAAATATTTTATAAAATCACTACAAAATTGCCATTTTGTTTCAACACTTCTGGTGTCTTATCAAGTGATTCAACATCATCACTTGATAAGACACCAGAAGTGTTGAAACAAAATGGCTATTTTTGTAGTGATTTTATAACATATTTATGTTATAATTTTCGAATAAATAATTATATATATATATATATATATATATATATATATATATATATAATGCAGGAAATGTCTGATTCATGCCTTTTCTAAGGGTGCTAGTATTACAAGCATTTTCATCTGGTAATCGAACTCTATTCCTCAGATAGCAATACCGAACCGTCTGACCCTGCTGCTCATTCAACTTTTGGGAGTTAGCGGGATAAATTTGCAATAATGTAAATCAAACTTTTATCTAATATTTAAGTGGGAAAGAAAATAATATAATTCGAATTAAGAACCAACAACGTGTTCGCATTTACTTTTTTTATCAGTAGTTGGTTGGTCACATGATCTAGATGGTCAGTGTGCTTTTATTCGAGGTCCTTGATAACCTTTAGAAAGAGGGATTAGTTGGCATTTTCCAGTTCTAAAAATACCAAGTAAGGTAGTACGACATTATTTCTATCTCTTCTGTTCTTCAAGATTGTGACCATTATCAAGACATTTAGTAAGCACAGGGAGAAGTGGATTCGTGCCTTTCTTTATAGCCTTGATCGACTGTTCTTACTCAGCTGGTTGTAATTGTTCGATTTTTACTATAGAAGTCTGTTTCTGATCGCCAAATTCCTCGTGATTTCGATTTTTATCTTGAACCCAATTCCAAAATTTTGATAAATAGAGTTACCATTCTCTAAGATTTTTCTAATCCATTTCAAATCCCGGTATGTTAAAATAAGCGATGCACTTTTGCAAGAATTATATCCAATAATTCAAATTCTAATATTTTATATAACTTTTCACCCACTTAATATAAATCAACATTTTTATGGTAACATCCGACTTTTTTAAATTTCTCGAGCTATGCTAATATAATTACAAATTCTTCAAAGACTGAAGAATCTTTGAAATTGTTTTAAAATTGGAATTGGCACGTAACCATCTGGCGTCAGTTTAAACTGACACTTCTTTATTTCACGTATCTAAGCTATAATTATTCTATTATATTTGTGCTTGTTCTCCCCTTCGATACTTCGCACGATCGTTGCGTCCTGCCAATACCCCATAATTAATGGACTATTCGGTTTTGAGGAGATAGTGTGAAAAGACGCTACTTAGTTTCAGAAGAGAATGAAGAAAAAGGAAGATAGAAGTGTAATGGAAATAGTTTTCAATTACAAATCTTTTCATTTGTACCCACTTCTTAAAATTGCAACCAGCATTCATATTTATGATTGTTATTGCGATATTTTGTTAAAGCTGTTAAGCTAAAATATGTAACAATGCGATAGAAGGATTTTTACGAACAGTAGAACTCGCCATGACCTTAATCACTCATTAACTTGACAATTAAGATTCATCAGAATATCAAAATAGGAAAACAAGCTTAAAACTAGTGAATTATAATTTTTGAAAGTGATACTTTCACTGAAATATGTCAGAAAATTTCCACGTGTTCATCTTAAATAAAAAAAAATATGAATTTTGGTTACAATATATGGAAACAAAAGAAGGCGTCAGCTTAAGATGACTCCAGAAAGATATGGTTTCAACTGAGACCTTTGTCTAAATGTCTAAACTATAATTATAAACTAAATTTTTTAAAGTGAAAATTTCATTAAAATATGTTGCGAATATTTCCATGTTTTAATGTGAAATCAAGAAAATATGAATTTTAATCAAAATGGTCACAGTTTTTTTTGGTGGTGGGGGGGCAAAAAGGAGACGTCATCTTAAACTGACGTCAAGAGGATATGATTTAAATCTCATCTTTATATACCTTTTGTTTTAATTATTTTAATTAATTCTACACTTACCTAAGTTTGTCTACAACTTGCCAGTGAATAATTAGATTGCTCGCGATATCATGTTGCATCTTTGAAAAAAAAGTTAAAAGATATTTTTCTTTAAAAAAAGTTTAATTTCAATTAACTAGTTTTAAAAAAAATCTTTTTTCTAAAAATGCGACACTACTTGGGTTTAACACAACTTGGGTTCAACACGAGTTGGGTTCAACACGACTTGGGTTCAAAACTTACAAAGTTCTTATTGCTTTTCACTATCGCCTGGAAAGGAAGAGTTATAATTATTTATCAAGAATGTAATTATCATTCTTAGTCACGGCCAAAAATTTAGTATGAAACTAATTCTTTCCCAAGATGGACTAGTGGAAGTTATATGGTATTCGAATTACTAACCTAGAGAAAAAAAGCAATTGACATAGGCTACTGTTGTTCTGCTTGTATGTGCTGTTAAATTTAAACTTTAAAAATACAAAGATTTTGTAATTATTTGGCGATAAAGCCACTAAGACGCAAAGGGTTACTGGGAGTGAAAGAGAATGAGAAAACTTTAGAAGGAACCAGAAACCCGTCCTAAACAGGAAACAAGGAATAACCCTCTACTCTTGTTCAATAGACGGGGAAGAGCGTGAAGCGGGAGATAGTTGAACCTATCTAATAGTGACATTTTTTTTTAAATATTAAGGCTTTGAGTTCATAACGTAAATTAAATTTAAGATTTTAATTCTTTTGTTTGATAGAAATTAAAAAAAATTAATTATTTTTTTTTAAATTTTAGAAAAAAATTTAAAATGAATTTTTTTTAAATCATTTAAAAATTTATTTTAAACTTTACTATGACGAATTCAGATAATTATTACAAATATTAAAAAGAATCGTTCGTTTATCCAAGCCAAAAAATATACTGTTTGTCTATTTTACCTCCAGTTTGTAGTTTCGAATCAAAGAAAGATTTGCTTTATTAAATTTTAGTGTCGAAGCAGGTTCTTGATTATAAGGCGTAACGCAGGAAGGAACGGAGAAGATCTTATAAAATTCCTTGCTAAAAAAAAGGGATTCTGAAAAAAAAAAAATTTATGTCAGTTTCAAACACAAGTTTCGCCTTTGTAAGGTCTTGGTGCGCAGTCGATTTATTACAAGCTTTAAGTATAAGATAATATTTAATAAGAAGAATATAATATAATATAATAATATAAATATAATATAACGACTTTTCATCAATATAATTTTTAATAATCATAGTTGATCATTATTTTCAAGAACTCGTGAAGAATTTCCCAAAAGACAACAGAAAATGTCATTCTTCAGAATGACAATCCAAACCAAAACTTCAAAAAATAAAATTAATTCCTGAGATCATTAAAATCTAGATACAGATACACTGGAATTAATATTTTCAAATCTTCATGAAACCACCCATAAACACGTTGGTTTCCTTTTAAAAGTAGTTCATGATACAAAATGATGAAGTAACAATATTAACAATTTTCTTATTAATTACACATATTTTAATTTGTATTTGAAATACAAGTTATAGTAATAATTATTATACAATATTACTGAGATCAAACGCAGTAATAAATTCCTAAACGGAAAGGTTTTAAGAATTTGTTAAAAAATTAGCTGCCTTACAAGATTTTCTTAATGAAATTCAGCTGGAAATTCAATGATAAACGTTAAATTATTAAACGACAGACTTTCAGAACAAACAATAAATTAACAATATCATAGAATGACATAGGAGGAGGTCTATCATTGTTCCAGAATTATAAGCTAGCTTCAGTTTGAAATATACCTTTAATGCAAACACTGCCCCGTGGGGAGAGTTTGTTTTTTTAAGAGTGGAATTGCAAACTGATATCACATTCAAGTAACAGTAGCCCCAGGGTGAAAATTTATACATAGTATTTACCATATAATTTTCTAAGGTGAAAAACAAACAAACAGCCATCGTCTTCCATATTTATTGAAATAACATAAAGTGTGGATGCCTCCTTCTTGGGCACTTAGTTTCATTTATTTCTAGGTATTTTTTCAAAATAATAATTGTATTTTTTTATACTTATTTCTTCCTCACATTTGTTTCAAAATGCCTAACGGCGGCAAACTAGAGTGCGTCTATTTGTTTATTTATTTACCATCAAATCACGAACCATTTCCAATCATACAGATTACGTTTTACAATGACACACCTACATAGTGTATTCACCTATCAAGTACTTACCAAACATCCGAGATATTTGTTTATAAAAAAATGATCTAATGTAGTGTAGTGAATTGTATAAATATATGTTGTGTCATGCATATTTAAATTTATTTAATAACGTTATTATAATGTATTGTACATGTTTGTTATTTTGCATACAAATAATAGTTGGAATATGCATGCTTTTGTTTATATATGCGGATTGATATCAGAATGTGTATCGAAAAACAAATACTGAATTTCCTATTTAAAATGCCATAAAAACAGAAAAACGGTCCTTACTTCAAGAATCACTTGTTTAATTTTAATGACATTTGGCAAGGCACTCATGTATGATTCTAAATTGGTTGGGATATTATGCATTGTTTAAGTTTTACTATGATATAGATTTAATCAGATCACTGGAACAGTTTATTAGCATTGATACCTTTACAGGTAGAAAAGAGATGGAGTCAGCAGTGTCAGAATTCTTTGCACTCTGATTAACGAATTCTTTAAATAAACAACCAAAGAAATAGCTTCATATTTGCTTTATTAAATTTTAGTGTCGAAAATTTTGGATGAAGGTTTACTAAAAATGATGCTTATATTTTTCAAAAATAAATTCACCGTTCGTTACATTTAAACTATATTTTATTCCATGCCTGAATGCACGAAATTACTATCCGAACGATCTAAAATGCCATATTTTTCGAGATATATGACGCACTGGTATATAAGCCGCAACCTTATTTTGAATATAAAACACAATGGTATTTGAATGATTTCTATTAAACAAAAATCCAATCTGATACTTTATATATATATATATATATATATATATATAAAAGAACAGTCACATTTATAATCTAGAGTTCTTTAGTATTTATTTTTAAAACAGTGCTCGATACACAGTACAGCATAATATTATAATTATTATTTAAAAATATGTTTTCATCGTGATACAGAATTTACCATGTTTCGAAACCAAAACCTAAATCTTAAATTAAACTTAAAATTTGAAGTTCAGTTTCAGCCGCCACCTTATTTTGAATATAAATATTTTGAAAAAAAACAAAAAACAAAAAAAAAACACAATGGTATTTGAATGATTTCTATTAAACAAAAATCCAATCTGATACTTTATATATATATATATATATATATATATATCCAAATGAGAGAAAAAAACAAATAAAGTAAAAATCCACAGTTCGTAGAATTTTTTTTTTTAAAAAGTGCTCAATACAAAGTAGATCAATATATTATTTTTATTATTTTTATTATTAAAGATTATAATAAAAACATTTTTAAATCGTTACACAAAAGGTTTCATGTTTCAATACTTCAGGCGATGGTAAGTAACTAGTGATTAAATGATTTTTAAGGAAATTTAAAAACAAAGAGTTACCTCTTTTCCGAAAGTTAAAGTGGGGTGGGGAACATAAGGTTAGAATTAAAATTAGACTTGTATTCTTTTTATTTAGCGTAGATCTGACATTTAATTGGTTAATCAAGACATACCCACAAGTCTATTTTTAATTCTGACCTTATAACCCCACTTTACCTTTCGAAAAAGAGGTAACACTTTATTTTTTAAATTTCCTTAAAAATCATTTAATCACCAGCTACTTACCATCACCTGAAGAAGTATAATCATAGGATTGAAACATGAAAGCTTTTTGTATAGCGATTTAAAAAATATTTTTATTATAATCTCTTATAATATATATATATATATATATATATATATATATATATATATATATATATATATATAACGTTAATTTGAAATACTGTTTTGAAGCCCTAATTGATCGTTTTTCAGTAGTTTGCAGGCTTTGTGGTATCTTGCTCAGTATCGAAGCTAGAGATGGGGCATTTATAGAATTAATACGAAAAAGTTTTTTTTTTTTTTTTTTTACTTAATTCATGTTTACTTCGGGGTTTCCCGGCTATAGCAACTCTGGTACAACTTTAATAAAAAGAGACCACTTTAAGGTTCCATGTAATAAATTATTTCACCACAGCCCTTTTAAAAGACTGCGGATCATCAGACTTTACTTCCAAAGGTTTAAACAAAAATGAAAAGAAATTTACACATTTTTGACGGGCCGTATTAAACATATGTAAATTAACGAAGTGAGGAAGTGAGGGGGGAGAGAGAAAACATTAGCAGACATTGACACATTCAAACAGTTAACTCAACCTTTGAAAGTAAAGTCTGATGATCCGCAGTCTTTTAAAAGGGCTGTGGTGAAATAATTTATTACATTGAACCTTAAAGTGGTCTGTTTTTATTTAAATTATTTGCTCTGGATTTACATTGAGCTCTCTGGATTTTATCCTCCTTAGTTTTACCCATACAGACTACCTAGTTTTTCATAAACTAAATATATATATATATATATATATATATATATATATATATATATATATATATATAAATTATTAGGAGGATTTGATAATTATATTTTAAGTAATTCATCGAGTCTGATAGAACTCTCAACAGAATGCAGAAAGCACCGGACGGCCGTTTCGTCCTATATTTGGGATTCATCAGCAGTGCGCATCCACTACCGAGAACTGAAACCCTGACAGTTAGGTTGTCAAGCAAACATCTATATATATATATATATATATATATATATATTATTGCTTTACTATCGCTTAGAAAAAGAATCGGATAGCTTTACCGATATCTACCAAATGACATGTTTTTTCTCCCTTACTCTGCATGTAGCCAGTGTGATTTTGACATGGCAACACTGGGCGGAAGGCTTCCTCAAACGAAGTCACTGGCCCGGATGAAAGTTTATCCTGATGGAATCAACGCCTACCCATCTGAGACCAAAGGGATCCTTCACGTTGAAGGCTGTGATTTGACCTGCAGAGGGATGGACTCTGTCAGAGATCGAATCATCAAAATATATTTACTGTTATTTAGTTGGATTCAAAATCTACAAATTTCATATTGCTTTCACTGTCGCTTAAGAAGGAATCGGACATTTTCTCAGTGACTCCAATGAGAAAAGCTCTGCAGATATCTACCAAATGATATTTTTTCGCTTCCTCTCTTTTCATCAAAAACGTTTCCTTTGAAGAGATGACCTTGTGTCAGACGAATTATACTAGCGACGTATCTCCAATGACCATAGTGACTACCCACTTCACTTAAGATGTTTAGTTGACATACTTCGTTTGACAAAAGGCTATCTATTCAAAAGAAACATTTTTGAAGATGATGTACTGTTCTAAACACAAAAGAGTTCAAACCATCTTGCTTTTACTATTGCTTGGAAAGGAATCGGTCATTTCCTAAATGGCTCCAATGAGAAAGCTTTGCCGATATCTACGAAATGACATTGTTTTCGCTTCCTTTCTCTTCATCAAAAACGTCTCCTTTGAAGAGGTATCCTGTGTCAGATGAAGGATCTCCAAATGAACGAAGTAACTTACCCACTTCACTTGTTCAGATGTTTAGTTGACACACTTCGTTTGGCACAAGGCCATCGGTTCAAAAGAGACATTTTTTGATGATTTTAAACACAAAAGAGTTCATCAAAATAACGTATATCATAAGCAAAGAAAATGTTTACTGTTATTTAGTTGTGTCCAAAACCAACAAAATCCAATATTATGATCAAAGTGAATGTCATCCTTGGTACAATCCATTGCAGTACTGATCCAACATTTCTTAAATGACTTCATTACTATGTCACTACTTATTCTCTTCCAATTAATTCTTCACCCATATGCACAGCTGAACAAACGTCCCTTTTTTTCCTTCGCCCTGTTTTGGTTCTCATAAATTAGCCTTTGCGTTTCACTAATAGATAACAGCGAGATGTATGACCAGTAAACTATTATCACATGGCATCCACTTTGCTTTAACCTTTATCACTCTGTAAGTGACTTCATTTGATGTACAAAAATTTTATCCTGCCACTGAAAGTAACTCTGATCACTGAACAATAGTGAGTTTGAATTTTCATAGTTGTGTTGTCATATCCTGCTATGGCAACAGAAAACAACTTTGAGTGAAATTAACAATAAGTATACTGCAATTGAGAAAAGGAATGTATTGAAAAAGGAAGTAATATTAATAATGCAACGTGCTAACGGTTAAAAACTATATTTGAAGAAGCGGATAGTTCTGGCTTTCTTTGAATTCGCAGAGTCTATTTTCGAAATCTTGCCATTTTACGCCATGAGAATTGGGTTCCTTATTTTTATTTGTTTTAGCTTGAAGGTGACAAGCTGATTTGCAAATCAAATTTTTCGGGTTAAATAGTGCGTCTTATACACCGAAAAATATGGTAAATAATTCCGTAATAATAATATAAATACTGCAAAATAACTTTTACAGATCTTCGAAATCTTTTACCAGATTCTATGAATATTCCTTCAAAAGAGCCAAATATTTAGATTAGTTTACTAATTTAACACGGAGTTAGTCGAACTTGTCTAAGAATAGTCTTTTTTTTTTTTTGGTTCGACATAAAACAAATTTTCTGTTCTAATAAATAGTAGTGTCGATGCCACTCGATGAGAAATTCCGTGGCGTTCACACCACTTCTCCGGTGATTCCCCAGGGAAAATATACTGGCCACTTCAATATCAATATTCAGGAGAAATGGAACCTTTGGAGAGTTGGCCAAAAGAGCAACTTCTTAGTTCCTCCTTCTCAGAATATAATCAGAAATCCGAATTTGTGTGCTTCATTTTCAATATTACACCAATTCCCCGATAATTATAATATATCTATATATATCTATATATATCTATCTATCTATCTATCTATATATATATATATATATATATATATATATATATATATATATATATATATATATGTAAGCAAATATATGAATATAGATCAGACAGTATGAAGAAAAATATACGGAAAAAACAAACAAAATCCTAATATGCAATTATGCTGTTTTAATGTTAATATAATGTCAACGTCGGACGTTTCGATCTAATAGACCATCTTCAGGACATATTCATAAAATATAATTAACATAGACCATATTCAATTCAACATGAAAAAGACGATGGACATAAGTGCAAGACCAATCCAAACAGATAACTGAAATCTTTTCACAACATCGCCCACGTGACGACGACGTGATCATATTTAAACGGAACTCGGTTCTTCGATTAACAATCCAAACCATTATCCATTTCACCAGCCGCACATCGAAGCAGGTGGTCAAGCTTCACCCATCTAGGTACTGACCATGCTTGACGTTGCTTAACTTCAGTGATCGTATTCACGCCAGCATGAGTATTCTAGTCGGCACTTGTATTTGGTAGAAACGTGCACGGCAACATAATAGTCCACGAGATAGGGGCAAATTATTTTACTTCATATTTTAGAAAATCTGCCGCAATTTGAATCGGCACGCTTATTTTATAACTGGAAAAGTTCCCGCCGGAACGATTATTTCGGACGGTACTTGTGTTTAGTCCATAATGGTAATTCTCTTTAAATCTTTCCAAACTTTTCTCTTTCTAGTTGATTCCATTTAATATGTTGATTTTCTAAGAGTTGCTTAGATGTCGCACAAGGCTGGAAATATAGGACACCATGTGAGGATCGAACTCGCTATTCAGTCGTAACTGATGTAGCGAGAGGAGCTTGTTAACCATTACACTATATCGAGTTGAGCAGTAAATGATTTTCTAAACGTAGCTTAGATGTGGAACAAGACCGAAGTATGGTCACCCAGTGAAAATCGAACTCATTGTTTAGTCATAATTGTTCTAGCGAGACAAGCTTGTGTCTGGCCAATTTCATTTAGTTTCTTTTCTTTTCGCCCATATATATATATATATATATATATATATATATATATATATATATATATATATATATATATATATATATAATATCGTGCATATATTGCTATTGTTAATAAAATATGTATATATCAAAATTCCTTGCAATTAACTGGTCTCACTCAAGAGGTTACGGTATCTTTTATCAGAGAAACGATGTTTCAGTTGATAGGCATCTTCCTCAGGAATTCGTTTCAACATTTTGATAGTTATTAAATGTTAAGTTGTTTTAATTTAGACCAAGAAAAGCAGATTTTCTTTTGCGTTCCTTCGTTACATATGCAGACAGAAATGCATAGATCACAGTCAGAACTGCATATATAAGAGAAATGTATAGATCACGGGCAGAACTGTATCGATCAGACGTAGAACTGCATAGATCATAGGCAGAACTGCAGTAGTCACAGGTAGAATCGCGGATATCACTGGCTGAAATGCAGAGATCAGAGATAGAATTCAGTAGATCAGAAGCAGGACTGTGTAGATCACGGTCAGAACTGCATAAATAAGAGAACTGCATCGATCAGACGTAGAACTGCATAGATCACAGACAAAGCTTCATAAATAAGAAAACGGCATAGCTAAGAGAACTGCATAGATTACAGGCAGAACTACATGGATCTGAAGTAGAACTGCATACATCACAGTCAGAACTGCATAAATAAATGAAATATACAGATAATAGGCAGAACTGCAGAGATTACAGGCAGAACTCTTAAGGTCTCTTATTTATGCAGTTCTAACTGTAATTTATACAGTCAGAACTGTATAAATAAGAAAACTGCAATGATCATAGTCAGAACTGCAATAATCACAGGTAGAATTGCAGAGATCACTGGCTGAAATGCAGAGATCCGAGATAGAATTCAATAGCTCAAAAGCTGGACTACATAGATCACAGTCAGAACTGCATAAATAAAAGAACTGCATAGATCATAGTCAGAACTGCATAGATCACATTAAGAACTGCCTCGGTTATAGGTAGAACTGCATATATAACAGACAGTAATGTATACGTCAAAGGTAGAACTGCATAGATCACAGGCAGAACTGACAATTTCAATTTTCATTTTTAGGCAACTGATATTTTCTTTCGGGGGTGACTGCTTGTTTAGTGAAGCCGTTGCGTCATTCCACTCCGACGCTAGTGTTTGGCGTTCGAGCCCATGTAAGAGCTACGAATGCTGATTTTTAAAGGCCTGCAATCCTTCCCCATATAGAAGCTTCCTATCCGCATTTTCCTTTATTTGGTCCTGTGTTGGACTTAGTTTAATAAATATTGTTCCTACTTTTCTATACCGTCAGTCTTTCAGATCTATGTATCCAAATAATCCATTTGCCTATATCCCATAATTCTGTGCCTAACTGGGGACAAGAACGTCAACATGTGCCTATAATTAACCTTCCATATGATACTGTTTCTTGGCTATCAATTTTTATATCTGTCTGATTATTTTAGTAAAAATCTTCAAACGACTGAACATTTGTCAATCGGTAAACAACAAATATTTAAGGAGTAATTTTTTTTCATGGCTTATCTCCCTTGTCTGCTTTTCATCATCCTCAGAGGTTAACATTTAGAAATTTGCTTAGAATATCCGGAAAGGGAGATAATCAATCTGGATATATACGTTGCGATCAATTGTTGAATATCGACAGCAATACATCTTTAATAGGTGCCTGCAAGTTGACCGTAAGAGAGTTAATCTTGCAAGCCATTGTTAGCGAGTTCGATGCTAAATTATGATTCATTATTGTATCTTTGCACTACTATGGGCCAAGCTTACAAAAAATTCCCCAAAAACAAAACAAAACAAAAAAAACGGTAACCGTTTTCTGTAAAGCGATAAATATGGACGGCCATAAATCTTTAAACGAATAAGAGAGGTTATCTCGCAAGACATTGGCAGTATGTTCAATGCTCAGTGATGCTTGATTATTGTAATTGTTCGCTATTCTAAACTAAGTTTATTAAATATCTATATAGGCGCCTACCGTAAAGCGATAGTTAGCATTAAATATGGCCGGCAATAATTCTACAATAATAAAAGAGGTTATCTCGCAAGACATTGTCGATGTGTTCAATGTTCAATGATTCTTGATTATTGTAGGCTTATACTAAACTAAGCAGACTAAAGTGAGAATGGTGTTGAATATGGATGTCAATACTTCATTAAAGAAGACAATTTTCCTTAAAACTTTTACGAGATACTTTTTTTTAAATTTCATCCGTGAGTAACACTATTCGTTAAATAGATGCTTAATGTTTCTTGTATGGAAACCACTATTTCACCATTATTATTTAATGACTGCTTGCAAGTAAATGGCAAGAGAGTTAATCTCGCAAGCCATTGTTAGCGAGCTCGATGCTCAATATTGTTTAATGATAGTAGCTTTTCGCCATATTTGTCTAATCTTAGTAATCGTTTCCTGTTATAAAGCGATAGTTAGCGTTGAATATGAACAGTAGTAATTCTTTTAACAATTCTTTAATTCTCCTGCAGATGGTAAGATGCTTTATCCCGCAAGCCATTGATAGTGAGCTCGATGCATAATGATACTTGATTTTTGTAGCTTTTCGTCAATAAGCTTAGTAAATGTCAATTGGGTATGGACAGCAGTAATTCTTTATTAGACAAACTGCAAATCAATGGTAAGAGATTTTATCTCACAAGCCATTGCTAGCAAGTTCAATGCACAATGTTTTGATTTATTTTAGTTTTTCACCGTCCTAAGCTAAGTACCGTATATTTCTATGTAGGCACCTGTTGTAAAACGATAATTAGCATTGGATATGGACAGCAATAATTCTTTAATAGATACCTGCAAATCGGTAGTAAGAGAGTTTATCTTATTTATGTTTATCTTATTTATGTTGGACTCTTCCACCTACCATAAGTTTAGTAGGAGAGAAGTCCTTGGGTTAACAGTCGAATAGATCTCATCCTCGTCGTCAAGATATTGTGACCAAGTAAAATGGTTTAAGAACTAACAAAACAATTGTTACAGATATATCATATATTAAACAGTAAGTACAACAGAAGAGTATTGCATGACTAGTGAGTCTGTGTCTGTTGACCCAGCGTTCAATCTATTCGACTGTTAATATTTAACAGCCCACCACGAGGGATGTATTTGGCACAAGGCCAAGTTTACCGTGGGTTCTCCGAGCCCGTAGGCTCGGCCAAAAAAACGGGTTCAGAGCCGGTCTACCTCCCCGGACGAAACCCTGACCTTCGACAAAGCCTCGTCCGGGTTCCTCTCTGCTCAAGGCAGAGAGTTCGACAGAAATGAACAATCTAGGTGACTGCTCTCCCAAGGCCTTCTCTTCTACTAATCTTATAGTAGGCGGAAGAGTCCATCATAGACTCTTTAGAGGGAGGACACCACAACAATCTCACAAGCCATTGGTAGGGAGTTCGTGCTCAATGATGCTTTTCGACAGACTAAGCTTAGTAAATATCTATGTAAGCACCTTCTATAGAGCGATAGTTAACCGGCTCGTCTCTTAAGTTTATGAGTTAGAGGCTTTATCTTTTATGACCAAGACCCATTCAGCTTCATAAATATCTACAAGGTAGCCTGCCGTAGAGGGATGCCTCCAGTTTTGTAAGCCCCTCTTAGTGAGCACCAAACTTAGCGCTTTCGCAGCTGGGTAGATCTCTTCGTCAGTGCGTTTAATAGCTGCAAATCTGTCTGTAGCCGTTTTTCTTATTTTTGAAATACCGTACATAGCGACGTACAAGTCGAGTTTTCAAGCTTAAAAACTGTTTCCAAAACTAGATATCAGCTTATATAGCGGGTGTAAAATGCTAGCAGTTACCACCGAATTGTAAACAAGTGGGACGGTGCTAACAATTAATATACACCACTTAAAGGCTGCCACAAATATATCTCACTAAAACTCGTGTTTGGTGAACACTGAAATTAATATAAAATTATTAAATACTAACACAAATTCAGTATCCAATGAACGGATGAGAGTCTGACCTGAGTGTCAATAGTGTAACGAACCGAGAGTTTTACTCTTCGCCGCATGAGGTTGGAAGCATCTATCTATGGTTGTTTGCTTATATCACTGATGCAAATGGCGGATAATTGATACTGTGTTTTACAATATACGATACGTAGCAGTACTGTTAAAAAACTACCTAGTATGGTATGTAATCTACGGTATTAATATTTTATATGAATTGATGTTGGCTTTCATTTACTTATCACTAGACCTGACGAATTTTAATTGTTCGTTAACTTATACGAATACAATATTCGGTACGTATCAGTGTGTGTTGTAGTTTCTTTGCTATACAACGTATGTAGAAAGTTATTACAGTTAGTGTCTCAATATATAGCCTACCGTAACCTAACTTAATTTACCGGTAGGCCTAAGTTTTGAGTCACTGGTAGCCTACCGTATATGTTAGGCATAGTCTTAACTCAGAATACTTAGGTAAACATCACGAGGTTGACTTGTACGCCGTAATTTACGGTAATAGATATTAATAAGAAAGATATCTACATGTTGATTTACAGAAGTTAAATGAAAAAAAGAGCTGGATCTTGCTCTAAAATAGGTAAATTAACAACTAAAATAGGTAAATTAACAAGGAGTACAATCCTTAAAGATTAGTGATTCGTTATTTTAAACTTTTACCAGGAGTTGAGCATTATGAACATCTTGACAGGTTTGGTCGATTATATAGTTACGCAGGCCCTTCCATTTTGTAAGTTTGGCGTAACATAATCTTCCTATCTTTGTTTTCTGCTCTTTGTCCTTAAGTTCTGTGGATGTGGAGAAATATATATTTTCAGTTAATATAGGTAAAAAGTTAATTGTTCGTTTTGTTTTTAGTCTTTTTTTTATATAAGCATATATAACTATGAAAATATTTAATCTATAATGTTAAGAGTATCTCATTAAAAATCGTCTTTTATTTTCATTTTAGTGGGTTAATCTCACCGCGGAACAATGTCTTCAACATCTTTCAAAATTTTTCTTAGAATCTTTGCTAGTCTTTAATTAAACAACGCCCGATCCTTGAAAACAGGTTTTTGATTTAAACATAGTGGATTCTGTTTAAGCGGAACACATCGGACTGCGAATTTTGTCCCCTATAAGCGGTCGTTCCTTTTAAACTGATTTTTTATAAAACAGGGCAAAATATTACGTACGTGTGATCCAGTTCTTACTAGCGCAGTCGTTTAATAGGGCCATCGATTAAGCGGCTTTTTCTGATGACCATTGTCCCATTTAAACTGAATCCACTATATACATGTATATTTTCTTAAATATGATATTATTTTGTATTCATATTGAACATTTGTAATAATGCATACTTTTCTTTGCAATGAATCGGTCATAAAACGTCCGAACAAAATCCATCTGAGTATATTTCAATTTATTTCAACAAACTCTCGACTGGGCAGATGCCGTATCATCGCTTGCTTTTCTTTTTCGAAACTGATTTCGCACTAAGTCAATAGGCTTGCTTACAAACTGCTTGTTAACCACAGCACCTGATTAGGCTAAAGGACTTTTGTCATAAACAAGATTCCAGTTCTGAGTTAAACAGGCTTGCTAACAAGAAAAGGCAGAATCAAACACTGCAAGCATAAACTTGTTATTAACCACAGCACTGATTAGGCTAAAGGTCTTTGTCATAAACAAGACTCCAGTCCTAAGATTGAAACCCAAATGACTACGTACCCAGCCGGGAAAATATTCAGCGCAGAGTAAATTTTATTTTACTTTACTCATATTGTAAACGATATTTTAACTATTATGAACAGATATTTTTTTTTCAATAGTTTTACCTTATACATTCGTGTAAAACACTAGTCTTGGGAAATCTAAAAAAAAAGAATGTCTAAAAATTGATCTGATTTTTCAAGAATCGTCACGTATTGCTGAGGCTTGTGCTAGTCGAAGATTATTTTTATTAAATAGTTGATATAGTATTTCCTAGTTAAATGATAAATACAGATTTTCTGAATAGATAATAATAATAATTTTTATTATTAAAAGAAATAGTTACAGCCTATATTCAAACCCTCAAATTTCGTATATACATATAATTCTCAAAACAAACGGTGCAGTTTGCTGTACATATTTTCGCCATTTTGTGAAGCATGCACAGAAATCTACCCGAAAACAGATCATTTGGAAATTTCTGCAACAGAATAAATTCTCACATCGCCGATTTTTCTAATTTTCTGTTACTTTATATCGAGTCCACTTATCGTTTTCTTTTCTTTTCCCAATTACATTGAAGGAGGGGAAAATGCTTGTTTTGTTCGTGTTCACGCTTTCTGTGAGCTTCCATATTGTCAATTTGAATGTTTGCCTCTCCTGCTTACACGAATATCATAATCGAAGGAGCGCCTATTTCTTGGACGTTCATGACTTTCTCCTCATCTATCCGCCAACACTAAAATGTACAAATAGGAACTATGGATAAATATTTGCTTGATGTTTCATACAGTTTTCGTCCATGTTTGAACTCTTAAAGAAAAAAGGATATAAAAGTTGTATATTGACGATTGTATTTATGAGCAGAAAGAGTAAAGAGTAGAGAATTCGAAAATTACAATTTGTAAATGAAGAGCTATTCTATAAAATGATTTGTAACAATTTACTTGTGACATTCTGAACTGTACGGTTTGCTTTGATTATAAATGGGGATGCCCACACCCCTAAAAATGAAAAAAAAAAAAAAAAAAAAAAGAAAGAAAAAGAACCGCGCCATGTTTTCTAAACAGCCTAACAGTCGCCAAAAAATAAATAAATAAAAAGTCGACTTTTACACGAGTATGTACGGCATTTATATTTATTATGAATCACTGACGCACACTGTACATCTTTTATGATCTCAGTAACAACATTCTGGGATTTCGGTTATCAGTGGACAAATGTCATTGTCGACACCAGAAATCTGGACATTAAATAACATTTCACGAATTCAGGAACATACATTCAAACCGGAGAATTGATCGTTGACATATTTTTCTCACAGTTTAAACATTATAAAAAAAAAAAAGAAAAAAATGATAAAAAAAAAGAAATATATCAGACTTGACTTCTTGGTGTGAAATATTTGTTTGTATATTCTAATATAAAACATTAAAAAAGTATCGACCAGTTTTAGTTATTTATTATTATCAAAGATCAATATTGATATACTGTTCGATTTTTTTTTTAAATATTCCTTTTTAAAATATATTTTTTTTACAAAAAGATCATGTTCGGCAATGTTTAACTTTCGTGCCCGCAAACAAAAAAAAATATGTCTCAAAAGTCCAGTTTTTTCCTTAACACCGCTATTATTTTAACTACCTTTACTCCTCGGCAATATTTATTGTTTTAAAAAGTGATGATTAGAATTTTAATAAAACCTAAACACATGAAGGCGGACTTATACATTTTTATATATTCTTTGATACCACAAATATTAAACACTAGATAGATATTGGTATGGTTGGCAAGACATCGGCTAAATTGCCAATCGACTCAAACTTTATAAAATGGTAAATAATAATGATTTCGTTATAGTTTGTTCACATATTTTTATAATTTAGCAAATGATTATAAATTTATGAATAAAAATGTTTTCTTATTTATCATTTTATAAATTGGTAAACGATAAATATTGCATTGTTTTAATTTTAATACAATTGTATTAATTTTTAGAATGTTGTAAATATAAAATTATTCTTGTAAATAAACAATCTAATAAATAAGTAGTTTTTATTATTTTTGTTGTCAATTCTCAAGAACAAAGAAAATGTATAAATTCACTTCCATATGTTTAGGTTTTATTACAATTCTAATCATCGCTTTTTAAAACAATAAACATTGCCGAGGAGTGGAGGTAGTTAAAATAATAGCGGTGTCAAGGAAAAAGATTCCTTCTTTTTGTGTGGAGGTGGTGGAGGAACACGAAAGTTAAATATTGCACAATGATTGTTTTATTTGGTATTTCTGATTAAGATATATATATATATATATATATATATATATATATATATATATATATATATATATATATATATTATATATATATTTCTTTTTTCAGTTTCTGGATGAGGAGTATTTACTATTATTTACATTATTCATATTCGGACGAATATCCTCATTTTTGTAGTTATTATCCCAGCGTTTCGGTCGGTAGTACAGACTTAGAGTAAGTGGAAACAGGGTGAGCAATAAATGAGAGTCGTAAATAAGAAGACTAGAAATGGTCAGCTGAAAAGAGCCGGAAATAAAGGTTCAATTCAAAATTCCCTAAAGGTTATCCAGATCAAGAGACCCTGAATAAGGCCAGACGGCACAGTGACATTTCAACGTTGTGATAATAACTGCAATAGGAGAACATTCATCTGAATATATATATATATATATATATATATATATATATATATATATATATATTGCGTGTATTTTGGCAGCATGTTTTCATTGGAACATGTTTCATTGAATAATTTATACAATTCTCGTCTACTTATTTGGATCCTTTCATATTCTTGGACAAGCTTTTCGGTATCATTATTAAAGGAAGAGAGAAAAGTACCGTGTTGATCCATATTATTTACTCCGAGTACTTTCGGCATTAGCAGAAATCATCAGGGTGTTGTTTTTTTTTTTTTACTTAGGAAGTGAAGAACGCTGAGTAGTACCGTGCGATTAGATTGAGTAACGCTTTAAGGGACGTAATTAAGTTATGAAGCTGTTGAGAGTTTTTTTTTTATTTACATTTTAACTTTCAGATGAACACAGGAATTTTGTCTCTGAAAATGATGAACAATACAATATTGTTGTAACTTAGGAAGTGTTACTCAATGAACAATGATGAAAACAGATGTTGGAAATGAAATGGTAATCTTTATAACATCAGCAAACTTCAATACTCGCCAGCGGCGTGAAGTAGGTAAACCACTACTAGCGGTTGACTACACCATCAGCATATTACCCCCCCCAAAAAAAAACAAAAAAAACACACAAACTTACAATAGTGTCCAACTTATTTTGAGGATTGGGACATACCCATTAGTGTTCATAGGTACTGGATATAACAAATGCTTGTCCGTGAATATGAAAGGATCCAACTGAAATTAAGTTGACAAAACTTATCTAAATTATTCAATGAAATATGTCTCAATATATATATATATATATATATGAATATATATATATATATGTGTGTGTGAGTGAGTGTGCGTGTGCGTGTGTGTGTGTGTAAAAATTCAGATATAAATAAAATATATATAAAAAGACAAACTAAATAAAGACAAAAGTAAAACTGTTCTTTACCGACGCGTGTCGCCTGTTGATGGACTTTATCAAGACGAATGTAAGGATTTGTAACATGTATTTTTATAAACCAAAATAAAATATCGTAAGGTTTTCAAAATTTTCACTTTAAAAATCCTCATAAATATTCTTCAGGTTAATTTAATAAGTGTGGCATTCTTTCAAGTAAAACATCTATCTACAGAATGCTACACTTATTAAAAGAACAAATAACTTGCTTATACGGAAAGTTCTTGAGAGTGCCACTATAGAATTTTGCCTAAATGTTAATCTGCACCTCGGATTTTGTAAAACTATCGCCCTTCCTAACTTTTGTTTAGTAGGCCTTAAATTATCTCCTCCATAGTTTACTAAGATTTTTTACCGTTAGCTTGAAAATAAATATGAACCTTCTTAAAATGTTAACATTTTGAAAACCTATCGATATTTTTACTTCAGTTTATGAATACGTGTTGCAAAATAAAATGTTTATATTTGCCTCCATCATATAATTGGCCCTGCTCTGGCATCTTGTCTACAGTCACTTTCTCACAGACGTGCCGTCGCCTCTCTCTGTCTGTTCTACAAATACTTTCATGGAAATTGCTCCGAGGAGCTGCATTCGCTGGTTCCCAGACTTCATGAGTTCAAGCGCCCTACGAGGCTGGCATTCCGCTCTCACCCCTTCACTGTCGAAACTCCTAAATGTAGCCGTCTCTTCTACTCTAATAGCTTCATGTCTCGCACCTCTCGCCTGTGGAACTCCCTTGCCTATTCCAGTTTCCCTGAGAGCTATAATCTCCAGCTATACAAGTGTAATGTCAATCGACATCTCCAGTTGCCTTGATCTATCCACTAACCCTTCTCTTCATACTCTCTTCTACCACTCTTATCTGATCTCGCTCTATATTTTCTGTAACCCCTTGCGTCCTAGTGGCTTCCCGCCTTGCTTGGGATGAAATGCTTAAAAAAAAACAAACAAAAAAAAAATTTTTCCTTTGTCTTTATATATATATATATATATATATATATATATATATATATATATATATATATATATATATATATATATCATTATTTATTCGAAAATTATAATTCTACACTCAAAACCATTACTTTATAACACACCAGAATCAAATGTAGCTAAGTTGTAACGAAGCTCAGAGCAACATTAGATTTTAACGTTTATTCTAACTTTGTATTTTGATTGGTCATTCCAACTCATGTAACAGCGCTTCCCCTAGCGAGGGATGTTTGATTGATTTGAACCTTTTAAAACCTTTTATTTTTCGTTCAACACCGTCACTTGATAAGACACCAGTAGTGTTGAAACAAAATGGCTATTTTTGTAGTGATTTTCTAACATATTTATGTTATAATTTTCGAATAAATAATTATATTTGCTCTACTCTGTATTGAGCACTCTTTTAAGAATAGTATTTTTGGTTATTAGAATTTATTCCGTATACACCAATCCTATATATTTATATATATATATATATATATATATATATATATATATATATATATTGTCATCTACAGACAAACTGTTACGCTGTATCACAGTTCATCAGTGTGGCTAGACACCCGGTTGCCTCTAGCTAGGATAGAAACCCGAATTGGCGCCAGTCGGGGATTCTACCTCTAAGCAAAATACAAGTATCAATCAAAATACAAGTATCTGAGAATTCGAAAAACTTGACAACGAACCTTGGTTATAATAATTAATTAATGCTTTAATGTTAGAGTTAACTTCTAACTAACTAATTAATATTAAATTTTACTATAAAATTAAAAATGAAAAATTACCGATTTTAAATTTAATCTGTATTAAGTTTAAAAAATTATAAAAGTATTTAAAGAAGAAACTGAGGAAAAATATATGTTTTGTTATTTATTTTGTTTTTATTGAAAGGCCAAAAATTCAGTTAGAATAAACGTTAAAATCTAATGTTGCTCTGAGCTTCGTTACAACTTAGATACAATTTGAAGTGATGATACGCATAAAACGAATTTGCACGTTTTTTTTTGTTCAAAAGTTGTTTGTAATTTAATGAAAAAAACCTACACCACACACACACAAAAAAAACAACACTTTGTCAACTAATTTTTTTAGACGTAGATGATAGTTTAAAGATAACAGTATATCACAAACTCATTATGCAAATAGCATTACTCTACTCACCACAAGCTGACATAAGTCCTACTATAAAACAATTTACCATATTCAATCCTCAAATCGGTCCATTTTGTTGTGGACTTTTTGTCCTAGCATATGGTTTTGAATTAATCACGGAAAATTCTCCAGAAAAATTTTTGTTTGACCAATCCAAAATGAGGTTGCATTTTTAATTTTGCCTTGAAAATAATAGATTTTTTCCCTTCCGGAAAAATAAAATTTATCTAATACCAACATATACAATAGGCACAACTAAATCCTTACTCGAAGATTGGTCACTCGTAAAAGACTTGCTAAATATTTTCATAACTTATATCAGCAAATTCTGTCACGAAACGAGTTCTATGTGTTCAGTGAAGAATATCAAAATGACCCAAAGCTCGACACACACTAAACATCTTTAAACAAAAAATAAAAGTACAATTTCAATACCAACACTCCTTCAAAAATTTCGAACACACTGGAAAATAAAACTGTAATAAATTTATCAAATTTAAAGCTTTCTCCAGATGAGATTTCTGTTCGAGCTTGGATTGAATTTTTGGCCAAGTAATAGATCTTTTAAGAAAAATAAATTACCTTAGGGTGTATTTCAATTTGTCAGTTGTCACAAGCTGAAGGAATATTTTTTCGAAAAAAACGAAAATTCTACGATTACAACCGAAGACAAAGATAGTGATAGAATCTGTCATAATTGGGTTAAGAAAAATCCATCCTGGTATCCAGAGATAGTCCGAGAGGGACGCTCCCAGTCGTTAATAGAATTTTTGGAAATCTGTCAGGCTGGTATAAGGGAAAACATAAAATCAAACCATAATAAAACCTGGAACACCCTTACCACTTTGCAACGTAACGTTCTTCGTCGAGTTCCCAATGAAGATTCGATTGTCATAAAAATGGCTGACAAAGGAGGCGCCATTGTTATTACGAATATGGAAGACTATATTTCGGCTTGTGAAGAAGTTTTCAGGGACAAAAGATTTTATGAAGAAATAAAAATAGACTTTAATCCTTATTACAGAAAAAAGCTAGACAAGATAATATCTGAAATGAAAGGAAATAAATTGTTTCATTAAGACGTATTATATATAAGGGTGTTTCATTAAGACGGATCAAAGTCAGAAGTAAATAAATCAGTGTTATTGGTGAAAATTTATTTATTTCTCTATTGGATCATATAACATTTATTTATTTCTCTATTGGTCATAGAAACTGAGTGTGAAAAATAATATCGCTCAAATGTCCGCTAAATCTGAAAGAAAAAGAAAAAAATCATTAAACGCTTAAATTTAATTCACATTTAAAATCATTCCAAGTTATTGGAACATCGTTTAGTTATATCAATGAAACAGTCTAACATATTGCGTTCGGAGCACCAATGTTTTACGGCCTTTCAAAAATACATAAAAGATTTAATAAATTTATTCCACTACGCCCGATTTGTTGTGGATATGAACGTTGTACGATAAAAATCTTTGAGTGAATAAATGGATTTTTATCTCCTATAGCAAAACGGTCTTCGTCATATGTCCGGGACACATTTAATTTTATTTCTAAAATAAATAAATTTTCATAACCATAAAAACGATTTTCATGATTACTTTTTGGTCACTAATGGAGGTCTCATCTTTTTATCCTAATATTGAACACGATGAAGGGATTGAGACATGCAACAAAGCTTTTGAGAAACGCAAAAACAAAATCATTCCGTCAAACTTTCTCCGTAGACTTATACATTTCGTCTTGGAAAGCAACACGATAAAGTTTTTCCACCAAATCAAAGGATGTACACCCACCAATGGCTGTTAACTTTGTTAAGGTCTTTATGACAAATTTCGAAGAAAATCTATTTGAATCTTTCAAATCACGGCACGCTGATAAATCAGAACATTGCCTGTGAGTTATTGATTTTTTTTTTAATTTAGGAAGGTATGTTTGTTAACATTTCTACAATTTTGTGTTATTTTTGCACAAAAGAATAATTTTCTATCACATAAAATTTACATCTAGTTTCTCCAAAGCTAATGTGGAATTTTTAGACACTAGAATCGTCTAATGACCGAATTATTTTGGAGATCTACATCACACATTTACCTACAGCGCCGTTCTGACCATCCTTATCACACAATGTAATCAAACCCGAAGTGCCAATTTTTACGCATAAAGTGAATTTGCACGGAGATAAAAGATTATTGGAATCATTCTAATAATTCCATTCGGAATTATGCTAAGCGCGTCTATAAGGAATAGCAGCTGAAACAAAGTGCCAATGAAATATCTAAAAATGAAGATTACCATAATCTTATACCGGAACAAAACACTGAAAAACGCAATAAAAATTCTGACAGAATTCCATTGGTCATCAACTGGCATCGAAATTTGGCTGGAATTTCGAAAACACAATACGACAGCTATAAAAACATTGCGCAAAAATATCCACGTTTTAAACAGATTTTTCCCTACCCGCCTATAGTTTATTTCAAAAGAAATAAAAACATCAGACAAATTTTAACAAATGTAAACGTCCAACATTGGAGTTTCAGATCGTTGTACACCCGAAAACATTTATAGAAATGGAACACTCTGTACGTTGTGCAATAACATGTCAGTCAGTTTTGTGCCATGCGTGATACATGCGTAGGCGATCATGCATCTTTCGATACATGACTGAAGAGGAATATTTTTCCCGTAGTAGGTTGCCATTTCTTTCTGTGGTAGACCAGTTGCCATCCAAGGCTATAAAACCCAGTCTGTCCTGCTATTTACCCATAGCTGGGAGGGGGAGGAGAATAGGATTCATACCTATCCCAAGGGTATTAGCACTTAAGTAAATGTAATGAATTCGACTCTAATTCGAACTCGGCTCTCCGATTCCTCCACCGTGAGTCAAGTTAATTCTATAACAAATTCAAAGAGAAACATCACGTTTTCTACAGAGGGTGGCAATTGTACTGATTCGCATTTAATATACATCGCCCAATGTACCAAACATGACTTGATTTATGTGGGCTGCACAACGGAAATATTAAATAAAAGATTCAATGGACACAGTTAAACACAACAGTGTGACATCAACGGAGCTTGCAGAACATCTTATTTTTTTATTATTACAAACAACTGTAATTTCTACAAACATCAAAAAATGCACTTTCTGAAAAAATATTCAGAATCTACCAAACTGCCGACCCTTAAAATGCATGAGGGTGGTTACGTAAGCAAATTAATAACTTCCCGGCCCGGAGAAATGAACTGAATGACAGGAGAGTTCCATAAGATTTATACTAAGCTATTTAATTAATTCCTCTTATTAACTAATCAACTAACGGAAAATTCCAAGATGCACAAGATCGCCATCATATTAAGCACGTTTCAGTTTTATGCCTTCACGCTAGAGGGCGTTTCAATCAGTCTGATGTTTTTATTACTAGTACAGCCGTTTCTCATTACAAGACAAGCAACGTTTGTACAAAAACTGATAAGTTTTTGTGGATTTATATATATTTATACTTGAAAATTTCTTTTTAAATATAACTTGAAAAAGACAGACATTTTGGTGAAATATTGTTTAACATCGTCAAACGCGTTTTTTTTTTAATTTTGGTTTTCTTTTCTTAAGTCGCGCTCTTCTCTGAATTGTAATAATAATAATAATAATAATAATTTTGTTTGTTCCTTAGCAAGTACGTTACGTTAGTTCTTAAGCAGTAATGGACTGTTCTATTTGGATTCCAAAGAAAGACGGAAAAGAAAATACAAAGATGCTGCTTGGTTTCAGTGAGAAAAAGAACAAGGAAACAAAATGGAGGCTATTTACATATGCTTCAATGAAATGAAAAAAAACATGACACTTTTAAATCTATTCATTTAAGTAATAACCGTAAGGTACACTCTGTAAAAGACCGAGAGTCACTTGAGATAGAGGGTTGCGTTAAAGCAGTGGTTCACAAAGGGTGCGTCGCGACTCATAAGTGCAGCAGAAGAGGATAGCAGGTGAGGCGGGATGACTGAAAGACAAAGATTTAGAAAGTTTTTAAAAATTATCCAAAGCAAATTTCCTGAAAAACAGAAATTTCACATCAGTTACAAATCACCCAAATAGTTCAAATATACACATCAAAATCATGTTCGGATATGCGGTATTCCGGATATGAGGCACTACGGATATGAAGGATTCCGGATATGAGGGATTCTACTGTATTTATACTTCGAAATTTCTTTTTAAATATAACTTGAATAAGACAGACATTTTGGTGAAATATTGTTTAACATCGTCAAACGCGTTTTTTTTTTTAATTTTCGTTTTCTTTTCTTAAGTCGCGCTCTTCTCTGAATTGTAATAATAATAATAATAATAATAATACTAATAATAATAATTTCGTTTGTTCCTTAGCAAGTACGTTACATCAGTACTTCATAAATAATGGACTCTTCTATTTGGATTACAAAGAAAGACGGAAAAGACAATACAAAGATGCTGCTTGGTTTCAGTGAGAAAAAGAACAAGGAAACAAAATGGAGGCTATTCACATCTGCTTCAATGAAATGAAAAAACTTGACACTTTTAAATCTATTCATTTAAATAATAACCGTAAGGGTCAACCTGTAAAAGGCCTGGGAATCACTTGAGGTAGAAGGTTGCGTTAAAGCAGTGGTTCCCAAACGGTGCGGCGAGCCTCACAGGTTCGGCGGAAGAGGATAGCAGGTGAGGCGAAATGATGAAAGACAAAGATTAAGAAACAGTTTTTAAAAATTCATATGCTAAAAATCAATATGATTTCAAACTTTAAAATATTATTATTGATGACTTGTAATTGCATGAATGAGTCCCAGTTTATATAGATAGTCTTAAATAATTACTGACCGATTTTATGAACAGATTGACAGAAGAGTTCCATAAGATTTATGCTAAGCTGTTTCATTAACCCCTCTTAATCAACTAACGGAAAATTCCAAGATGAACAAGAACGTCATCATGTTAAGCACGTTTCCGTTTCATGATTTCACGCTGGTGGAGTTTCATTCGTTTTCATTACCAGTACAGCCATTTTTTTTTAAAATTACAAAACAGGCAACGTTTTAACTCCCCCAAAATAACGACGGGGGTTGGGGTGGTTGGGGTGGTTGGTTAAGATAGACTCTTCCAAGTATACCTAGTTAATGTAAGTAAATGTTGTTACCAGCCTGTTCTCGGCTTCTTTTTTTGTTATGATACAAAACCGAGATCTCCCCGCACCCAGTTTGTTTTGGCCCTCACTTTTCATCTCGACTGAGTCAGTTTTTAAATTTTCTAATGCCTATAATTTTTTTATACTTTCCTCTCCCCTCGCGTGAGAGCTTTTTGATTTTGTTGGAAGACAGAATACAGCGGTCACATTTATTTTTGTGGAATGGACGGGTCCTAATAACATCATTCCTTCTTTTTCGGGGCCATCGCTTCCGCCATCATTTCATTCATGAAATTTTCCTATATATATATATATATATATATAAATTAAATTGTACATATTGGGATTTTTAACTCATGTGGTATTTTTCCCCAAAAGTTGCCCAGTGTGTGTGTGAGATATTTTGGTGTATGAAGGACTGAATTGTGACGGATAAATTCTTATGGTGAATGAGTATATTGTAATAAATGAATGGGTTGTGAATCTGATTAGCTAAGTATAAGATAACTAGTGATGACCAAACTTGACCGGTCTCCTCCTTTTTTTTCGGCCTTGTTTCACAATTATTGTATCAGTAATAAAGCTTAGACAAGCGACGTTTGTACAAAGACTTATAATTTTTTGTAGATTTATATATTTATACTTGAAAAAAAAAATTGTTTAATTATAACTTGAAGAAGACAAACATTATGTTGAAATATTGTTTGACAACGTCAAACAATGTGATTGTTTTTTTCTTTATCTTTTCTTTATCTTTTCTGAAATGTCGCTCTTCTCATAACTGTTAAAAATATTGGAGGAGTTACGTCAAGCATTTTGTTTAATAATAATAATAATAATAATAGTTTAATAATAGTAATAATAGTAATTTTTGTAATAATATAATTTTTGTTAATAGTAATAATAGTTTTTAATATAATAATAATGTTGTAATAGTAATAATAGTTTTTGTAAATAATAGTAATTTTTGTAATAATAGTAATAATAGTTTAATAATAATAGTAATAATAATAATAATAATAATAATAATAATAATAATGACAAGATTAAATTTAATCTACAGGGTGTTTCAAAAGTCATTCTAAGGACTTTTCAGTGTGTTTCAAAAGACTATGTCACATACAAAGAACACTTCATGGTGTTTCAAAAGTCTATGTCACATTCTAAGAACACTTCATGGTGTTTCAAAAGTCTATGTCACATTCTAAGAACACTTCATGGTGTTTCAAAAGTCTATGTCACATTCTAAGAACTCTTAAGGGTGTTTCAAAAGTCTATGTCACATTCTAAGAACTATTCATGGTGTTTCAAAAGTCTATGTCACATTCTAAGAACTCTTTAGGGTGTTTCAAAAGTCTATGTCACATTCTAAGAACACTTCATGGTGTTTCAAAAGTCTATGTCACATTCTAAGAACTCTTCAGGGTGTTTCAAAAGTCTATGTCACATTCTAAGAACACTTCATGGTGTTTCAAAAGTCTATGTCACATTCTAAGAACTCTTCATGGTGTTTCAAAAGTCTATGTCACATTCTAAGAAATCTTCAGGGTGTTTCAAAAGTCTATGTCACATTCTAAGAACACTTCATGGTGTTTCAAAAGTCTATGTCACATTCTAAGAACTCTTCATGGTGTTTCAAAAGTCTATGTCACATTCTAAGAACTCTTTAGGGTGTTTCAAAAGTCTATGTCACATTCTAAGAACACTTCATGGTGTTTCAAAAGTCTGTGTCACATTCTAAGAACTCTTTAGGGTGTTTCAAAAGTCTATGTCACATTCTAAGAACACTTCATGGTGTTTCAAAAGTCTATGTCACATTCTAAGAACACTTCATGGTGTTTCAAAAGTCTATGTCACATTCTAAGAACTCTTCAGGGTGTTTCAAAAGTCTATGTCACATTCTAAGAACTATTCATGGTGTTTCAAAAGTCTATGTCACATTCTAAGAACTCTTCAGGGTGTTTCAAAAGTCTATGTCACATTCTAAGAACACTTCATGGTGTTTCAAAAGTCTATGTCACATTCTAAGAACTCTTCAGGGTGTTTCAAAAGTCTATGTCACATTCTAAGAACACTTCATCGTGTTTCAAAAGTCTATGTCACATTCTAAGAACTCTTCATGGTGTTTCAAAAGTCTATGTCACATTCTAAGAACTCTTCAGGGTGTTTCAAAAGTCTATGTCACATTCTAAGAACACTTCATGGTGTTTCAAAAGTCTATGTCACATTCTAAGAACTCTTTAGGGTGTTTCAAAAGTCTATGTCACATTCTAAGAACTCTTCATGGTGTTTCAAAAGTCTATGTCACATTCTAAGAACTCTTTAGGGTGTTTCAAAAGTCTATGTCACATTCTAAGAACACTTCATGGTGTTTCAAAAGTCTATGTCACATTCTAAGAACTCTTCATGGTGTTTCAAAAGTCTATGTCACATTCTAAGAACTCTTCATGGTGTTTCAAAAGTCTATGTCACATTCTAAGAACTCTTCATGGTCTTTCAAAAGTCTATGTCACATTCTAAGAACTCTTTAGGGTGTTTCAAAAGTCTATGTCACATTCTAAGAACACTTCATGGTGTTTCAAAAGTCTATGTCACATTCTAAGAACTCGTGAACTACAAATGGTAGCATGATTGAATTGGTACCATTTAAAAACTAAAAGTGTCAAGTTTTCTTGTTAATTTAATTTTAATTTAATTAATTAAATTTAATTTCTTTTTGTCTCTTTACAGTGTTTGTAATCTGACTCAGACTTTTGAAACACCCTGTACTTGTCATCGATATTTATGAGATAAATACCTAAAATAAGCTTTATAGTAAGAAAATGTCCGGAAAAACGAAAATGCTTTTGATACAACTGTATGAACAATAATAATAATCATAATAACAATATGTTAGAATTAGAAATAGTCTTTAAATGCGTATGTAAAATACGCTTTAGAGTGGGGGTCTGAAAAATATTCTTGTTACACCCTAATAATAGTCGAACGGAGTCATATATTGTTTTTATACTTGTGCAGAAAATAAGCTTTGGAGTAAAGCTCTGTAAAACCGAAAATAATTTTGATACATAATAATAATAATAATAATAATAATATGTTTATTATAATTGTATATTATTATTATTGTAATCATAGATAATCTTTAGATGTGTACATAAAATAAGCTTTGGAGTAAAGGTCTGTAAAAAGCGAAAATACTTTTGACATACCAAAATATGTAATAATATAGTGGAGTCATAGTTTAGTTTGGTTTGGTTTGGTTTGTTTTACGGCATATCAACCTCAATGGGTTATTTAATGCCGACAAAATTTTTATTGCTGGTAATATGTTTTTCTTTAAAAAATCTATTTCTGTGAATATTTTTCCTTGAAGAAACCTATAGCTGGTAATATTTTTTTCAAAAAATGTATTGCTGTTTGTATTGCTGGTATTTTTTAAGTATTGCTGATAATAATTTTTCATTCAAAGTATTAACACCTATTTTTACACAAGTTTGGGTGTTAACTATTTGCCCAAAGCTGGGACCCTAACAGGTGCTACCACCCCGGGTCAAGGTGGACCTGGGAACACCAGCAATTAAAAGGCGGTTCCACGTTCCTCAAAACCTCCTGATCAGAGGCCTTGGTGTTGGACGTAGTTTATCATCTTACCCAGGATGTGGATGTAGTTTATCGTCATACCCAGGACGTGGATGTAGTTTATCGTCATACCCAGGACGCGGATGTATTTTATCGTCTTACCCAGGACGCGGATGTAATTTATCGTCACACCCAGGACGGAGTGGAGTCATAGATAGTCTATACAGCTAAATGTGTATATGAAATAAGGTTTGGTGTAAAGGTCTGTATAAACCGAAAATCATATAAATAAGCCTTAATATATATATAAAAATATATTAGTAATATACTGTGGTCATCGACAGTCTAGATGTGTATACGAAATAACCTTTCGAGTAAAGGTCCGTAAAAGAAACGAAAATAATTTTGATACACCCTAATATATAAAAATATTGTGTGGTTATAGATCGTCTTTAGATGTATACATGAAATAATCTTTGGAGTAAAGATCTTTAAAAAACGAAAATAATTTAATATATTATAATAATATTTAAAATAATATTTTATATATTATAATAATATATGATTCCATAGAATGAAAATAATTTTGATACATGATCTATGTATCAAAATTATTTTCATTCTATGGATATGTACACGAAATATGGCTTAGAGTTATAAAATACGAATATACTTCAGATACAACTTCATATTTCAGGAGAAAGAGATTCCTTTGCGCAGTCAAGGCCAGTAAAAAAAAAAATTCCAAGTAAAAAACTAACAAAAAAAAAAATCCAAGTAAAAAACTAACATTTCAAAATACGGTGACAAAAAAATTCGCCAGTAAAAGTTTTTGAATTCTGATTACCTTTTATTTGTGCATTTTCTTTCAGACAGAAACAAAACATCTTTCACTGTCAAACATTAAATACTCTCATATGGCCGAGTGGTTAGAGCGTTCACTTTCCAGGTTCGAATCTCACTATGGTCAATTTATAAGGAAGGTGCCTTCTTGATGTTATTGTCCTGTAGAGATGATCCCAGTATGCGGCATCTTTGCAAAGTGCCTGAAAACCATACCTTATGAGTTAAATTGAGTGGACGGAACTATCTGGGAGTATGGTTGTATTAGCACGAAATCGGAAGTCATCGTGACCGAGGATCTGAATGTACTGCGCTCTCTCTCATAAACTGTGACTAAAGTCCGCTCATCTTAGTCGCCGTATAAACCACAGGTGGGCTCTCTGTGTGTTGAACAAACAGAAATGTGCCTGAGCAGGCTTCTGCAATAGGGATTGGGTAGTCGCCCTAGAATACAGGCATTCTCGGATACGAGAGGAGAGCCATTAACAGACGAACAAACGAAAGACGAACAAACGGGGAAACATTCTGAAATCTTAAAGAAATGTAGATTCTGTAGAACGAATATCCGACTATTGTATCTCGTGTATAAGTCGAATTTTAAAGTTCATGCTGCAAGGTTAAAACTGGTAGTCGACCTGTACAAAGGTAATCTCTTCATAAGCAAGGTTTAAATCTGTACCACATCAAAATATACTGCAATTAATAATAAAAATCATCAGCTCATTGATTCTCAACGAAAGCGATACGATCTCCACCGGGTGGAGGGGATTGTGAACTCTCAAAAGGCGGGTGGGCAGTAAGTGTTCAGATTTATGGGCATAATTTATCTGAAATTATTATGATGATACCGCGCTGATGGCAAACACAGAAAGAAAACTGTATACAATCCTATCTTTTTCTTTTTATGTGCCGTGTCATTTTAGGACGTAGGCGATTATGGCTCTCCACTTCCCCCTATCGCTTGTAGCTCTCAATAAATTTCGTCCCTCTGTCATCTCTCCCAGACCACGTTTCCACTTGCTTAAGCCCGCTAGGTATGTCATGCGTTGCTTTCTCTTGTCTCTTTCCCTCTATTCGACCTGTGAGTATCTGATTCTCCAGGCCCTCTTTTCTCATTAAGTGTCTCTCAGCTGTCTCTTCCTAATGTTAAGTATAAGCCTTCTTCTTATTTGCATCATCTCCAAGACTTGATAGTTGCTCACGCGCGCGTTCCATGATATCCTCAGTATCTTTCTGTAGAACCGCATCTTCGTCGGTCTCCTCAAAGATGAAGAAGAGACTTGAGTCTCTTCTTCATCTTTGAGAAAATCGTCCAACATTCGCTGCTGTAAAGAAGGACAGATGTCACGTAACCGTTGAGTATTCTTTTCTTTGTTACCAAAGAAATCCTCCTGTCTCACAATAGTCTGCCCAGCTTTTGGAATGTGTCCTTGGCCATCCCAATACGTCTACGGATCTCAGTGTCGCACTTATCGTCCTCTGTCAGGATGCTTCCCAGATATTTAAACTTCTGCACCTGTTTGATTTTAGTGTCCCTGACCTGCAAATCGCATTTCAGGTTTTGTAATTTCTTTTCCGTATATGCTATCAGTACTGTGTCATCTGCGTATCTTATATTGTCCTATACAACGTCGGAAAGAAAAGCGCGAAGAAAGGACTAACCATCATATGTATGAAAACAGAATATATGATCATTAGTAATAAGGAAAGCCTAAGAGGGATGCTACGAATTGAAAATCTTAAAATCAGACAAGTAGAAAAATCTAAATATCTTAGAAGTGTTTTAATAGGTGACAGAAATGTGTCACGAACATTCCAAAGCTTATTTGAATAGCAAAAGATTCCTTCCCGAAATCAAAGCAAAATGTAATTTTCCTGTTTCTTAATACTTTGTTTAACTTTTGAAAGGCATATTCTCTGTTCCGCTGAACTGCTATGTAACCTCAATCTGCATATCTGGCAGTGAATTCTGAACTATTTCCTCACAGATGTAATAAAGATTTGAAGCAGGATAAATGTAGTTCTACAGAAGGATGCTGAGAATATCATGGGAGCAGTGTAAATATATAACGTTCCTTATTTGGCTTTCCAACAATTAGCCAATACCATTGCACGTTGCGTTTCGATTTTCGTTCACGTCGGTGTGAACCAAAAACTAGGAGAGTTAAAAAAGAATTGGTGAAAACAAACCCCAAGTCGAGAATTGAAAACATGAGCCTTGTTTCTAATAACAACAACCAAATAAAATGCGTGCAACATCACGATCTAACATGCGCAAGTGAAATATTTTCGTGGCTGTCTGTAACGATTTTTACGATTGCATCAATAACGGCAAACGCATTAAGGAAACTTTCCTTACGGATAAATTGTAAATAATATTTATCATCTCATTGGGATGTTTATTTGTTTTTTTTTTTAAACTCCCCAACCTGAGAGAATGTGGCATTATGGTGGATCGAGGATTGATTGACGGTGGATGAGTTTTTTATGGTGAATGAGGAAATTGTAACGAGTAAATGGGTCGTGAATCCGATTAGATAGATTGTGAAGATCAGCCTCATCCCATTCGTCCTTTTCGGCCTTGTGCCATAATTGTATTAATTTACAATAAATCTCAACTTTCATTACGGATAGAAGCTGCAAAAAGGAACAATCGTTTCATTTATTTCATTACGAGAATTTACAAAGAGAAACGATCAATTAGCTTATCTTTATACCCTGCCTGGTGGCAAACGCTGCTGGTAGCGCCAGGGGTATCGGTCCCGCCATAGCCACCGAAACCGTAATATCACCCCTGGTCGGCGGCTGATGAAGCCAGGGTATCGCACGTGCTAACAAAAAATAAATAAATAAATAAATAAAAATAAAATAGTTACTTTCATTCTAAGATTCGTTTGCGTGATTAGATACGTAGGTAGGTGACACTTGGGACAACTTTTAGTATATCGTTCTCATAGATAAGTTCTTCCCTCCTATCAACTCTCCGCACATCTACTCCATCCTGATGTGTGGCTGGCAATACGAAATGTTGGCATCGAAACTACCGATCGAAACTACCCATCGGTAGTAAAATCGATGCCAACGCAACCGACGTTTGCGGCGGCTGGGCAATTTTTGGCCGTGTAGGCGCTCGGATGCCCCACATTAAATCTGACCTTGTGTCACGCATCAAGTCACCGTGGGGAGACGAATAAATACTTGCTTCCCTGGGACGTGTGTTCGTATCTGGCCGGAAGTTGAGTAAACGTTTCTCCCCATTTTACTTTGAAGAAGGCGCCCGAGCGCGGGGATTCCAACGCAGCAGCAGCATCGTCTTTCGCACTAAGAGACGTGGGGTCGGTGTAATAACGACGCCAGTCTGACAGTGGTCACGAGGAATAGGACAATTTTTGTGCATGTAAAATCGACCTTGTTTCAAATCCTGTCTTAGTGGGGATGCCGGGTAAATATACCTGGCAACGCCTGGAAAGTTAAAATTAATATCAGCTCAAGTCCCATACTCCTAGGCAGTACTTCTTTTTTGGGAGGAAATTGGGGTCGTCCCCAAAAGAGTAACTGTCGATGGGGGGTGGGCAATTTTTGTACGGCTTTTCCGAAATTCCATATTAAACTCCGACTTTGCATCACATTCTGTTGCGGTGTGGGTTTGCGAATAAATACCAACATGGCAATGCCGAAGAGGTTGAAATTAATATAGGCTTAAGCCACAGAGAGCTATCCCTCAGGTAATACCTCTCCTTCGAGAAGGAACTAGATTATTACGCGGTGCCTGAGGCTACCCCGAAAGTGGAATTGCTAAAGAAACTTGAGCAACTTTTGTACGATTTTCCGGAAAGCCTACATTAAATTCCGACCTTGTGTTGCATTCTGTTGAGGCGTGGGACTGCGGATAAATATCCCTACAAGTTCGAAATTAAAAAAAAAAAAGGAGTATTATATTCGTTTTCAACTCAGTCTAGCTGTGTAAAAATATCGTAAATTTGGAGATATTTTTAAATCCTAAAAAAATTAGATAATTATTGGTTGATCCGTTTTCTACGACTTATCAAACCTTTATTTAAAGACAGAAAATATTTTGAAATTGTAAGAATATTTTTCAGATAATAATGGCTTTAGTGATATAAGTTTTACTAATTAACCCATACATTTTCTCAATGGATTCATGCCTTTCCCAAGGGTATTTGTGCATAAGTAAAAATAACGAAGCCAACAGCAATTGAAACTCGGCTCTCCGATTAAAAATTCCGAGCCATTATCCATTACACCACCTGCACATCCAAACTTACAGCACCTGGTATTTCCAAGCGTTCACCTATCTAGATACTGACTAGGAACGACGTTTGCTTTACTTCCGTGATCATACAGGAACCGATGTTGCAAGGTTATATGGCCGTGAGACCCCGGATGTCCCCTTAAAACCCTATATTTAACAAATACTTAATGCTACCAAACAAGTTTTTTTTTTGTTTCATGCAATACAAGGGGAGTGATAAGCCTAAAGACAAAAAATAATATCTACTTAATATCCTGAATAGGTAAATATGCAGCTATATATAAGAACAAGACCGTATCACCAAAACACTCTGCTGCTGTCGTAAGATTTTATCAAAATTTTCGAAAATTATTCGGTAATAAATAGAATTAATTAAAAAAAAAAATGTATATGATAAATGCGAATGTCAGTGTGTCACTGTGTCACACTTTTTCAATTAAAGGGACAAAACTTTCTAACTTTCAATAGCTCATGTTACAGAAATTTTGAATCCCAAGTTTTTATTACTGCGATTGTTTTCGGCGAATTTTGACGTGGTTTTTTTGCGACAAATTTTCATGCAGGATAACAATTTTTATAACTTGAAATGAATTTGGGAATAATTGAAATTAAATGCGAAATCCAGCAAAAGTCACCCATGAAATAAAATTTTTTTCTACGGGAAGTAAGAACATAAGCACATCAATTTGTCTTGAAATTAAGTGGCGACAGGAGAATTATCGTTGACCTTTTAAAAGGTAAGCTTAAATATTAATGCAGTGCATAAATACAGCGATCAATTTTGAGTTCTTCTGTAGTTTATTGTTGCCTTTTGGATACGGCAGCAGTATGCATCGCAAAAAGAAATCTACGCCAACAGAGGACCAGATTGCAATCAAAAGAGTCAAGGCTGAAGTGAGGAAGAAGAAGAAAGTCCCGTGCAAATGAAAACTCAGATCAAACGGCAGCCAGGAGAGAGCTTCCAATGCTGAGAATGTGCAGAGACTTAGATACTCCTAAACGCCTGAACAAGCTGAGGGACCCATCAAGAGCCCTCTGCTAGCTTAAATGCAGCCCGATTGGGCAACTTTTAAGATAGTTGTAAAAATACTTTTAGGTCTGTCATTGAATTAAAATATACATACGTACACGCAATGTACGCATAATTTGAATGAAATTGAAATCTATATCCGAGGGTAATTTTTTCTGTCTGGGTAACAGGAGATGTCAGGCCCTTTGAAGTCCTTTTTATGATTCTTCTATTTAAATTGAATATATTTTTCAATGGGCCAAAAATTTAGGTTAAAAATTTGCAAGTCAGTGAAATCGTGATCAGCCCTCTTTATCAAATAGCATTTAATCGTTCCGTGTGTGAGTGATGACAATACCCGTAAAGATCCACGCCGTTTGGCCATCAGCCAATGTAATATGCTTCACCCCGACACAACAACAAAAAAAGGTAAGGAAAACGAAGATCACATGGTTCAGTACATATCGATTGCATTTAATTAACAACTACTGTATTTATCAGGCCAGATTTGATTTTACATAAAACCCATAACGCCACGAAAATGTAGAGGCGGCTGTATTTCTTGTTCTCAAAAGAACTTGTTTCGGCACTTATTAATTAAAAATAAATAAATAAATAAACATTAATTCTATTTTATACTATTCGATTTGCGACACAACAAAGAGTGTTTAAAATATTTTTTCAATTATACAAATCCATTCAAAGAATCGACTCGGTTGAGTTATTTAATATTAATGCCTGAGGTTTCTTTTATTCGCGGTTTCACGTTTTGCGTTTTTAATTAACCGCGGCCCAAACCAGAAATAATGGTCATTAAGAGTAGCAACATTGAAAACTCGAACATACGAAAAAAGAAACCGTAAGGTTTTCTTCTAGATATAAAGATGAAAGTCCGCAATTTAATTTGGAAAGATAATAAAAATCGTACAATAGTGAACAATCTATTCGTCACATGGCTTTTTTTTATCATTATTAGTGTATACGTCCCGTCAAAAATGATTACCGTATATTTTCGCGTCTAAGGCGACCTTTAGATAAGACGAGGTAAAAATATAGAAAATTTTCATGAATTTATCCTATACTTGTCATATAACACGACTGCTTATTGACTAAATAAAGATGATGTTATTAGAAATGTATCCTTACTGTATCCTTAGAAAATTCAAAATAAATGAAATAAAACCGATTCTATATTTTTATCCTACACACGTCCCTTAAAAAGGAAACCGTTGTTTTGTTTAAATTTCATCACGTGATCTTTTGCGAATACTAGTTCTTCTCCTTCCCCTTCTTTTCTTATATCTAAACAGTTACAAACAGCCTGGTGCACTAATGGCCATTTACTTATACTTCATCGACAATCACAAAATACTGCTAATAGCAGTACGATAATAGTTATCATAAATGTTATTACTGCTTTAATTAACGCTACCTTGATGATTATTGAAAGCTTAGCGAAATACAGAGATTGCTGTGAACGCATCATAACTTGATGTTTACATATTTTCAGTTGAGCTTGCACGGATACAAGTTGATTATATTGATATGGAATTATTCTTCGAATAAGCAATTTATTATGAAGTTATACCTGTAATATATTAGGTAGAAGTGGTTTTATTACTTTTATTATCAGTTTATTTGATAATGTGAATCTTTTTATGTACATTATTGGTTATCGTACCGAGGCCGAGGTTAGACTAGCGACAAACATCACTCAAAATTTAAGGTTTCTTTTTTAGAATTGTAGTATAAGACGACCTCCAATTTTTATAGTGATTTTTGGGATTTAAAGTCGATTTATACGGTAAAGGATTCATTGATTAACTCTTGGTATTATTTAAATCACTTTTTGCGCAATCGTAAAAATGTTGTGTTTAATATAAGCGTAAAATGGATATATATCTCGGAAGAAAAAGATGAGTAACAGAATGACAAATAAGTGACGACAAAATCTATTTCAAGACCAAGTTGACGGAAGCCGATCACTTAAAAGACAAGGTATCTGTGTGCCTCATATGAAAGACTTGAACAAATAAGACTGCAATCTAAGAAATGAAAAGTAAAGGAACTGATTAATTAAACGGTTCATTTTACTCGGGAAATCAGTCAGTTATGTGCCATGCGTGATACACGCGTAGGCTCTACTGCTAGTAATATATATTTTTATATACCCAGAACAATATTGGCGGAAAATGGGTGACAAAGTTGAAAAAGTCCTAAAAGACGAAACGCATCACAAGAAAACTTTTTCCACTATATCATACATTTCCTCAAATAATGTATATATGTAAACATTATATACATTACGTGTTTTAGAAGATCCTAAAAAATTAAGAGTTTTTAGACATATAAAACGTTAGGTAAACAACAAAAACTTTAGAAAGCAAATCAAATTACGAAATAAATAAAGCAGAAAGAAAGATGAAAATATAAATCGGGATTTATGCCTAAATTACTCGGAGATTGAAATGTGATCATAAAATAATTTATACTATCTTTTTAACAGTACTAACACCTAAACTTTATCTTTTTTCTATAAGTATTTAGTTATTTGGTTTTATACAACTAAGCTGAAGATCTATCTATATTTCTGAGATGAGGTATTGTAACTATTTACACTATTTACATCGTTCGGACTATTGTCGTCATCTTTATTGTCATATTTACGACGTTCCGGTCGTAGTTCACTCCGGCCTTATTCAGGCTTTGTCTATATGTCTGAGATGAGGTATTATAACAAAATTATATACCATATCTTTCTCATTCTATTTCCATCGTAGTTCACGTGGTAAATATCATAGTATATAATTTTTGAATAACTGGTTTAAGGAAAAATTATTACTTCTCAGTCAATTTATTCGGTAATGCTAAATAAAATTTATACTGTTCGTTTATAATACTTCATCAGGGAGCTTTCATTCACGCACACAAAAATTCTAAACTCATACGTAAAAAATAAACATAAGTAACCAATATCATATACCTATAATATAAATGTAAACAGAACGAAAACAGATAATTGCTCCATGTAGTTTTATCCTTTACTGGCAATGTTGAAAAGACATAAGGGAAATCAAGAAAAAATGACCTGTGAACTAATAAATGGGATAAGAAAATGTTACTTTCAGAGCTATTTCATGAAATTCTCGCGGAACCCTTGGGTACCTTGTGCAGAACCTTAGGCTTCCGGGGAACCATGGTTGAGAAACGCTGCTTTAGACGACTGTTCCTAAATCCATAGAATAATATTTGATTATTAGTGCGAGTATTATTTGAAGGCGTTAAAACTACCGGTATCTACATTTACAAAGTCTCGTCTACAACGAGAATTTCGAATGCGATAACGAACGTTAAAACGAGTCAGCTTTCGAACATCACAAAAGAAAGTTTCACTGGTTCCAAGGTTCGTCAAAAGTCAAGTAAAGACGAACTTTAAATAAAAACTAGCAGGATAACCCGCCTTCGACCGGATGTTTCATTACTGGGAATTTTTACCGTTCACTTTGAGCAGTTTAAGTCTAAAGTCAGCCCACCCGAAAATCAATATTAGTAATAACAATTGGGTGCAACTGAGGCACATCCCCAAATGAAGTGTGGGAGGGGGGTTAACAATTTAAATTGGAAGGGTGCTGAATTTTAACCTGTTTGCGGTTTCTCTTTTAATATACATATATATATATATATATATATATATATATATATATATATATATATATATATATAAAATACTAAATGTAAAACTGATCATGGTATGATCAGCGTCTCTCTATCTCAATTTAACTTTTGAAAATCATAGAACTGTGAAACCGGTAAAATTATTCTAAATAAATATATTTAAAACTCCAGTTTTATTTTTAACTTTTATTTCCTGTATAATTTTACTTGTGTATCATATTAAAAAACTTACTTTCTTTATATATATATATATATATATATATATATATATATATATATATATATATATAGAGAGAGAGAGAGAGAGAGAGAGAGAGATCTCAGTATTTGTAAGGTTTGGTGGTTTAACCCTTTAAGCCCTGCTTTCCTGAACAATTTTAATCCTTCTACTTAAGCACCTGAGTCAAAATTCGCAAATAATTGGTATGTAATGTTTCACCGTAGATATCAAAATAGTTCCAAGTGCTTATCCACCGTTCAACCGGTGGCTGGGCATTACGTCATTTTTCTCTACCACCTGTAAAGCGGCGGTCAGGGCACAAAGGTTTAAACACTATTAACCCGGCCGATAATATATATATATTTATTTATTTTTGCAGTTGGAGATTCGTCTCTAGCTGTATATATATAAAGAGACTGTTTGAACAACACAGGGCTGACCAAAATTTATGTTAAAAAAATAAAAAAACAAATGAAAACTGCAGACAAAAGTTCATTTTCTCCATCAATATTTCATTTCAGTAGTTCAGAGCTACCAGCAAAAAAGCATAATTTTTTTTCTCCTGATGATGGCCATGTTGGCCGAAACTTGTCGAGGAATCTAAATGAAATAATAAAAACGAAAGAATATTAATATACAACCCAGTGTGTCTGAAGATTTTAATATTTTAATATTTTTTATTGTTCATATATATATATATATATATATATATATATATATATATATATATATACATAGCCTCGTCTCGAAACAGTTAGCCGACCACGTTTTATACGGGGTCTACGGGGAATTTTTGGACCTGCCTACGGGCTCGGGTACCCCACAATAAACTCGGCCTTGTGCCACATCTAACCACGTGGGGTGGTTGGTAGATATCCTGCAGTTGGAGAGTACTCTCTAGCTGTGCTGGTCAAACTCTCAGGGCAGAGAGGGTCCCCAGACGAGGTTATATCAAAGGGCAAAGTCTCGTCTCGGGAAACCGTTTTATACGGTGTCTACGGAGAAATTTTGGCCGAGTGTACGGGCTCGGATACTCCACATTAAATTTGGCCTTGTGTCACATCTGACTGCGTGGGTCGCTTGGTAGATATTCTGCAATTAGAGATTCATTGTGGAATTCACTTGACTCACTTCTAGCAGTTGACTACTACTTCTACGCGCCCCTGGCGAATCTTATATATGTTGTTCTTGTCCTAAGTATTATCGTTCATTACCCAACCTTCGTTTGGTTATTCTACTCAGTAACCTTCCTTAGGTTACAACAGTAAATAAAAACAGAAAGTAAAAATAAGACGGACGATATTAAGTTTATTCACACTATTTTATTATCATATTCACGACGCTTCGGCCGTTGTACGCTATAACCTTCTTCAGGGGATATACGCTGGAATTTCTAAGCGAACTCTTTATTTAGTCCACTTGGGTAGATTGTTCTCGTTCCACGTGCCATGCCTTTTCTGGATAACTCAGTTTCAGTTATTTCCCTTTAGTAACTCATATCTGCCTATATTTCTAAGATGAGGCATTGTAATTATTTACATTGTTTACATTGCTCGACTGTTGTTCTCAACCTTATTGCCATATTCACGACGTTGTACGATCCGGACTTCTTCAGTTGGTTGGAACTTCGAACTGAACCCTTTATTTCGTCCACCGGGATAGATTGTTCTATTTCCACGTACCATGCCTCTTCCGGATGTCTCAGTCGTCTCCTTTTAACTCAACTCTCCGAGCTTTTATTCACCATTGTAGTAACCAGGTATTGAAATCACAACACATGGCTCAGTGGATAAAAGCGTTGGTTGGATCCAGTAACTTGACCCAAAGAGTTGTGAGTTCAATACCTGGCTACTGTAGTGGTGAACAAAAACTCGGAGTGTTGAGTTAAAGGGAAATAACTGTGACAGTCAAAAGGGCACGTGGAACTAGAACAATATACACCGATAGGCGAAATAAGGGTTTAGTTCGAAATTTCAATCACCTGAAGACAGCCGGTGCGTACAACCGCCGAAACGTAGTGAATATGGCAATAAAGATGAGGACAAGTGTCCGAACAATGTAAATAATGTAAATAGTAACCCATCTCTCCTGTCTACCTCTGCTGTGGCAAGTTACTGAAGTCACAACTCTTTGGATCAAGTCATTGGATTACTTCAACCAAACGCTTTTATCTACAGCAGCGTTTCTCAACCGGAGTTCCCCGGAACCCTAAGTTTCTGCAAAAGGTCCCCAAGTGTTCCGCGAGATCAGGTGAGATAAACTAATGCAGTTTTGACTTTTTATTTAATTTCATATACGTAATATTACTAAACACACACAATATATTCTTGGTTATTGCAATAGGACATTTTATCTTGATTGCCAGTAAAGGATAATTTTTTTTTTTTAAAACAGATGCAGCAATTATCTCTTTTCGTTCTGTTTACATTTACAGGTATATGATCTTGGTTACTTATGTTTATTTGTTACGTATGAATTTAGTATATTTTATGACGGTCCATGGAAGAGGTTCCTTCATTGCAAGATTGAAAACGCAACCCATCTCTCCAAGATAAAAAGAGAGAAACCTCAAACGTTTTTGGTTATAATGTGGATTTGTTTTAGTTTATATATTATATTATATTCTTCATATTTCTGCTACACGTGTTTAAGACATCTCTCATCAACACATCTATCATCACCACCTCTCATACCAAACCTAATGGTTTTATTAACACTTAGGCAGAAATTCAATTTTACCAACAGTCCAGAAAGGAGTTCAAGGTTTACTAACAATTACAGAGAACATTAGACATTAAAAGAACATGGTAAAAATTCATTCCTTTTATAAATTGATTCCTTTTATTTGCCTGAAGAAGGTCACAGACCGGAAAGCCGTGTAGCAGAAATATGAAGAATAAAATATAATATATACACTAAAACAAATCCACATTATAACCAAAAACGTTTGCGGTTTCTCTCTTTTTAAAATAAACATTTTTCTCTCGTTGGAACAACTTTAACCTTTTCCCTATATATATATATATATATATATATATATATATATATATATATATATGTGTGTGTGTGTGTGTGTGTGTGTGTGAAGTGTATATAAATATAAATAAATAATATATGTATAATTATTTATATATTATATGCGCGGTACTTATTAGAAAGCGCTCAATATCAGAGATAGAGCTAACATATTTGGTTGGAAACCCAGGCTCACAAACTCACATCTATCCAACCAAATATATATATATATATATATATATATATATATATATATATATATATATATTGAGAGAGAGAAAGAAAGAAAGAGAGAGAGAGAACAATAATAATCGTTCATAATTAAAATAAAATAGATAGTTTATCTTTGTTCGATCTGTACTCCGAATTTTGTTAACGTTTCATCCACTCCTCAGTAGATTTTATCATGAAATAATATAAAATCTGATGAATAATGGATTGTTACTTCCATGAAACTCAGAGTATATATTGAAAAAACTGGACTACTATGTTTTTTACTTGATACTCCGAGTATATATTGAAAGAAACTACTATATTTTTAATATATCGTCCTCTAAATTCCTCACAGAATTGGAAGGAAATTAAAAAAAAAAGAAAAAGAAATATGATCGTCCCGCTTAAATCTGGTTCATAGCTTTTAAAAAGTGTTGAATTGTACATTGAAATAAAAGCCAGAAGTGTACGACTGTTATTAGTTGATTGTGATGTTTCAGAACGCTAGACAGAGGAGATCCCGACCAACAGTAACCGAAAAAAAGCTAGGATAATCGAAAAACAGCATATGTAGGGCAAAATGAATGTAGAGCAGGTGTATATAGAGCGGAAATACATTTGATACACGCTGGTATTTATTTATGTTTTTGGCAATTCATAATCAACTCTATATTTGGATGTTTACTTGACCTACAATAAGAAAGTTGAAACACGTATCTATGACCAATCAAGTTGATCGATATTGATTTAGGTTAAAATAACGAACAAGAAGCAGGAAAACGAGTGTGTGTATATGTGTGGGGGTATTAATCATCTTCACTTTGCACCGGTTTCAACTTGCTTCAGTTATTTCCTTTCTCTGCTTTTATTTTTTTTTTAATTTCTTTTTTTATCTGTTTTCATTTCTTTTTTTTTTTGTTTCTCTTTTTTTCTGGCCTCACTTTTTTCTTTTCTTTTTTTAATTTCTTTTTGTTTCGCTTTTTCTTTTTCTTTTCTAATTTCGTTTTGGTTCTCTTTGTTTTTTTCCTTTCTTTTTTCATTTAGGTTAAATTTCTCTGCTTTTCTTTTTTAATTTTTTTCTTTCTCTTTTTTCATTTCTTTTTCTTTTTCTTCTCCTTTTCTCTCTTTTCCATTTCTTTTTAATTTCCTGTTCTTTCTTTCTGTTTCCTTTTCTTTTTTTAGTTCCTTCTCCCTTTTTCTTATTTCTTTTTAATTCTTTTTCTTCTCTCTTTTTTCCCTTTAGATTTTCATTTCCATTTCTTTCCTTTTTCCCTCAATTTTTATTACATTTACTTTCTCCATCTCTACTTTTCTTTTTTTTTATTTCTCTTTCATTCTCCCTTTTCCTTTTCTTTTTTCATTTCCTTTTCTTTCTGTCTTGTTCCCTTTTTCTTTTCATTTTATCCTCTCGTCGTCTGTTAAATTTTTATTTCCTTTTCTTTCTTTCTTTCTTTCTTTCTTTCTTTCTTTCTTTCTTTCTTTGATGACAGCTCATCGTTTGTATAAAAATCATTTCAATCACCTTACTAATCCAAACCAATAGCACTCACTGCCTCTCATCCGTCCCTACCGCCCCCCTACTGCCGATCCCACAACTGTCACTCTCCCTAATACAGCCCGCGTATATTCCTGATGAGAGCTTCAGTTCAATAGCTTTCCTGACCGCTTCCTTAAGAGCATTCCACTCTGGGGGTTATATCCTCTGTTTATCCCCACGTCGACCCACCTACCCTTCTTAGTTCTACCAATCTTATTTTCAGGGATCGTACTTTTTTTTTCATTTATTTATCAATCAGAAAATGGGTCATCGGATTTTTGACATACATTTGTTTTGGTGATCATTTAGGTGATACCAAGGCATAAATTCGTCAATATTATTTTTTATTTATTGATCGATTTATAATAACTAAATTTAGTATAGTCTGGATCAAGGCCACAAGTGAATAGCTCCTACTGGATGCAACAGATGTATAAGAATATGCTTACTAACCCGGTGGAGTAATGGATAGCGGCTCGGATTGAGGAATCGGAGAGCCGTGTTCGAATTCCAGTCGAATCCATTACGTGCTAATGGGAAAGGTATGAATTCTCTTCTTCACCCCCCAGCTATGGACAGACCAGGTTCTATAGCTTTGAATGGTCTACTGGAGAAAGAAATGGCAACGTACTGCGGGAAAAATCCGCCTCATCAGTCTTGTATCGAAATATACATGATCGCCTAAGCGTGTATGATGCATGGCACGTAACTGGACCACGGAAAAAAACTATGTTAATCTGAATTTAAAACCGTGAAACGAGAAACCACCCAACAATATTTCATGGTAATTCACATCTGATTTAATAATGCAAAGGGATCTATAGGTAGTCTGTGTCACGCATAGGCAACCTTTTTCAAACCGTGGGCCGCAAGAGGTGTAGTACATCATAAAGCGGTCCGCAATACTAAAAGAATTATATATAATATACTCGTGTAACGGGCGATCTCGCGTATCGTGCGACCCCCAGATTTTCACTTATAAAAATGATTTTATCATGTATTTCGTGTATCATGCGAGTTCCTTTTTGGAGAGACCTAATTACAACAGACTAACCTCTTTTCCTTTATCTCTTTATCCCATTTTCTAGTTAAATAAGTAAAAGATAAAGATAAAAGTATCGTTAGTAACGCTATACTCCTTGCGTAAACGCGTACAGCCATAAACAACCGAATGAGAAACAGATAAACATTTTATAAACGTAAACAATGGAAAAGATGCATATTCGCTATGTTTGTATGTTATAATACGATACTAATATGTGAATATTACAAGCATTATTATTGGATACAGTTAAATAATACATAAGTTTTATCAAAATCATGTTTATTTTAAATACAGCTGTACTTTTTGACTATAATAAATGGATATATAGTTTGGTCAACGGCTTAGCCAGCAGTACATACGCTAATTTTATATCTTTATATCTCGTGTATGATGTGACCCCACCCCCTTAAAATGAGATTTAAAATTAGGAATTAAAAAGTCGTATGATACGCTAATATATACGGTATTTTTTTTATTAAATATACTGCAGCCATTTCACCAACAAAAACATCTGCCTTAGAAATGGATAAGAAGTTACCTTTTTTTTTCTTTGGAAAAAAGATTCCTTGTATAATTAAAAAAAAATGAACTCTGGTATAATATTTTCACTGATGACAGCGTGATTAACACATTTTGTTGCATGTGATTTATTTCTAATTTATTTATTTGGGCATACAAAGATACAGGGTCTCCCGAAAAGGCTGATATAATTTAGAATGTGTAACTACTTGTCTCAGGCAAACGAAATTAAATAGACTTTATGTTGAACAATAAAATATTTATTTATCAAAATATTCCAAGATATGTTGATTTTATAACCGGTTTCACAAAGCTTGCCATATGTTCAATATGCGCACCACCTGTGACAAGAAACACGTCAAGTCGATAGTCCAGCTCCTGCCAAACATGCTGTAACATGCCTTGCGTAACATTCTCCAGCGCCTCAGTGATTCTCTGTTTAAACTCCTCTAGGTTTGTAGTAAGAAAGGGATATAAGCCTGTACTTTTACATAACAAACATAGAAAAAAAAATCACAAGGTGTAAAGTCAAGTGAACGTGGTGGCCATTTAAACAGCACATTGTCATTATCGCAAGCATGTCAATCCATCTTCCTGGCAGATTCTCATTGAGATACGTCCGTACAGTTAGTTTTTACACATTTTGTTAAAATTTGATATCATTTGAGAAAAATTGGCTATGTTATTAGACTTCAAATTGATGTCGATATTTTTTTTGGTGGGGAGGGACATATTGTCTTGCGTAACATTCTCCAGCGCCTCGGTGATTCTCTGCTTAATTTCGTCTAGGCTTGTAGGAAGAGGTGGGGATATAGACTTGTCCTTTCGTATAACCCCGTAGAAAAAATCACAAGGTGTCAAGTCAGATGAACGTGGTGGCCATTTCAACAGCACATTGTCATTATCACTGGCACGCCCCACCAATCTTCCTAATAGTTTCCAGTTTAGATAAGTCCGCATTGAGGCTCTGAAGAATGTTACGCAAGCCGAGATGCCAGGCCAGGACAAATAATATGGCAGATTCATAGTTGGATTTTATCAAGAATCTCTAAAAGACTGTCGAAGCTTAGGAATGTAGCTCGTCACATTTGCCATGGAAATAGCGATAGAATAACGAGAGACTTGAGACGTTTCGTCTGGGAGAAAGAGGCAGTAGGGTGGAAGATAATTCTTTTTTGACGTACGGTGGCCGTTAATAATTAAGTATACATCAAGACTTCAATTTTAAGATAAAATAGTATTTAATTACAACCGCAAATAAATACTTAACAAAAACAAAGAAGTAAAAGCCAATCAAAGATAATTAACCATTTTCGTGAATACCTCGTTAATAGCGCGGCTCGGCTCGGCTCGGCTCAATGTCCGGGAAATCCTAAATCAAAACCCAAATCATCGACGCACAATAATGCACACTAATTCGACTGGATAATTCCACTCAATAAGCACTCAATAATCAGTCCAGTCAGTAGCCTGACAACGCTATTTATACACCTAATAGAAAATATAGTTATAAGTCCAGAGTGTCACGCTCGAACCTCGGTGTTGGTAGTTACTTATTTTCTTCCTATATGATAATTGGAAATTGAGGAATGAGCAACTCCAGCTCAGATATGTCAGTAGTACTCAATTTTTGGCCTGATCTGATAGAACATAGCAGGCGAACTCAGGTACCTAATGAAGTAGAAGAGGGAACCGATCATTTTTCCAGGATCTTTAGCGATGGATCGTACATATGAGTTCCCCAAGGTCTGAGGTTAACTTGAGTAGGCGTTCAAGGCAAAGGCAAAACAATAACAATTGGGATCCCCAACCCTCAACAATGAAGATGGGGAAAACAAATCAAAGTAACTATATTTATCAAGCTGGTACAAGGCTGTAGTAAGGGAGCACTGAATCTAGATGGCTGCAACAGTACGATATGCATTTTCTAACCGATGCACAATGACGATATACATTTAATATTAATTAAGATTAATTTTGGTACAAGGCGCATCTAGAGAGAACATGTAACAGGTGTACGAAGAGCATTTGTTTATCATCACCATACGGTAGGCCCCCATTCCTTGGTTTAATTATAATGTTGATGTATTCGATGTTTTCCAACCAGCGATAAAACCTCATGATATTTTTTTTAATTTAAGACCGGGCTTCGACAAAAATAACTCAGATTCTTCAATAGAACAGGAAAATTAGGATGACATCAAGAAGTTCCTATATTTAATTTGACATTTCATGTTATATTAAAAAAAAGCAGCCCTTCTAAAGACGTTCATGTAACGAAAGCGATCAACTGAAAGATTTGTTTCCTTCTAAATGGCTGCAAATCAAACATCGAGAAAATAAGTTAAATTACTCCTTAAATAAGACGGTGGAATGAAAAGTTCATAAGCTGACTATGAAGGAGTGAGCTACACCTGTAAAATCTTGTATGCATTAATTTCAACTCTTCTTATTCACAACGGCATTGTTTCTTTCCAAGTACAAGGGTGGGCTGAAAAGTTCATAGGCTGACTATGAAGGAGTAATGCTAGAGCTGTGAAACCTTGTATGCATTCATTTCAACTCTTCTTATTAATAACTGCATTGTTTCTATCCAGGTACGAGGGTGGGCTGAAAAGCTCATAGGCTGACTATGAAGGAATGATGCTAGAGCTGTGAAATCTTGTATGCATTCATTTCAACTCTTCTTATTAATAACTGTATTGTTACTTTTCTTGTACGAGGGTGGGCTGAAAAGTTCATAGGCTGACTATGAAGGAGTGATGCTAGAGCTGTGAAATCTTGCATGCATTCATTTCAAGTCTTCCTAATAACTGCATTGTTTCTTTCCAGGTACGAGGGTGGGCTGAAAAGTTCATAGGCTGACTATGAAGGAGTAATGCTACAGCTGGAAAATCTTACAGGCATTAATTTCAATACATTTTATTAATAACTGCATAGTTTACTTCCAGCTATACCGAGATCTGACCGTCAAAGAAGACTGTTTATCCTTTTGCTTGAAAAAGCACACCTCACTTAAAAGAAAAATACACGCTTGCTAGTAAATCACGTCGGATCAAACGTTTGTTCTCCCTGCAAAGGACGATGCAGGTTCGATTTCTGTTGAAGAGCACATTTTATTTATTTCTCGAATTTTCTTTATTTTCTCGATTTCTTGAATACATAGGCCGATAAATGTAATATACACTGTTTAAAAAATGAAAATGGGACGTCTATTTCAAGTACGAGTGTCCGCTATAATAATATTTGAAGTAATATATATGTATATATAGGTCTTTCGCATAGTAAAAACGTTAAAATTTACCTTGTGCGACGATAGCTTGGGTTAGAATCTATGACTGATGCCAAATCAATCGGGTTTCGATCCCGGCTTGAAGCAATTACATGTCTAGCTATGATACAGCGAAACAGTCTGTCTGTTGATGACAATATATATATATATATATATATATATATATATATATATATATATATATATATATATATATATATGAATTGAAGATCAAATGTAGATCAGATATCTATAGGAATCCGACAAGATGATAAAATGAAATAAAGAACAATGTAAAAAACGAACCTCAGTCTAACATGTTTCAACTTTATTAAGACTTCATCAGAGATCGTAGAATAGAAATGAAAAAAATTCTGCAATGTTATGATTTTTGGTTAGTTCTCATTGGTCAGACACGCGCCACGTGTGTAAACGTAATAGATAATATATAAATATGTGTGAGGAACATTCAGGATGTTAATGTGTGTGATAGTGTAAGAGTGTGTAAGTAAAGAAACGCTTGTGTATGTAGCTGTATGTAGGACGGTGACGTTAATTCATGTGTGTATGTGAAAGAAGTCTACAGATGTCACCCTCGTATTTTGTCGGAGAAATGTACCGATATCTTGCAAAATAATTTTGTATTTGGTTGGATTTTTATATTCTCGTGTATGTGTATGTGGGGAATGTCATATATATATATATATATATATATATATATATATATATATAACAGAAAACTGTAATGGTAGCCGACGCGTTTCGTCTAATATGGACTTTTTCAAAGCAAAAAGCTAAATGAATTTATTAAACAAAGTATCTAATAATAACAAAACAAAACGAATTCTTCCAGTTGCTAAGGACATTTTGTTTAACAGATTCAGTGTTTATTCCTTGATTTCCTTGGGGGACTCAAGCAAAAATATATATAACCACTTTTCCTATTAAAATGGTGCATGTCGGGAACTAAAACCGAGATATTTTGATAATATTAAATATCGTAAAGCTATTAAAAAGCAGAATTTTAAAATACTCAAGACGTATTTCAGTAAGTGGAATCAACTTCAAAGTATAGAGCAAGAGCCTCAGACGGAGAGAAAGTGACGGAAGGAAGATAAATTACTTTTTTAGATGAAGATGACATGTCAAAGAAAATTGATGTCTATAAAACTGACCATCCCGCGAAAAGTCAAACAGAAGGAATGAAGTGAGCCTCGTAGAACGGACATAGAAGACGGCCGCTGAACTGTGCAACCCACCCCTCACTTACTCCTCATCTCTACTTCGCTTGCTTATAGCAGTAAGAATAAAATTTGGTTTACTGCTAGAAATTGTTTTGTTCTTCACTCGTGGGTAACAATCTGGCCGAAGGGTAATTTTGAAGCAGGAAGCGTTTGACTGAAAAAAACTGCATCCTGTCAACGAACCTGGTGTCTGGTCTGAGCTGCAATGCAACGTAACCCTCTACCTTGAGTGGCTTTTGAGACTTGTATTAGAGTCAGTATTGGGTTTTCAGATAAATTCGTTCTTGTTTTAGCCCAATGTTATTTGAATCAACATACAAAATATTTTTACCATAGCGTTTTATGGATTTTCGTAGCTACATTCTTCCTCAAAACTTTTGTTTACTGTTTTATTATTGACTGCTTTGTTAAAATTGTTGATCAGTAATAGGATTAAAATGAATTTTATCTGACAACCCGATAAAAATAAAAAATCATATGTTGTGAGTTCAATCTTCGCTGAGCGCCTCGTATTGTAACCGACTATGCTGAAGCCCAAACAAGTCCAATCGAATTTGGGTCGCCTGTTGTGCATCGATGTTTGTCAAATCAATTTCACGGGTGATTACTTTTGCAATGAGTTCGATCTTCGATGCTTGTCCTATTTTTGTGACCTTGTAACAGTAGGATAAGCTTCTTTTTTTTTTTTAGCTACCGACGAATGCAAAAAGGACTTTGTATAAATCACTCCGATCAAATATCTTCTGAACGAGTCCTTTACTTAAATCTTCTAATAGCTTTTATTTTATTAAACGTCCATTTTTATGAATTACTTTCTCGACAATGTGAATCTTTTGTTAATCTCATTATTGTTACAAAGCTGGTTTCTGAGCTGCGTCCCAGAATTCTATCGGGCATCCCTACGCATACGCAAACACACATACCTATGCACAAAGTCACTACAACAATGACTATATAACAATTACTACTATTAATACTACTGCTACCGTGGTTATGACTTGTACGAGTCGAACCAACAACAGAGTCCTAATTTCATCTTGAATAGATCAGCTATTTTCTTCACAAAGAAAGATCTCAATTTCCGAATGGGCGTCATTAATTTTGTACTAGAGGAAGATAACTATGTTTTTCAACCGATTGAATCTTTTTTCATCAACGTTTTCTTTTCTCTCCCCATCTCTCTCTCTCTCTCTCTCTCTCTCTCTCTCTCTCTCTCGTTCTCTCTCCATTCCTTCCTCCCCACCAAGACCACACTTTCTTTTAACATTAGAATTTGATCAATAACCATTGTTGCTAGAACAGGAAACATCTTTTTTTCTTTCTTTCCTTTGTTCTTTGGATTTCCCTGTCGTTTCTTTCTTTCTTTCTTTTTTATTACTTTCTTTTTCCTTTTTGTGTTTTTTTCTTTTTTATTCCTTTCTTCTCTGTCTTTTCCCTTTCTGTCTTTTTTCTTTGTTCTTTCTTTCTTTTTTATTCCTTTCTTTTTTCTTTCTGTCTTTTTCCTTTCTGTCTTTTTCCTTTCTTTCTTTCTTTCTTTCTTTCTTTCTTATGCAGTTTCTATCTGTCTCATTCTTTTTTCTATTCTTTCTCATTCTGTTTCTATTTCACTCTTCTTAATCCCTTTCTTTCTTTCTTTCGTTCTTTCTTTCTTTCTTTCTTTCTTTCTTTCTTTCCTTCTTTCTTTCTTTCTTTCTTTCTTTCTTTCTTAGGTTTTTCTCATCTTTTCTTTTCTTTTTTCCTTAAAGCTTTTCCTATTCGTTCTTTTTTTACATTGGATTTTCCCATTGTTTTCTTCCCTTTCATTTTATTTTTATTTTAATTGTGCCATTCATTTTTCTTTGGATTTTTCTTGTTTTTTCTTTGGATTTTCTGTCGTTTCCTTTCTTTCATGCTTGCTTAGTTACATAGTTTTTTCTTTCATTAAAGATATTTCTATTCTTTCTTTCTTTCTTATGATTTTTACCATTCTAGTCTTTTCTTTGCAGTTTTTTTACTAGATTTTTCATATTGTTTCTTAGGATTTCTATCTCTTTTCTTTCTTACGATTTTTTGATTCTCTTATTTTTTTCCATTCTTTTTCGTTTTTTTTTTAGGTTTTTCATATACTTTCCTAGGTTTTCCGCAGTTTTCTTTCTTCCTTTCTTTCTTTCTTTCTTATGTCGGATTGTCCTATTGTTTTTTAGTTTTTTTTTTCATTCATTCCTTCTTTCTAGGATTTTTTATACTTTTCTTTTCTTTCCGGCATTTTTTTAGTTCTTTTCATATTCTTTCTTTTTAGAAATTTCCGTCAATTTCTTTTTTTTATTTATTTATTTCTTTCGTTCTTTCTTAGGATTTTTTCATTCTTTTTTTATCGATCTTTTTTTAGTTTTCTGATATTCTTTCTTAAGATTTCCGACATTTTCTTTCACTCTTTCTTTCTTGCTTGTCATTTTGCTTTTTTTTTAAAGATTTTTTCTTCTTTCTTTCTGTTTTTTTTCTTAGGATTTTCCATTCTTTTCTTTTCGGCCTTTTTTTTATTTTTATTTTTCATATTCTTTCTTTTAAGAACTTTCCGTTGTTTTCTTTCTTTCATTCTTTCTTTCTATTTTCCCACCTTTTCTTTTTCTTTCTTTCTTTCTTTCTTTATTAGGATTTTTTATTTCATTTTTCTTCTTTTTCTCTTTCCTTGAACCGTTCATATTTTTTTCCACTCATCCATACAAAGAAAAAGCTACATTTAATTTAATTTTGTTTCATTTTTACTATTTTTTTCATTTTCTTTTCTTTTTCTTTGAAAAGCGACTGTCGGTCAGTGAGGCAGAGACTGCTTAGCAGCACTCACCTGCTGACCCATTGACCTATCTGTGAACAGCTTCAAGGTGGATTGACGACGATCGAATCGATCTTAACAACGCGAACAACAGCAGCAGTATTATACCAAGCAGTTCAAGTAGCAGTACAACCAACAAGCAAAATTCCGTAGCCTACCTTGTGGCTGAGAGATTTGCGTCTTCCATACAAACGTTAGCAGTCGGAGTTCGAGCCCAAATACAAAGATTTCGACACGTTTCTTCAGATGGAAGATATACTAGTATTTGTCTTTGAGCCCTACAAGACAAATATTTGTAAAATACAAATAATTCCAAGTTTCTTTGTCTCCCTTCAAAAAATTCTTTTTTTTTTAAAGTCAGTACAATAATTTTAATTACGTACCTCCAAACAAACGCGATACAAGTGAATGAATTTTTAAAAATGAAAAATCTTTATTGAAGCTTTTATTTTGGTTTTAATTTCAAGCTAATAGATTCAATGTAATATTTCCAATAAGAAAAATACTTTGCTGTATTTCAAAACTAATTTAAATTGACTTGAAGGAGTTTTTTTTTTTTTAAATCGCAAAATATCGCTGATCTTGGCCATCTGCCAATACAATGCAATTCTCTTTATTAAAAACATCTTTCAAAAATAAAATATACTGTTCCGAAACTTTATTTGGGCAATATTATCTGATTTAAGGTCTAATTATTCTGATTTGAAACAAATATTACTTTATTTTGAAATATCGCTGAATTTTTAACACAGAGGTTGGTGTTTTGATCAGGTATTGACAGATTGACAAACAGAAGTTTATATAAATTTTCTACAGGGTACATATCTGTAAAAATATATTACTAGAGGAATATAACATGAATGCCCTTTTTATAAAATATTTAACTACCTCGTAATCTTAAAAATTTATGAAAATATTCTCCGTAATCTAATGTTTTATTGAATTTTAGTTATTTTGGCTTTAAATTTACTATAGTTACCGCTCTTATTTTCTGATATTGTCGTGTATGGACATCCGTATTTACAAAAGGCGGTACGTTTATACACATACACACAAACACAAAATTCAAAATTATTTTTAAAATATTGGAAATCGCTTAATTGTAGTAAGTTTTTCCATTCATGATTAGTAAATATAGTTTTTACTTCATTACAGTATCATCTAACCGATACAAATTAATGCAGAATTTAAAAAATTTAAATTAAAAAAAATGGAAACAATTCTTGTGAAACTTTATTATTGATCGAAATTTTTTTTTTTTGCTTAAGAAAATAGTATCCATAATACAGGGTGAGTCAAAATTATGTTAAGACTAACCAGGTACTTTTGTTTATATTCTTTTATTGTATTTTTCATGTATACGGACAAGTGTCTGCTTTTCTGGGCTTCTTCATGAGCCGTGTTCCTTCAGAACAGAGACGATCATGGCCCTCTACAACTTCCTTACATTTGTATCTCTTATAAATTTTGTCTTTTTGTTATTTCTCCTAAACCCTGTTTCGCCATCCATTTACTCAAACTCATTCTTTTTCTATGTGCTGTGTACCTTCAGGTTGTAGGTGATCATGGCTCTCCACAACTTCCTGTCCTTTGTAGCTCTTAATAAATGTTATCTTTCTGTTAATTATCCTAAACCATGTTCCGCCATCGATGTGTACCTTCAGGGTTAGGTGATCATGACCTTCTACAACTTCCTGTCCTTTGTAGCCCTTAATAAATATTGTCTTCCTGTTATTTCTCCTAAACCCTGTCCTACCATCCATTTACTCAAGCTCATTCTTCTCCTATGTGCTGTGTACTTTTAGGGTGTAGGTGATCATGGATCTCTACAACTTCCTGTCCTTTGTAGCTCTTAATAAATTTTGTGTTTTTATTATTTCTTCCAAACCCTGTTCCAACATCCATTTACTGAAGCTTACTAAGTAAGTCATGCGTTTTTCCCCTGTTCTTCTTGTTTTCAATCTGTCCTGTGAGTATCAGATTTTCTAAGCCCCCTTAACGTCATTATGTGTCTTAGTGGCTGTACTGCCTTCCTTGGTGTGATATCGATTAAAAAAAAAAAAAACAAACAAAAAATATGAAGCGGAATTCGATAGTGAAATATATAAATTCCAAATCGAACCACTCTCCAAGAATTATTAAGCACATCCCGAAAGGTATGGATCGCTGACTTTCAAGAAATTCCTTGTCTAAAGATATCAAAGAAAAAAGCGTATGAAATGGTATTGGGAGAGGAGGGGTACAAAACCAAATTGAATTTTAATCCTCAACCGAACTAGAAATTGAGGAATAGAAATAGGAAAAAGAGGTATTATACTTTTAGTCTAAAAGTAAGAAGTAATATAGAGAAAATATTTTTTAAACTGCTCACTAGGGAATTTCCCAAGGAAAATCTAATCTACACAAAAGTTTTTAACAGAAATACTGTAAAATTAAGTTATTACTGCACCAAAAATGTGGATAATACAATAAAACAATATAACACGAGGAAGTTCAAGACGGGCACACATATTAATGATACGACATCAGCACCTGCTGGGATAAAAAAAAAAAGTGCCCTTTGGACGGTAACTGCAATACTGCGAGCGTAATATATAAAGCAGAGGTGGAAAATTTCACAGGGCAGAACAGTCTACGTGGGATGCACAGAATGCATATTCAAGAAAAGATGGTATAACCATAGGTCTTCTTTTAAATTAGAGAGCCATAGGTGTTGTACCAATGTGTCCAGTCATGTATGGGAGTTCAGAAAGCAATATTATAGAAGGCTTGGTATAAGATGGAATGTTCTGTCTTGCAGTTCTAATGACAATGTTTATAGGTTGCGTCAAGAAGAAAAGCTGGCTATTGTGATATACCTGGACAGAGACAAGTTGGTCTGAAGTGATGTCCAAATGCAGACACGTTAATAAACATACTCTGGCCTAATACGAACCCGGATGATTATATTTACGAAATTCTGATTTCTTTTCTTTCTCTCTCTTCCATTTTTTTCCCACTCATTCCCCACTCCTCCCCTTCTGATAGTTTTACTTTGTGGCGCCAAGTTATGCTATATAAGCGGGCTTGAATAGCATTACGAATTAATTATTTACCACTAGTAACCACCTGATGAGACCGTAAGGTTGAAACCCGTGTAGTGTTGAGTGTGAATTTTTGCATATTTGTTCTATATATATATATATATATATATATATAGAGAGAGAGAGAGAGAGAGAGAGAGAGAAAGAGAGAGAGAGAGAGAGAGAGAGAAAGAGACTTTTTAAAAAATCAACAACAATAACATTAACTGACTTTCGTTTATTAGACATTAAATTGTATCACTTAGCATCTCCCATAATTTACCTTGACTTTCAGTTAGCTTCAAGTATATTTATAAGCGTCCTTACATTTAACAATTCTGTAAAACTAACGAATTTTTTCTTTTGTTTATAAAGACTTTTTGAAAATAAAATTGTAACATTTACTTTGATAAATCCCATCAGAGGACGAAACGCGTCGGCTAAGATAAGTTTTTCTTTTGTCATTTATATATATATATATATATATATATATATATATATATATATATATATATATATATATATATTACAATGAATCATTCATAAAAAAGTAGATGAGTAAAGTTAATGATATAAAATGGCGAAATCTCTTCGCAAACAAAATTTTAAAGTTGCATTAACCTACGAATCACTCGATGAATATTATGATCCTTGTTTTTAATAACTACAAGCTGTATAAGGTCTTTTTTTTTAATCTGCTAGTACTTTCAACTGTACATTTAGTCATCCCCAGGTATGGAAATTATTTTGTTTTTAGTAAAATCCAGGTAGCATCAAAGACGAAAAAATATGTTGTTTTTTTTTAGAAATGTGTTATTATTAACGGATAAAATAAAATGCTTCCTCTAATGTCTGACATCTTTCTTTAATTATTTTCTTCACGCGAGAAAGAAGTCGCGTTCAGTAAGGAGAGAGGATACTAAAAGAACAAGAATTACGATGACAGAAGATAACGATTGACATTGCATTTTAATTTTTGAAGATCTGTTTTAACCTAGGGAAGTTACTGAATAGAATAATCAAACGAAGGTTGGTAATGAACGATAATACTTAGGACAAGAACAACACATATAAGATTCGCCAGCAGCGCGTAGAAGTAGTCAACGGCTAGAAGTGAGTCAAGTGAATTCCACAATGAATCTCCAACTGCAGAATATCTACCAACCGCCTCACGGTGATATATAGCACAAGGCCGAATTTAATATTGGATATTCGAGCCCGTAGGCTCGGCCAAAAATTCCCCATAGACCCCTTTTAAAAAGGGGGTCGGGTAACTGTTTCCTAAGACGAGACTCCTCCCTTCGACATAGTCTTATCTGGGGATCCTCTCTGCCCAGAGGCAGAGAGTTTGAGCAACATACAGTCTTTAAGAGTTTGAACAACATACAGTATTTACTACTGTATTTATGTGAATATATTCACACCCATTATTCGTCCGTAGATATGCTACAAGAACAAAGTTGACTGGAAAGCAAGAAGCCGGAAGAAATTTCACAAGCGAGAAGTCTGATAAAAGAAACTGTTAGCATAGAACTTACGGTTGCATATAGTCATTTCGACTGTAAATTGATGAGACCTTGCAGCCAATCTAGTATTGCGCTTAAATTCATAATCCCCGGAAAATTTTTGTCTTAAAGCGTCAATCGATAGGGAAAAACCGGGTTTAGCCGGCGCTAAAATATCATTATCCCCACCCTTACTGCCAGAAAATATCACGTCAGAAGCTATGCAATCGTTAAATAAATGAAATGTATAAATGGCATTTTGGTGTGCCGTGATTATTAGGGAGTGTGTTTGATTCTCACGGTGCAGTGATGGATAGCGACTCGGATTGAGGAATAGGCGAGCCGAGTTCGAATTCTAGTAGAATCCATTACATTGAGAAAGGTATGAATCGTGTTCTTCTCCCCCCAGCAATGGCTAAATAGCAGGACAGATCGGGTTCTATAGCCTTGGATGGCAACTGGTCTTCCGCAGAAAGAAATGCCAACCTACTGCGGGAAAAAATCTGCCTCGTCCGTCACGTATCACGAAAGATACCTCATCGCCTACGCGTGTGTCACGCATGGTACATAACTGACTTTCCCTTACAAAATTAGATATTAAACAGAGGTTGACATATATTAAAGCCAACCAATCAAACGAAATGTTTTCACGGTGTTGTTTAATAAATAATATATTTCTTTAGTAAATAATCTATATATATATATATAAAAAAATAAAAATGGCTTATTTGTTTAATTAAAAAAATCTTATTCGTATTTTAACAGTTTTATATAAACATGTAGCTTGTGCCTAAAAGGAAAAAAAAATCCTACCAAAACAAAACGCAAAAAAGATTTTATGAGAAACTACGAAATTAAATTTACCGCAATCGAAGACTTGTCATTAATTGTTACATTGTTTAGATCAAAGAAAGATTCAGGACAGAAAATTCGACAGATCATTAATAGGAAACTGGTTTGCCACTCTTTCTCTCGCTTCTGTATCGATTTGTCTTTCTATTTAAAAAAAAACCTGATGAGGCTTAACGTGATATTCAAATCTCTTGTTCATCACAAACAATCCCTCCGCTCATTCGCTATCAATGTCTTTTATTGTTGACCCGGAGATGGTGAATAAGGCAGGCTGATTTTTCATTTTATTTAGAAAATCAGTATTGCACCCGGTGTAAAAGCTGGGGTTTGATATTTTGAGTAATATGTCCAAAAGTTAGATTCATAGATTTTATTCATTTTTGAGCATTTAGTTTTAAATATCGTCTGAGGAAATGTACAGAAATACTTAATTTCTGCAGTTTTTTGCTTGCAAACTGACTTCAAAATGTTACTATTTCAAGAATAAATAGAAATAAAGTTGAGATTTTTGTTTATATTAAATACATTGAGTGGAAAATATATTCAAGCTGGAATTATGATTAAAATCACCGCAAACAAAATATACAATATTTTATTGTATTCGATGAGTAAAAAGTGAGTGAAAATTGTAAAAGATTACAAAAATGGCTACTCTGTAAATAAGATCTTACACCATTTGTCATAATTAATCAAAACAAAAAATAGATGTGTATATAACAGCGTAATACATCTAGGCACAAATTATAAGATAGAGGGTTTTAAATTTCTATTGTTTATTGAAAATAGCATTAAAATTACTGTACTGTATAATATATTACATCATTATATAGCTAAATTGTTCAGTATAATTTCCCTTTTGAATTAAATCAAGGTCTTATTTGATGGCAAAACTGTTTAGTAATAATGTGCTTGTGGCTTGCTTCTTGTTCATATACAATTTGTAAAGCTTCAGGAAATTATAAATTTTATAAGGCTTTCACTAATCACCAGAATTAAATTCCAATGCTACAATTTGAACTTAACTTAATCTTTAAACACATTTCTTCAAAAAATGGCAATAATTTGGACAAATATTTTGTGTCGTTATTTATCATCCCAAACTTTCAAATTAAGTGCAATCTCATGATTTCAAAATCGACCTGCCCTAATGGTGAGCCGTTGACAATTTGAGGAAGCTCTAAAAGAAGGTTAATTTGTCTTTTTAATCATTTCACCCCAAGTAAAGCAATAAAGCCACTAAGACGCAAGGGGTTACTGACTGTGAGAGAATAGAGAGAACAATAACAGAACAAGAAGATAACGATTGACATTGCAGTTAAATTTTTAAGATTAAAGTTGACTGGGAAGCAAGAGAGCAAAAAAGAGTTTCACAGTCGAGAAGTACGAGAGAAGAAACTGTTAGCATAGAACTTACGGCTACATCTAGCTAGCTCAACTATAAATTGATGAGATCTCGACGCCAGTCTAGTACTGTTTGAATTCAAAAACTCGAGGTACCATAGCGAAGAGCTCATTTGAACAATTATCATGAAAGTATTTAGAAAAAAAAGGGGACAGAGAGACAAACTTAAGGCGATGGGAATGCGACTGGAACTGAGCCGCCAGATCAGGGCCAATAATATTGCAGATTCTTCTTTGGATCTTATCAATGAGATCAAGGCAAATAGCAGGGGAACTGGGCCATATTTGGCAACAATATTCTAAGTATGATTGCGTCATAATTGGACCAACATCATAAAATGCTACAAACGGAAAACATTCAGCTAATATTTCGAGTCATGTTGGGTCTTGTGCTTATGAGTCTGGGTGTCATGATGGCTACATTGGGTTTCGTATATTTGTACCATAGTGTCTCTTTGTTGATGTACTGTTCTTTCACTAATTAATAGCATCACATATTTTCAGTTGGGATTGTTTCAATAAATCAAAAGATTTTTAAAAATCCTGATTGATTTTTGAGGAAATTTCCTTGCATTTGGCAATTAGACGTGGGTTGTTTTTATGGTCAATAAAAAATGTGAGGCCTTTAAAAAAGGCTAATGGTCAAGTTGTGATATGAGAGTTGCAATTCCAAAGTTAAAGACATCCTTTGTCTTTGAGATACGAGCGAATAATATTTTTCAGTTTGGCAAATGTTGCATCTTGAGAAAGGTTTTAGGAAGGCTAATCTACAAATATTATTCCCCTGAAAATTTTTCCACTTTTTTATGAGTGGACCAGTATATTTAAGTAATTCTAGATTAGAAGTAAATATGGATAATATTCTAATATAAGACGTTCTACAGAATTAAAACATAAAGGATAATTTAAATATTCTTGACATTGGCATTTTAATAATATTGGTAATGTTAATAGTAGCTGTTTCCTTATAAGGAAACATTCATTGACCGAACAGTCAGTACTACTGTCAGGTGAAATTTATAAAATATTTCTATTAGAACAATTTTTTAGAAAAAATATCAGAATAATCAAGAACCTGTACTGGCAGCAAACAGCATGCATGCACATAGGGAACGAGTTCAGTGAATATACGAAAATAGAAAGGAGCGTAAGGCAAGGATGTGTCTTCTCACCGGACCTGTTTAACCTATACAGCGAGACAATTCTGAGAGAATTGAAAGCTCTACTGGGTTTTAGTATTGGCAGCCACAACCTTAACAACATAAGATACGCAGACGACACAGTACTGATAGCAGACACGGAAGAGAAATTACAAAATCTCCTACACAAGGTAGCGACGGATAGTGAGAAGAAAGGACTAAGCATAAACTACAAGAAGACAGAATGCATGGTCATCAGTAAAAGGAAGAGTCCGAAATGCTATTTGCAGGTCGGAAACACTAGAATCAAGTAGACGCAGAAGTTTAAATATCTAGGAAGCGTCTTGACAGTCGACGGTAAGTGCGACACTGAGATTCGTAGACGTATTGGGATGGCCAAGGACACATTCCAAAGGTTGGGCAGAGTATTGCGAGACAGGAGGATTTCTTTGGTAACAAAGAAAAGAATACTGAGCTGTTATGTGACATCTATCCTTCTTTACGGCAGCGAATGTTGGAAGATTTCCTCAAAGATGAAGAAGAGACTCGAGGCGACAGAGATGTGGTTCTACATAAGGATGCTAAGGATATCATAGACCGAGCATGTGAGCAACGATGAGGTCTTAGAGATGTTTCAAACAAGGAGAAGGCTTATACTTAATATCAGAAATAGGCAGCTGAAGTTTCTGGGACACATAATGAGGAAGGAGGGCCTGGAGAATCTGATACTCACGGGTCAAATAAAGGGAAAGAGAGACAAGGGAAAGCAGCGTGTGACATACCTGACGAGCTTGAGAAGGTGGATGACAGAATATGGTCTGCGGGGGGGGAGGAAGCAGATAGAAGGAGCTTGCTGAGAGCTGCAAGGGATAGAGGGAGAGCCATGATCGCCTACATACTGAAAGGACATGCCACATAAAAAGAAAAAGAAGTTTCTCAAGTCCAGTAGCTGTTATCGTTCATTCCACTACTCATGTAGGTTTCCTTCCTAACCTTTTGTTTGAAGTAGTGTGGAATGTCAACATCTTGATTATGTCATTATTGTCTCTTCAACTTACATGTGCTACGACTGTTGAAAGTTCTCAAGTGATGTAGTTTCTGCTATTTGGTACAGTTCTTTGTTGTAATTCTGAAACGCCAGTCCAGATTGGCGACTGCTTGGAAATACCAGTTGATGTAAGGTTGGATGTGTGGGTGGTGTAATGGATAATGGCTTAGAATTGTTAATCGGAGAGCCGAGATCCAATTTAAGTTGGGTTCGTTATATTCACTTATATTCCCACAAATACCCTTAGGAAATGTATGAATCCACCTCTTCTCTCACAACTATAAGTTAATTAGTAAGTCCACAAGATTAGAAGAAGCCATTTTTTCAATCATTTATCGTAGAAAGCAGTTGTTTACAGATAACAGTTTAGATACACCTTAACGGATTTGACGCCGTGCATGACATTCATATGAATGTCTCATTTTTTTTTTTTTGTCACAAAAATTAGTTTAATAACACAAAACTGAGCAAGTAGGCAAATCCCCAGGACAACAAAAGAGATATAAATTGACAAATGTTTTCGATTCTTGTTAACTTTCATTTAAAAAAAGGTAGGCAAAGATACAATCACATTTTTAAGGCAATGGAAAGATGAGAAAAAAAAACTCATCAATCTCTTTTTATCGATCTCTCTTTCGATCTCTGAAAAATAGATGAGGCTTAACGTGCTATTCAAAAATCTTTTTCATCACAAACATTTCCACCGCTCATTCGATATTAGCATCTTTTATTGTTGATCCGGAGCTGGTGAGCCATTTGTGTAGTTGCGATTGAATAGTGAACGCTGAATCATGAAATTACGGATTCTATGATTCACTCAGTAGATCAATGTGTCTATTGGCGCGCTAAATGTTTGTATAAAAGCATTAAACATTTTGATACGGATTATCAATTTTTTTTGCCCAAATGGTTTCACGTTTCTGGATGTGGATTTTATATTTCTCCTTTTAATCAGGATTGACTTTAATCCAATCGAACTTATTGCTCATAATTTCACGCCACTAATAAGGGTGTCCCGCACTTGAATAACCTGCTATAGTTTTGTCAATTTATAGCTAACATCACATTGAAGGTTTTCTTAAAGAGAACAGTAATGAATTAAAGAAAAAAAAACATTATTTTTAAATAATTTGTTAATTTTATTTAATATTTAATTAAAAATTTAAAAAGGGAATAATAACTAAAAGAAGAATTAAAAAAGCTATTAGTCTAATTGTACTGTTAAATTACTATCTTTCTTTTTATGTGCCATGTCCTTTAAGGACGTAGGAGATCATGGCTCTCCACCTCCTTCTATCCCTTGCAGCTCTCAGCAATTTCCTTTCCGCTCCTACCTCCCCTCAGATCACGCCCTGACATCTACCCGCCAGGCATGTCACGCGTTGTTTTCCTTTTTCTCTCTTTTCCTCTATTCGACCTGTGAGTATCAGATTCTCCAGGCCCTCCTTCCTCATTATGTGTCCCAGAAACTTCAGCTGCCTATTTCTGATATTAAGTATAAGCCTTCTCCTTGTTTGAAACATCTCTAAGACCTCATCGTTGCTCACATGCTCGGTCTATGATATCCTTAGCATCCTTATGTAGAACCACATCTCTGTCGCCTCGAGTCTCTTCTTCATCTTTGAGGAAATCTTCCAAGATTCGCTGCCGTAAAGAAGGACAGATGTCACGTAACAGCTCAGTATTATTTTCTTTGTTACCAAAGAAATGCTCCTGTCTCGCCATGTTCTGCCCATCTTTTGGAAATTACTATAAAAAGTTTTTTTAAAAAATGACTGGTTTCATAGAGTTTCTAAAGAAACGATTATAAAAAATGTATAAAGCAAGTTGAGCATTGTAAAAAAATACAATTTCGTCTGTTTTGAAATAATTGATTCTTTTACGTGTTCAGCTGGTGAATTAGGTAAAAAAAAACCCAAAAAAAACAAAAAAAAACAATTACATCAGCGGTAAAAATAAAACTACCATTTCGGACTGGCTTCTACTAAAACTAAAAAGCTTTTAATTCCACTAAAAACAAAGAAAAACCATGAAATTCTTTTTAAGTGCACTTGCACAACCCTGTTTTTACCTTGTATTAAAAATTTTCAGTTATCATAGAATAAAAAAATAAATTTAATTATTCTCTATACCAGTGGTTTTCAAAAGGGGTTCATATGGACCCTGGCGTCCATGTAACATTAATGGGGTTCACAGGGGGCCATTTTAAAATGGTTTATTATGAGTTATTTTACTAATGTACATAAATGTTCCATAGAAGTTAGTTGTTGAATACAAATTTATATTTATTAAATTAGTTTTTCAAAATGAAGCATATACATTTACTATTTCTATAATACAATTCCTAAACTTATCTATTAATAAAAAATAAAATACGCTTTTTTCCAAAGTTATGGGGGCCCACTAAAAAAAAATAAAGTGTAAAAGTGGTCGATGGGTCAAAAAAATAAAAATTGAGAAGTGTTGTCATAGACTTTCTAACTTTTATCGCCACCATTACTTTTAGTATATCATTTTGGCCGATATATTCTCTGGCCATCCTCAGATGTTTGTTATTTTTGTTTTTTATAATTCACTCCACATTTTTTTCTCCTTCTCTTCATCCTTTCACCATAAAATGCTTAGAGGAGAAGATTTTTAATTGTAATTTTAAAAAAGTAATGAAACTAAGAATGCCATTAATTTAATTAATTTAATGGTTAACCCCCAAACTGGAATCAAAATACTATGAAAGCGTAAAAAGAGGATTTAATACCAGAAATACTTTGTAAATAATTATTACCAGCAATAAATTTTTGAAAGAAAAATTATTAACATCAATACATTAAAAAAAATATTACCAGCAATAAATTTAAAAAAAAGTACCAGCTATACATTTTTGAAGAAAATTATTACGTGAAATAGATTTTTGTAGTAAAAATTATTACGTGAAATAGATTTTTGAAGGAAAAATTATTACCAGAAATAGATTTTTGAAGGAAAAATTATTACCAGAAATAGATTTTTGAAGGAAAAATTATTACCAGAAATAGATTTTTGAAGGAAAAATTATTACCAGAAACTGATTTTTGAAGGAAAAATTATTACCAGAAATAGATTTTTGAAGGAAAAATTATTACCAGAAATAGATTTTTGAGGGAAAAATTATTACCAAAAATAGATTTTTGAGGGAAAAATTATTACCAGAAATAGATTTTTGAAGTAAAAGTCATTACCAGAAATAGATTTTTGAGGGAAAAATTATGACAAGAAATAGATTTTTGAAGGAAAAACTATTACCAGAAATTGATTTTTGAAGGAAAAATTATTACCAAAAATAGATTTTTGAAGGAAAAATTATTACCAGAAATAGATTTTTGAAGGAAAAATTATTACCAAAAAATAGATTTTTGAGGGAAAATTATTACAAGAAATAGATTTTTGAAGTAAAAGTCATTACCAGAAATAGATTTTTGAGGGAAAAATTATTACAAGAAATAGATTTTTGAAGGAAAAATTATTACCAAAAATATATTTTTGAGGGAAAAATTATTACAAGAAATAGATTTTTGAAGTAAAAGTCATTACCAGAAATAGATTTTTGAGGGAAAAATTATTACAAGAAATAGATTTTTGAAGGAAAAATTATTACCAAAAATAGATTTTTGAAGGAAAAATTATTACCAGAAACAGATTTTTGAAGTAAAAATCATTACCAGAAACAGATTTTTGAAGGAAAAATTATTAAAGAAATAGATTTTTGAAGGAAAAATTATTACCAGAAATAGATTTTTGAAGGGAAAAAGATAAGACTGACGGCTTGGAATGGGTTGTCAATCATGGATTTTAATGTATACTGAATTTTAAAATCGTTCCACCTAAAGCAGTCAGTGAGGTGAAAACGTTGAAGGGATCCTTTTCATCATAATGAAAGGGATCACTTTAACACCGTGGTTCCCAAAGTGAAGCGCTCACAGGGGAGAATTTGATTTTTAAGGTGGAGTGGGATGGGGGATAATTCAAGACTGAGTTATTTTTTCCAATGAGTCTATGTGAGTAAGCTAATACATATGAGGCATATACAGTATGAATACATAAAAATATTTATGCGTCTGTATGTACATCTGTTATTACACACACACACATATATATATATATATATATATATATATATATATATTTAAGCGTTTCACCCCAAGCTAGGCGAGAAGCCACTAGGACGCAAGAGGTTATAGTGGATAGATCAAGGCAACTGGAGATGTTGATTGATATTTGAATAGCTGGAGATTATAGCTCACAGGGAAACTGGAATAGGGAAGGGAGTTCCACAGGCGAGAGGTGCGAGACATGAAGTTATTGGTGTAGAAGAGACGGCTACATTTAGGAGTTTCGACAGTGAAAGGGTGAGAGCGGGATGCCAGCCTCGTAGGGCGCTTGAACTCATGAAGTCTGGGAACCAGCGAATGCAGCTCCTCGGAGCAATTACCATGAAAGTATTTGTAAAAAAGACAGAGAGAGGCGACGGCGCGTCTGTGAGAGAGTGACTGTAGACGAGATGCCAGAACAGGGCCAATTATATTGCATAACCGCCTCTGGAGCCTATCAAGAACCCCGAAGCAAACAGAGGGGGCTCCAGACCATATATGGCAGCAATACTCCATGCAAGGGCGAATTGTTGATAGTTAGACCCGGGTTCGAATCTCACCATGGTCGATTTGTCAGTCTGGAGAGGGGCGATCCCAGCGTGCGGCACCTGAAACTGAAAACCATACCACGAGTTGAACCAAGCCTTGTTTGTGAGTAATATTGGGTAGACGGAACCTTTGGAGGGAGTTGATAGTTATGCTAACTCGAAGTCATAAGCCATCGTGACCGAGGGTTTGGGCGTACTGGCCTTGTTCAGATAGTTGATCACATTAGACAACACGCTCTCTTCCAGAAACTGCAACTAAGGTCTGCTCAGCATAGTTGCAGTATAAACCACAGGTTGGCTCTGTAGGTGTTGAACAAATGTATCAGCGTCGGCCATAGGAATTGGTTAGCGGCCCTAACAGTCGGGTATCCCCGAATACGAGTGGCCAGCTATTATTATATATATATATGTTTATGTGTGTGTGTATTTATATTAGTAACATAATATTTTTATAAAAATTCTGAAACGAAATGATACTATTGCATATATGCAGTGACAAGATCTTAAGGAAAATTAAGTTAATGGCTTTTTCGGTTTCTTCCACGTGAATAGGTGTTCACTTTTTGAATAATAAGAATTAAATGTCACAGAGGGTGGGCATCAGGATTTTAGAAATGCTTAGATGGGGTATGACCCAAAAATAGATTGGGAAGCACGGCTTTAACATCTACGATATTAAAAGTGTACACTTTAGATATTAAAGTGATCGACCCTTAAAACCAGTTTTATGAGGAAAATGTCACTGTGGTTCAAATTCCGAACGTTCTCGACTTCTCTTTCTTACGCCCCCACTTTCTCTTTCTTACGCCCCCACTTTCTCTTTCTTACGCCCCCACTTTTCCCGCGTTTATTGATCTTTTTTATCATTAATGTTAGTTTAAGACATTTTATGTTTATACATTCTTTTTTATAGATACGTTTAAGTAAATGCTCTGTTCATAATAAACAGTATTAACAACATTAACATTTTTCATAGAAAATATGCGTCCTCCGACAGGGATCGAATCTAAGGACGGTGGAGTAATGGATAGCGGCTTGGATTGAGGAATCGGAGAGCCGAGTTCGAATTCCAATCGAATCCGTTACATTCACTTACGTGCTAATACCCTTGGGAAAGCTGTGAATCCTGTTCTTCTCCCTCCAGCTATGGCAGGACAGACTGGGTTCTATAGCCTTGGATGAAGGAAAACTCTGAATTCAAAACCCGCGATGGTCGTTTGGGGATCTTCTGTAATCGCCCCTTCAAAAAGTGTGGATGCACGAAACCTTCAATCAAATCTCATGTGCTATACATGCGGGTTGGGGACCGCTTGTGAATTCCAAATTCCCATAAAACGGCTCAACCCACCTCGGGTGAATGCTGTTACAAGAACATGAGAGAGAGAACCTGTATCTTATACGAAACCGTCATATAGCCTGACGTGCTTTTACCCATTTCACCACAGAGGAGCGTTCAGTTTTTAAATTACAATTTTCCATGATTTTCTCACGTACATTCATATCTGCTCGATGCGTATCTAAATGTAAGGATGCATATTTTCTATGACAATTTTTCGGATATTCAGGCCGGTAAATGTTGTTAATACTGTTTATTATAAACAGAGCATTTACTTAAATATTTGTATCTATAAAAAAGAATGTATAAACATAAAAAGTCTTAAAATAATTGTCGGACTTTGTCCATTTCATAATGTATTAACGTTAGTATTTCAAGTGGTTACCACATCCATCTTTTCAGTTTTTGTGCCTATTTACCAAATATCATTTTAGTCGACTAAACACAAATTTTGATATTGATTAATGTTTTAGCCTTCTTTTCTCTTTACATAGAGTCTGTTGGTAGCGTTTCTGTGGTGCATAAATCATTCATTTCTTGGTTCATTCATTCAGCGATTTGAGTTTCCTTTATCATTTTCTTTATATTCCTTGGATACCTAGACTTTATGAATTTAAGCGTACTACTAGAGTGGCGAGGTCTCGTCATCTTGCAGGTGAAATTACTAGATGTAACCGTAAGTTCTATGCTAATAGTTTCTTCTCTCACACGTCTCGTTTGTGGAACTATATTCCTGGCTTTTGCTTTCCAGTCAACTTTGAGCTTCAAAAATTTAAATGCAATGTCAGTCGTTATCTTCTGTCTTCTTAATTCCTGTTCTTTTATTGTACTCTCTCTTTAATGATGTTTTATTTTTCTCATATTCTCTCACGCTCAATAACCCTTTGCATCTTAGTAGCTTTATTGTCTTACTTGGGGTGAAATGATTAAAAAAAATGTTCTCCATCATGAGAATCGCTTACGACTAAATGGTACTATGGCAGGGATTCTAAGAGAAGGAATAAATCTCTGACTTTAAACCAACTAGGCTTAATGGCATCTATTGTATAATTGGAACTCTTTAGATTTTCGAGCTTTATCTTCTCATAATGGATACTTCTAACTCGTGGGAAAGGCCCAAGGCTCTATTGTAAAGGGAGCTCCGGCAGCCAGCTTGTGAAGGAAAACACAGAATTTATGTCTCACTTCGCTGTACTGACTTCGATTGCTAAAAAAAATAATGTCTCGGTTTTCCGCTACCTTCATAATATTCACAAGATGCTTTGAGGTTATTTCTAGTGTTCAAATTAGACGTTGCACTCAGAACACCAGAAAAGACAGGTGCATCTGCGGGTTGACCAAAAAGACGACCCCTATCCACCAGGTACAGATTTGTCGTTTCATTGAATGTCAGTAGCTGATCCCGACAATTAAATAGGCGGTCGATTAAGCTGCGCTTAGTATACGCACACGTGGGATAATTGGATTTTGGTGGCTGTTTTTCGGAAAGGGGAATTCTAGTTCGAATTCTAGCCAAGTTCATACCATTCACTTTTGCACAAATACCATTAGGAAAAATATGATGCCATCTCTTCTCTCCCCCAAATATATAAAACCAAATGTACGCAGCATGACTACCCGCCCGATAAAAGAATACTAGGCATATTATTATTATTAGTGAGTGACAAAAAAGCAAGCTAGAAGAGAGGCCATCGGATACAAATATATGATCAGACCCCGGACTACCGCAAAACATGATGAACGGATGTCTCTTCGAGGAGGTACCATGTCATGAGAGAATATTGGGCCTCAAACTCACACCTGACCTGAAGTAGAACTCTTACATAAACTCCATCGCTAAAGATGCAGGCAAAATGACCGAATCCCGGACTGCTCATGCTATCCCTTACCATTATAAAAGCCAAATCCGGCCACAAATGGAGTACTGTTGCCATATTTGGGCGGGAGCTGCCAGACCTCACTTTCCAGTCATGAGAGAGTTCAAAAGTGTCTCAGAGTCCTTGTTGGAGAAGAATTAGTTTCCACCCTCCAACCTCTCTCTCACAGGCGGGATGTGGCGAGTCTCACACTGCTTTACCGCTACCACCATGGAAAGTGCTCGGAACTACATTCCTTGTTTCCGCCAGGTCTAAGACCCACCATGCCATTTACATTGTAGCAAACCACCCATATTCCCTCTGTATACCATCGGTAAGTTCCACTCAAACAGCTTCTTCCCTCGAACCATGGCTCTGTGGAACAGACACCCAAAAGGATGTTTCCCCGATCACTACAATCTTAACTTGTTCAAGTTTAGAGTTAACCGTTATCTTCCACTCCTATCCTTAACCTAACTCTCTACCTTGAGTGGCTTCCGGGCCTTGTACAAGGCGAGCCATACGGTAAAAAAAATATATAAAGCCCAATAGACCCAGCATGACAACCCTTCCAATAAGAGTATACTAGACACATTATTATTATTATTATTATTATTATTATTATTATTATTATTATTTTCTTTGATTTCTGGCGTTTACACATTTCTTGTGACTTAAGGTTAGAAATGGCGTCATGACACTTTCCACTGCCAAAAAAAAAAAAAATTACATAGATAAAGCCCTTCGTAAAGTGTGGGCTGTACTTGTCAGAACAATTTTTTGTATCTCCTTGAGGCATGGACTTCCAGGAATCCCTTCAATTAGTCTACTGCAATCTTTTCCAACCAGTCCTAGGGCTCCAACTACAACAGGGATTGTTGATGTTCCCATATGCCACATTTTCGAGATTTCGAGCCAAACCATTACACCCAACCATAAAAGGTATACGAGAGACATGCATAACAGCAAAATGTTGGCGATATGGTGACAGGTTTTGATTTCAGGACGGGACCCAATTAGGACTACATTCAATTCTGTAACCCAGTTCACTCCGACGATCTCCAATTGGGAATGTTGCCAAATATCTAGATGTGCCACCCAAATCACCCTAGCGGCCACATCCTTCGAACATTTCAACCCTCTCGACTTCCACTCATGATGACCCACTATTAGAGCCAGTCATGAATGGAAATGCACAGTATGAAAGCCCCTAGGGGACATGTCTAACTGGTTATGGACCAGTTGGATGATTTTGTTTAGTGGTATATCAACTTCTATGGGCTATTTAATGCCGGAATCTAAATATTTTGAATGCAATTATATGCCTTCATCGAAAATGTATTGTTGGTAATTTTATGATAAATAGGTATTGTTGGTCATTTTTCATATAAAAATGTATTCCTTGTATTTTTACTATTAAAATGTAATTTTATATTTTCCTAGTGTTTTATTTTTGTTTGGGAGTTCAATATTTGCTCATAGCGGGGACCCTGACAGATGCTACCACTACGGGTCAGGGTGAACCTGGAAACAAGAGCAATTAAGAGGTGGTTCTACGCTCTATAAAACCTCCAATCTCCCGATCAGAGGTCTTACTGCCGGATGTAATTTATCGTTATGCCCAGGACAAGGCTGAACCTGGGAACAACAGTAATTAAGAGGTGGTTCATCGCTCCTCAAAATCTCCAATCTCCCGATCAGAGGCCTTGCTGCCGGATGTAGTTTATTGTGATACCCAAGACTAGGATGTATCTGGGGAAAACAGCAATTAAGAGGTGGTTACACGCCTCTCAAAACCTCAGATCTCCCGATCAGAGGCCTTGCTGTCGGATGTAGTTTATCGTTATACCCAGGACTACGATTATGATCCAGTAGTTACAAGCAAATCTGTAGTAGTGAATAGGATATTTACCGCAGCTTTTCTTTTTTTTTTTTTAATCATTTCCCCACCAAACAAGGCGATAATGCAACTAAGATACAAGGTGTTACTGAGCGGAGAAGAGTATGAGAAAATTTTAGTGAGGAGAAAGAGCAATGAAAGGTCAGCGTTCAGGAAGACAGATAATGGCAATTGACATTTTTGAAGATTGTAGGTGGTAGAAAAACAAGAAATTGGAAGAGAGTTCCACACGCGAGAAAAAAAAAACTATTAGAAAAGTACTTACGGTTATATCTAGTTATTTTAGCAGTAAAAGACCTAGTAGGCAAAGTACGTCTAAATTCATGGTACCAAGGTGGAAAAGGTTTAAAACAACTGCCATGAAAAAAAAATATAGAAAAGGTAGAAGGGTACCACATCACTGCGGTGCCAAAGCAACTGAAGTCGAGATGCCAGGTAAGGACCGCTAACATTACAGACTTCTCTCTGGATTTTGTCAAGAATCTCGAGATATACAGCCAGAATACCAGACCTGCTACGTCAGCAATATTCAATGCACGGAAGAATGCTAGATTTATAGACGGACAAGACGGATTCAAAAGAAAGAAAAATTGCCTGGCACGACACAGTGAACCAACTTTCTTAACCTCAGTGATCTAAACTGTTCTACTGAGGCTGTGCCGAAGTGTAGAGTTTCGTCCGGGGAAGTAGACATACCCAAACCCGTTCGTACGGGTTCTACGGGGATTTTTTGGCAGAGCCTACGAGCTCGGATGACCCACGTTATACTCGGCCTTGTGCCACATATATCCCTCGTTGGGGGGGGGCTAAATATTAACAGCAGACCTAGCAATTAGTTCAATAATAATTTTTTATTTTTTAAATCAATTCACCCCAAGCAAGGTGATAATGCCACTAAGACGCAAGGGGGCTACTGGAAGTGAAAGAGAATGAGAAGACTTTAGAAGGAACTGTAAACCCAATCCTAAACAGGAAATAAAGGATAAACATCAACTCTTGAAGAGATCGGAGAGGAGTGTGAACCAGTCGACAAGCGAACCTATCCGCTCCTATTGATATTGCCCCAAGACAAAATATATACGTTAACACCTCTAATATGTTAAGATCAGAAGCCATGAAAAGCATACCTGGTGTAACTCCCGGGCATTTAATATTAATAATTGTTGTTTGTGTGTTATATTTCTTACGTTGTATCCTGTAGAGCCGAGCCGAAACTATGATCCTTAGGCTAAATAGGAGAATTGCCATTTAATTGAAAGCACTTTTCGATTTTCTGGACAATTTGCATGTTGATTTTACCTGGGACACTTTTCTCACAAGGCCTAGAGCTTCGATTACTATTGGGACAGTCTCAGTCTTCATTCCCTACATTCTATTCATCTCGATCTCCAGGTCCTTGTATTTGGACAATTTCTCGATAATTTTCATGGAGGTGTTTCGCTCAAATGGTACAGCTATGTCAATAAGCATACATTCCCTGAATTTCTTGTCTTTTATGATAATATTAGGTCTGTTGCGTTTCATTTTCCTATCAGTTTGAATTGGCATGTCCCAGAGGATAGTTACAACGTTATTTTAGGTAACCGTATCTGGTTGGTGCTCATACCATCTCCCAGTGGTTTCGATTTTGTGCTTATTATTATTATTATTATTATTATTTTCTTTGATTTCTGTTGTATACACATTTCCTTACGGATTTCAACCAGAGACCTAAGGTAAGAAATGTTTTTATGACATTTTTTACTGATCATTTTGGTAAAAGTAAACTACGCAAAATCTTAAGATCACACACATTTTACATAGATAAAGTCCTTCTTAAGATGTAAGCTGTACCTCTGAGTACAGTTGTTTGTATTTCTTTAAGACATGGGCTACCAGGAATCCTTTCAGTCAATCTAACGGAACCTTTTCAATCAATCCCGGGGTTCTAACTACAGCTGGAAATATTTATGTCCCTATTTGACACATTTTGAGATTTCCACTTCAAAATCCTTGTATTTTGATAGTTTTTTGAAGGGACTGTCATGCTACTAAGAAATCATATTCTGTTCTTGTGGTCTTTGGTTATCATGTCAGGGCGATTAGATTTGATTGGTCTGTCTGTGTGTATTGTAAAGTCCCATAAAATTGTAACCGGATCTGGGTGGTGGTGTTCATACCAATTTCTTGCAGTTTATCTCCCGTAACAGTTGCATATTTTCCAGTGCATATATTTGCCCACTCTATCATTATTATTATTATTATTATTTAGTTTCTAAGCAATTGTCAATAATAATCGGAAAAAATACTGGCGTTTCTGTTTCCAAAATTGGCCACTTGTCATTTTCATGATATTGATGACATTCGATCAACGATTCGATAACGTCCCAATTTTTCTATCTTAATTACACGTTGTCATTGCAATTTATGATCTATAATTTCCCATTGCCTCTCACCGTCCAGCTGCGTTTCGAATTTTGTCGCCATAGAAACAACGCTATCCGCCAGACTAGCGTGTTCGACTATGAAACATTGCAGGAACTTTTCTTCGTGCGCATGCGTCGATATTCAGATAAAATATTAGTTTCGTCAGATAGATTCCAAACATTTGCTTCAGTCACCAAATTTGCTTATTTTTTCCAAAGAGAAACCGAAAATATTATTCAAGATAATTCTCATACTTATTTATCATTTTCTGCCAACGTGTAAGCAATTATAGATTCGTTTGTGATAAAATGACATCGGTTACGAATCGAAGAGGCTTTGTCATTTAAATCCCATTATCATCTGGGATGGTTTCCTTGGTTCAAAATGCCCCCTTCGGCCGGCATGAATGCTTACGGATGTATTTCTTTATCTATAGGGAAAATCCATATCAGCACCTCACGACGTGTACGTAGTCGCGGAATTTCGCTACGTGTTCTTTTGTCGATTTCACACCAAGCAAGGAAGTAAAGCCACTAAGACACAAGGGGTTTCCTGAATGTGGAAGAATTAGAAAACAGAAACCTTACTAAAAAGCAGAAACAATAGAAGAGTAATCAGGAAGACAGTCGATAACGATTGGCATTATATTTAAATTTTTGATTATCATAGTAGGCTGGGAAGCAAGAAACCGGAAGAGAAGTCCACAAGTGAGAAGTACAAGCAAAGAAACTGTTAGCATAGAACTTCCGGTTACATCTAGCCATTTCAACGGTAAGCTGATGAGACCTTGTCATCAGTGTCGCGGTTTAAATTCATAAAATCTAAGTACCAAAGCGAAGAGCCCGTCCGAACTATTACAAGGATGGTTGTGATATATGAATCTTTGTTCTTTCATTATCTTCTGTTCATAATAGTATATTTTCAATAAATCTTTTTTAAACGATTTCGCCCCCAAGCAAAGAAGTAAAGCCACTAAGACACAAAGGGTTTCCTAAATGTGGAAGAGTTAGAAAACAGAAACGTTACTTAGAATCGGTAACAATAGAAGAACAATCAAGAGGACAGTAGAAAGCGATTGGAAAATGCATTTAAATTTTTAATGATTAAAGTTGGCTGGAAGAGTGTTCCACAAGCGAGAAAAGAAACTGTTAGCATAGAACATACGGTCACATCTAGCCAACTCAATAGTAAATTTGTGAGACCTTGCCGCCAGTCCAATAATTCATAAAGTCTAGGTACCATGGCGAAGAGCGATATTTATTTGTAAATATTTGTAAAATGTGGAACAAGGCCAAAATGTGGAATGGGGAAAAGAACGGCCTTCATCTGTCTTAACTTTAAACTTAACTAGCCACAAACACTGACCCAGGCATACCACAATATTCCTAACACCAAACAACGCATTCTTATCTTTTTTACTACATCCACCGTAATACCTCATGGTCTCTATGAAAATCCAAACTAGCCCCCATATGTAAAATTCATTGTCTGTGTATGTGTGGTGGGGATGAAACAGCAATTTAAAAACTAGTCCCATTGAGTATTTACAATATGAAAACAAAACTATTTAACAAAAATAAAACAACGAAAAAAACAAAAAAAAAACAAATAAAATAATGTTAGTAATAAAACCTTAAATGTGGCAGAAACATCTGTTCACTGGACGAAATAAATACGGGACTTTAATAATATAAAACATTTATTCATCCCATGCACTCACTCAAACACACACTCATTCAGACACAACAACAAATACGAAAATCACACCCGAAATCACGGCGAAGAGCTCATCCGAACTATTACCATGAAAATATTTATAGAAAAGGCACAGGGAGGCAACTTGACGGCGGTGGGAAAGTCGCCAGATCTGGATTAGTAATATTGCTGATTTTTCTTTGGATTTTATCAAGGATCTGTAGATATATAGCAGAAGCCCCAGACTATATGTAACAGCAATATTTTAAGCATGAATAAATGATAGACTTGTAAATATGTTAGATAAATTCTGAAGAGAAAAATTGTCTAGCACGACATAAGGAACCAACTTTCTTAGCAGCTGACCTAGCAATGGATTCAATTTCTGATAGAATCGATTCTATTTTCGTCTCGGAAGTTATCGTTATTTCGCAAGTTGATTGGCTGATTTGTTTGTTTAACGGCATATCAATTGCTTATGGGTCATTTAATGCCGATATCTTAATTTTTCTTTGAAGTAATAAAAATATATGTTATTCTGATTTTATAATGGAAGATGATACTCAGCATTTGTGCATATACATATTTGTGTAAAAAGAGGCGGTGATTTGTGTTTTATGTTATAGTTTGGATGAAATTATATTTTAGAATACAGTTTAAGAAATTGTAGGATATTATATTGATTAATGTCATGAAATAGTTCTTTAGTTGATTTTGTTGATAACTTTTTATATAATAATATATTGCTGGTATTTTTACTATAAAAATGTATTTTTATACTTTCATAGTGTTTTGTTTCGTGGTTCAGTATTTGTCCATAACAGCGACCCTAACAGATGCTACTACGCCGGGTCAGAGTGGACCTAGGAACAACAGCAATTAATAGGTGGCTGCATACTCCTCAAAACCGGTCAGAGTCCTTGCTGTTGGATGTAGTTCATCGCCATACCCAGCATTATATTTCGGAAGTACTGCGGGAAGCGGGAAAAGTGATCATCAGATGACGCCATGTGGGGCGTAGAGAGTGAAAATCACAGAAGTTTCCAAATGAACGAGAACAGACTTTCAATAGTCTATTGAGTTTCATTCCTAGTGCATTTATTAGCAAGTTAGTGCCACAAAATATATAATAATTATGCTTGTAGCGCCCTTCTTTAGTTCGCACGACCGTTACGCCCTGTCAATACCTCATAAATAATGAATTATTCCGTTTTGATTGCGGGGAAAGTGAAAAAATATATAAAAAAAATGATACTTGATTTCAGTGAAACAAAAGAAAATGTTTAACGTCTGCTAATAAATAATGACGAAAGACATATTTAAGACGCTACTTGGTTTCAGTGAGAAAATAAACGAAAGAAGGTAAGATAAAAGTGTTTAAGGTCTGTTTCAGAGAATTAGAAAAGCTGTCACTTTCAAATCTTTTCATTTGTACCCTCTTACTTCTTAAAATAACGACCAACATTCATATTCATGATTGTTATTGCAATATTTTGTTGAAACTGTTTACTTGAAATCTTTAACGATACGATAGGAGCATTTCTACGCATATCTTATTGTGGTAGAACTCGCATGAGCTTATTCAATCCTTAACTGGAAAATTAAGATTCGTCAGAGATTTAAAATAGGAAAAACTTCAAATTTCCGCGAGATAAAAATAGTTACTATTATTGTGTTATACTTGCAGTCATTTTTCAAAAGAACCATGTCGTTCTATATTACAAACCTGCTCATAATGCAACTAAGGGCCAAAATTGGAGCCATATTTTAAAATGTTTGAATTTCACTAATTTGGGGAGAAAAGTTAAAAATTAAAGAACATTCTTAATAAATGATTTTCCAGTAATTTTGCAGTATAAAATTTTGCAGCATAAAATTTGCATTATAAAATTTTGTAGTATATAATTTAGCAGTATAAAATTTTGCAGCATAAAATTTTGTAGTATAAAATATTATAGCATAAAATTTTGCTGTATAAAATTTTGCTGTATAAAATTTTGTAGTATAAAATATTGTAGTATAAAATATTATAGTAAAACACTTTGTATAAAATTTTGCAGTATAAAATTTTGTAGTATAAAATATTATAGTAAAACACTTTGTATAAAATTTTGCAGTATAAAATTTTGTAGTACAAAATTTTGTATAAATTTTGTAGTATAAAATTTTGTAGTAAAAAATTTTGTGGTGTGAATATTGTAGTAAAAAATTTTGTAGTATATAATTTTCTTTAAAAGTTGTATAAAATTTTGTATAAAATATTGTAGTATAAAATTTTGTATAAAATTTTGCAGTATAAAATTTTGTAATATAATATATTGTAATATAAAAAATTGTAGTATAAATTTTGCGGTATAAAATTTTCTAGTATAAAATTTAGCTGTATAAAATATAGTATAAAATTTAGCTGTATAAAATATTATAGTATAAAATTTAGCTGTATAAAATATTATAGTATAAAATTTTGTCGCATAAAATTTTTGTATAAAATTTACCTGTATAAAGTAATTTAGTATAAAATTTTGTATAAAATATTGTAGTATAAGATTTTGCAATATAAAATTTTGTATAAAATTATGTAGCATAAAATTTTGTAGTATAAAATTTTGCTCTATACAATTTTGCAGTATAAAATTTAGCTGTATAAAATATTGTAGTATAAAATTTTGTTGTATAAAATTTTGTAGTATAAAACATTTTAATATAAAATATTGCAATTGATTCTATTGTTGTTTTTTAATTGTAAACTCGATTAAAATTCAACATACTTTTTACAAATATATTAAGTACATAAATTACACATAAAAATAAATTTTATCAATATACTTCTTGTATCAATATCATAAAAAAATATTAAATTAAATTTATGTGGCAAATAATAGCATTTTTAAATAGATTTAACAATGTGACAACAGACATGACGAAACAAATGTACGATTTTAGATCACGGACTTATATACACATGCATATATATATATATATATATATATATATATATATATATATATACACACATTATTAGAGTATTTATACATGCATGTACACTTATACGTACTCATCGATATATAGCCGTGCATATTTACATACATGCATACATATACTCACGCCCATATATATCATAGTGTCTTTTTTATATGTATACCTGTACACACATATTCATACATATATACATATATCTGTACACATTCATATATGTACGTGCGCCCGACATATACACACACGCCCACATCTTCATAAAAAGCTTACAATATATCTATCAGAGTCATTTTTTTTCTTTAATTTACCACTTTGTTTCGTGTATCATACATCCTACAAACAGAGAAAAATATTTATAGATCGTGACATCTATAAGAAAGATGAAATTTAAATTTATATTATTGCATTATTCCAAAATTATAACACCATCCTATAGTGCATAATATTATCTATAACTACATGTACAAGAATGTCTTTTTTGATTAAAGTTAAAAAATAATCATAGATACGTAGAAACTGCGTATATTGTCAAAAATTACTTTTTGCTACGTTATAATTGTTATATTGTGCCAGATCTAAGCTAAGCTTGGAAAATCACTATATATTACTATATAAAATATATTGTAGAACAGGTATATGAACCTTGACTTGTATAAAAATACGTATGCTGTTGGCACACTGATTTTAAAATCCTAAATCGGCACATAGTTAGCAAATGGTTGCCGATCCTTGCAGTGGAAACAGGGCGAGCAAAAACTGAGCAGTACTAACAGATTACGACATCTATCAGAGAGATGACATTTAAATTTTTATTATTGCATTATTCCAAAATTTTAACACATCAGCAGATAGCTATTAATATCAACAATTAAGAACAAATAGTTATTAATAGTCTGTCTATATTTCTGAGATGAGGTACTATGTACATTATTTACATTATTCGGACTATTTTCCTCATCTTTGTCGCCATATTTATCACAACCTCAAGGACGCATAGCACAGTGGATAAAGGCGTTGGTTAGATCCAGTGACAGGACCGAAGGAGTGTGAGTTCAATACCCGGTTAAGGCAGTGGAGAACTTGCAGAGGGAAATTAGCAGGCGATAACTGATAACTGACATCCATCAAACATGGCACGTGGAACTAAAACAGTCTACTCCGGTGAGCGAAATGAAGGGTTCAGTTCGAAATTCCAACGACCTGAAGAAGGCCGGAGCGTACAACGGCCGAAACGTTGTGATAAATATGGCAACAAAGATGAGGAAAATACTCCGAATAATGTAAATAATGTAAATAGTTATTAATTAAAAAAATTAGTAATTAATGTATAATTTTAAATTTATTAATTAATAAAATCAAAAGAATCAGAATCGCTTTTGTCTCCGAATTTTCATCAGAATCTGTGTAGTTCTTAAATTTGCTTTAAAATGTTTTTCATCATTTTCATCAAAATTAATATAACCACGACTTAGAAGAAAAAACGCCCTTCGCGACAGTCCTCGTTTTTGATAATATTCTATCTAACTAAAGTGCGTATTTCAAATATTGCATCATGTGATATTCCTTTTATATCAGGCATTTTGCATGGGATGATAACAGATATTAAAAGTTAAAAAATTACCATAAATACGTAAAAAATGCGTATATAGCTATTTGCATTATGTTATAATGTTTAATACCTAAACAATAATAATAATGATAATTTTTTTTAAACATTAAAGTATATTTAATTACATGTCCCTAATAGCAGTCGCATTCTTTAAATTAACTTTATGTGACAAATAACGGTATTTTTTAAAATTAATCCTAATTGCATTTATCCTCGATTCTGGGCAAAAACAAAACCGAGGATAAATGCAATATCAATCGCTATCTATTGTCCTCCTGATTGCTCTCTTCTCTTTCTGCTCATCATTAATATTTTTGTTCCTAATTCTTCCACACCCTGTAACCCCTTGTCTCTTAGTGTTCACAAAAAGTTTACAGTAGAAAGGGCACCGTAAGTTCTATGCTAACAGTTTCTTCTCTCGTACTTCTCGCTAGAGGAACTCCCTTCCGGCTCCATGCATTCCAGCCAAATTTAATCTACAAAAATTTTAATGCAATGTCAATTGATATCTACTGTCCTCCTGATTACTCTTTTCTCTTTTTGCTCATTATTAATGTTTCTGCTCTTAATTCTTCCACACCCTGTAACCCCTTGTGTTTTAGTAGTATTACTGCCTTCTGGGTGATACTGATTAAAAAAACAAAATTGTCGGAAGAAAAGTCTGTTAAAAATTAAATGTAAATGCTATCAAAATTAGCTTTCTTAAGAGAGTTTTCGTAATATTTCTAAGAAGATAGACGAGCAAAAAATCAAATTAATTATTTTTTGAAAACCAACTAAAATTACTGCCTTGTCTAGATCTTCAACATACTTCTACTGAAGAGCCTAACAGAAATTGAAATGCGTCGCTTCCAGTAGAATAAGAACAGTTTTAGTTGCACCATGGCAAGCCTGAAGTATAGAACATCATTAGATTACCTTAATCAATAATAAGCACAGTTGTCAAAACGAGTCGAAAACAGTTATGGCTGTAGTGAATCCGATACTTACTCAAAGACTGCTCCGCCTTTTTGGCCTTGTGCCATATTGAGTTAAATTTAGTAAATCTTTACGATGACCTTTTGGTGATATTCAAAGTTTTCAATATATATTATTACTATAAACATTTTTAGTGGGTACACGTGTTTGAGTAGATATCCGGTTTAAAAACACGACTCATACACATACATGTACTGCAAAGTGAGTTATTTTACGCTTTAAATGTAGATGACAGCGATTCAACTCGTACACGTTGGCATGTTTTGAACTCGAAAATTTGTTCTTAAAATTTTAGTTTAAACTAAATTCAAGAAACTAATTTACGATCCTCCTAAGAATTATAAAAAGAAAAAATCGCTTGTTTGGTTTGCGTAGTTTGTTTTGTTTTACGGCATATCAACACCTCAATGGGTTATTTAACGCCAAGAAGATTTTTATTGCTGGTGATATTTTTTCAAAAAATGTATTGCGGGTAATATTTTTTTCCCCCAAAATGTATTGCTGGTAATATTTTTTCTAAAAATGTATTGCTGGTAATATTTTTTTTTCTAAAAATGTAGTGCTGGTAATATTTTTTTCTAAAACTGCATTGCTGGTAATATTTTTTTTCCAAAAATATATTGCTGGTAATATTTTTTTTCCAAAAATGTACTGCTGGTAATATTTTTCTTCCAAAAATGTATTGCTGGTAATGTTTTTCTAAAAATGTATTGCTGGTAATATTTTTTCTAAAAATGTATTACTGGTAATATTTTTTTCTAAAAATGCATTGCTGGTAATATTTTTTTTCCCAAAAATATATTGCTGGTAATATTTTTTCTTTTTCAAAAAAGTATTGCTGGTAATAATGTATTGGTGTTAATAATTTTTTTTAAATGTCTTGCTTGTATTAAAACCTATTTTTACGCTTTCATAGTGTTTTGACCCCAGTCTGGGGAATAACTATTGGCCCATAGTTGGGACCCTAACAGGTTTTATCACTCCGTGTCAGGATGGACCTGGGAACACCAGCAATTAAAAGGTGGTTCTACGTCCCTCAAAACCTCCCGATCAGAGGCCTTGCTGCCGGATGTAGTTTATCGTCATACCCAGGACGCGAATGTAGTTTATTGTCATACGTCTCGTTATTTCTTACCCCTCTTCGGAGGTGCAGTCGGCGTATTCTGAAGAACCCTCCCGCCAGGGCATAATTCAGTTGTAAGCTAGTTAACTCGGAACCTGTCCCATGGACGATTACTACTGTAGGGAATTCACTACGCATTTATAGATTGCTTTGCAAAATGATTAATAATGCATTTTATTTGGAGTTGAAGATATACAATTGCGTTCAAAATATATTTAGATTTCGACATTAAATAACCCATAGATGTGTTGATATGCCGCTAAACAAAATAAACCAACCAACGATATACTCTCAGTAATATGCAAAGTTTTTGATGCAGTGTCAGAGGAAGCCACTCTAAATAAAAATACCCCCCTCTTTTTAGCTTAAGAACAAGGTCTTAAAGTTATGCCTCCTATTATTGTTGACTTAAGCATTTGGTCTTAAATTTCCGACACTTATATTAGTAGTAGCTATCAATGTATATGTCGAAATTTTAAGACTGCTTACAACTGCAAAATATTTTCTTTTTATAACCTTTAGGAGGATTGTAAATTAGTTTCTTGAAATTATTTCAAACTAAAGTTCTAAAAACAAATTTTCTAGTTCAAAACAGGCCAAGCTGATCTGCAGTTTTTTAAACGTAACCCAGGTTTCAAAAACTCGACTTATACACGAGTATCTACAGTAGGCTGACATTTGGAAAAGGCTTTTCCTAAAGAGCGAAAAATATTTTCTTGGTATTAAAAAGGCTTTTCGTCTGTTGATATAGCACTGTGAGATGTACGATAAGAAGGCCGAATTGTAAAGGTTAATTAGGAAACGAATGGAATAAAATGCATATTTGGTCTACCTTTTTTTTTATCACCTAAAAAGAAA